>CM059445.1:5626518-6082100 GCA_030390025.1 Squalus acanthias | reverse complement strand
CACTCTCACTCACACACTCACACACACACTCACTCACACACTCACTCACACACACACACACACACTCTCTCTCACACACACACACCCTTTAAGCAGGTGTCACAAGATCACAAGTAAATTCGACCATCTTGGTCCATTGATTCAGAAAGCTCATGCGCTGAACCCGGAGAGCGATCAGGAGCTGGAACCCTGTCTGATTTACCCAACCTCGACCCAAGCCCGCTGGAACCCATTGTACCAGCCCAGGTGAGACCAGGAAACAAAGCTGGGATCTTTCATTTCAGTTATTTTATTCTGCGTTGCGCGGCTCAGTTAGTTGCTGAACTGTCAGGGTCGCTTCGAACATTCTAGTGTGTAAAGACCCCAACCCTAGGCCAAATTGGGTGTGTTTGTATTTCACAGTGCAGAGCTAAAGAGTAATTAGCTAATGTTGGAATTAAGATGCTGATTTCTTTATAAAATAAAACACTTAGTGATTGAAAGCAATGTTTAACATAAAAAGGCCAGTAACGTGACTAATGTTAGCCAACTCCAGCCAGGTTAATAGTAGCCCCTGACATCGGGCCTGCTCCTGCCTGTAGCCTTCAAGCCGATGCCTGACACTCTAGTTATTGAGGACATTCACATTTTAGCTCCACTGAGGCAGCACAGACCTTCTCTGCTGTGACCAAGCTTATTTATTTCTTATTGCTGACAATTTCAGATCATAACCTCTGCCCCCATTTTTTCAGACGGCATAAATCAGATGATTCTGATATTCCCATTTGCACCTCTTCCAGACACATCTTTTGTTTCTTTACTTGTCCCATTGCCACCCCCTTTTGCCTTGTGCAATCATACCATTTGTGTCTTGCCTTTGTTGCCTCTGGACTTAACTGTTCCAACGCACTCCTGGCCGGCCTCCCACATTCCACCCTACGTAAACTTGAGGTCATCCAAAACTCGGCTGCCCGTGTCCTAACTCGTACCAAGTCCCATTCGCCCATCACCCCTGTGCTCGCTGACCTACATTGGCTCCCGGTTAAGCAGCGCTTCGATTTCAAAATTCTCATCCTTGTTTTCAAATCCCTCCATGGCCTCGCCCCTCCCTATCTCTGTAATCTCCTTCAGTCCCACAACCCCCCCGAGATCTCTGCGCTCCTCTAATTCTGCCCTCTTGATTATAATCGCTCAACCATTGGTGGCCGTGCTTTCTGTTGCCTAGGCCCTAAGCGCTGGAATTCCCTGCCTAAACCTCTCCGCCTCGCTACCTCTCTTTCCTCCTTTAAGACGCTCCTTAAAACCTACCTCATTGACCAAGCTTTTGGTCACCTGCCTTAATTTCTCCTTATGTGGCTCGGTGTCAATTTTTTTGTCTTATAATACACCTGTGCAGCGCCTTGGGACGTTTTACTATGTTAAGGGTGCTATATAAATACAATTTGTTGTTGTTGCTGTTTTAATCTCTCCTGCCTTCCATTCTATCACAGACCTTCCCTTTTGTTCTTTCCTCCCCTCCCTTCTTTCCCTGCCCCCTCACTTACTTAAAATCTGTTACATCTCTTTCTAACTTTTTCCAGTTCTGACGAAGGGTCATCGACCGGAAACGTTAACTCTGTTTCTCTCTCCACAGATGCTGCCTGGCCTGCTGAGTATTTCCAGCATTTTCTGTTTTTATTTCTGTCTTTCTTTTCTCCCCAGTTGCCCTTCCCTCAGTCACTTTCTTGTGGAGGCGAGCACGTGTGTGAGCACAGCTCCCTCCCCTCCAGTTTCACCGGCAGGGCCTTCAGCCGCCTCGACCATGAACTGCTTCACTCTCTGCCTCTTAACTCTTTCCTTCCCACTTTCCAAACCTACCGGGGTGTGGGCTACACCTCCCCCCCACCCCTCCGCCGCCCGCTAATTCTGTTCCCAGTACCGCTTGGTGCCATCCCTCTCATTGTACTGGCCGGATATGCGATCATAGAAGGCATTGCAGACCACCCTGATCCTGGTCTCACTGCACATCCGCACACGTTCAAACAGGGGGGGGGTGTTGTAGGTCATTGCATTTATTTAGCACCTTTCACAACCTCAGGACACCCCAAAGTGCTTCAGAGCCAATGAAGTACTTTTGTAGTGTAGTCACTGTTTTCCTGTAGGAAACATGGCAGCCAATTTGTGCACAGCAAGCTCCCACAAACAGCAATGTGATTGGCGTAAGAAAACTACTAGGCACTTGGTCTAAGCGTTAAACAAAGCTTTAATCAACTGTTTTTCAACATGGAGATCTAGTTGTGTCCTTCACTAGTTCCTGTTTAGGAATGTCCTAAGCAAGCTGGGCCCAAGCCCGAGTATTTATACTCTCTCTGGACAGCGCCACCAGCAGGCCGCCCAGTATTACTTCATACATGAATGACAAGATTCATGTCAGTGATAATGACCAGATAATCTGTTTTAATGATGTTGATTGAAGAATAAATGTTGGCCAGGACTAACTCCCCTACTCTTCCTTGAAACAGTGCCACGGGATCTTTTACCTCCACCTGAGAGAGCAGACGGGGCCTCGGTTTAACGTCTCATCCTAAAGACGGCACCTCCGACAGTGCAGCACTCCCTCAGTACTGCACTGGAGTGTCAGCCTAGATATTGTACTCAAGTCTCTGGAGTGGGACTTGAACCCACAATCTTCTGACCAAGAGGCAAGAGTGCGCTACCCACTGACTAGCCTCGGGGTCACTGAGGCCTATTGTAGCAGGTGGCCGGTCCATGGGCCCTTCGGTGTCCATCTTGACTGTCCCCTTGGCGAAGTTGCGTTGAGTTTCTGCATAATTTTCAGGCGGTGCCTTCAGGCTGATTCATTGAGCAATGTGCACCCTCCAGATCTTCTTCTTAGGCAGTCCCTCGGAACCGAGGATGACTTGCTTCCACACTAAAAATGAGTTCTCAGGTGACTGATGAGTCCAATGCAGGACCGATAATCTCTGTCACAGGTGGGAGAGATGGTGGTTGAAGGGGCGGGTGGGTGGGGTGCTTGGGTTGACGTGCACTCCTTGCGCTGCCTGCGCTTGGCTTCCGCTTGCTCCCGGCGAAGAGACTCGAGGTGTTCGGCACCTTCCCGGATGCTTCTCCCCCACTTTGAGCGGTCTTGGGCCAGGGATTCCCAGGTGCTGGTGGGGATGTTGCACTTTTTCAAGGAGGCTTTGAGGGTGTCCTTGAAGCGTTTCCTCTGCCCACCTGGGGCTCTCTTTCCGTGTCGGAGCTCCGAGTAGAGCGCTTGTTTTGGGAGTCTCGTATCGGGCATGCGGACGATGTGGCCCGTCCATCGGAGCTGATCGAGCGTGGCCAAAGCTTCGATGCTGGGGATGTTGGCCTGAGCGAGAACACTGACATTGCTGCGCCTATCCTGCCAATGGATTTGCAGGATCTTGCGGAGGTGGCGTTGGTGGTACCTCTCCAGTGCTTTGAGGTGCCTGCTGTACATGGTCCATGTCTCTGAAGCATACAGGAGGGCGGGTATCACTTCTACAGAGCAGCAGTGATACCCTCCAGATAACTGGTCACCCACTAACTATAGCTGATTGCAGCGGCGATGAAGAGGTTAAAATAGGATTGATTTCAACCTAATCCTGCTCTCGCTGGATTTGACTGTCCTATTGAGGTGGATGGAAAGGGTCGTTTGCTGTAATATTGAGTGTGCCAGAGTTCAGATCTTACAGCAGATGTAACAGGGGTGGCATGGGAAAGGCCACAGTCACGTCGAAGGAGCCCTGGTGGCTGCTTGAGATATCAGGAACGCGCCGGAACAGATGCTGTTTACACAGTAAAGTCATGCAAATCTCTGTTTGTTTGTCACATTGGCTCTGCTGGGAATGCAGATTCTGTATTGCTGCGATAAGCTGCTGCAAATTTTCACACCGATGGAAAATAAGGACAGGCCAGAATTGAGTTGCATCCCTCAGGTACCTTCTTCACATTCCCGGTTATTCACCCCCCCCCCCCCCTCTCACCGCATTCCCTATCCCTCACCTCCACTCTCCATATCCCCTATTCCATCAGCTCCCCTCTCTCCACTATCATAATCCTTCAGGCACGACAAATTCTGAGCCAGAAGGTTGTGGGTTCCCTCAGGAGCTCTCCACATTCCCTATCCTTCACATTCCATGTCCTGCAGGAAGTCACAGAATCATAGAATGGTTACAGCGCGGAAGGAGGCTATTCGGCCCGTCGAGCCCGTGCCAGCTCTCTGCAAGAGCACTTCAGCTAGTCCCACTCCCCCCGCAGCCCTGCAAATCTTTTTCCAATTTCAGGCCTCCACATTCCCTATCCTTCAAGCTCTCTCCACATTCCCTATCCTTCAAGCTCTCTCCACATTCCCTATCCTTCAAGCTCTCTCCACATTCCCTATCCTTCAAGCTCTCTCCACATTCCCTATCCTTCAAGCTCTCTCCACATTCCCTATCCTTCAGGGTTTTCCCACAATCACTAGCTTTCAAGAACCATCTCAGAATTGCAATGGGGGTGTCAGCCTTGATTACGTACTCAAGCCTCTGGAGTAAGACTTGAACCCACAACCTTCTAGACTCAGAGGTGAGAGCGCCACCCAATGAGCCATAGCTGACACCTGCCCCCAAAGCTACTCATGCTGATGAATCTCTGACCAGTAATATGAGACTTAGATGCAACAGAAATAACTTGCAGTTGCATTGTGCCTTTAACATAGTAAAAATCCCAAGGCACTTCACAGGAGCGATTATCGGAAAATTATGCAGAAACTCAACTTGGCCAAGGGGGCAATCAAGATAGACAACAAGTGGAGTTACAGAAAATCTGCAATTGGGCAAAGGAATGGCAAGTACTACACAGTGGCAGGATAAAAGGATGTCACAAGTATATTACGGAGGTAAATATTATGTAAATCCAGCTACAGGGGAAGCAGCAAGGGCATTAGAAAATGTTGTTACTTGGCATGTCAGATCATGGCAAGGCATCATTAAACAAAGTGAATCGAATGCTTACTTCTACCAGTGCGCGGTCAGTTGAAGGTGAATCAGAAGATGTCACGCAAAGTGCCCTGGTCAGACTGCACTTGGAGCAGCGGGTTCAGGTTTCCTTCAGGGAAACATTCAAGCTCTGGAGGCCCTCGTGTGACAGGAAAAAATTGCGCGGAAAGGCTGGAGAAACTGGGGTTCTTTCGCCCGAGGCAACTGAGAGGGGACCTTATAGAAACAGGCAAGATATGACGTGGCATTGGAGTGAGGCATCCAGCCCTGGCTCAGTCGGTAGTACTCATGCTTCAGAGTCAGAAGGTCATGGGTTCTAAGTCCCACTCCTAGAGACCTGAATGCAAACCCCAGGCTGATTCTCCAGTGCAGTACTGCGAGAGTGCTGCACTGCCGGATGAGATGTTAAACAGAGGTCCCGTCTGCTCTCTCAGGTGTATGTAAAAGAGCCCATAGCACTATTTGAAGAAGAGCAGGGGAGTTCTCCTCAGTATTCTGGCCATTATTTATCCCTCAACTATCATCATTAAAAGAACAGATTATCTAGTCATTGTCACATTGCTGTTTGTGGGAGCTTGCTGTGCGCAAATTGGCTGCCGCGTTTCCTACATTACAATAGCGACTACACTTCAAAAGTACTTCATTGGCTGTAAAGCATTTCGGGACGTCTCGAGGTCGTGAAAGGCGCTATAGAAATGCAAGTTTTTCTTTCCTTTTACTAATGGCTGGCTAGGATATTAGAAGGAGGGAACACAGCTTTAAACTGGCGAAAGGAAAGCTTGGGATGACCATCAAGAAGACCTTCTTCACAGATACAGTGATTGACACCTGGAAGCATCTTCTGGTTCAGCTCATGGGGGCAAAAACCTTAGACTATTCCAACGCACTCCTGGCCGGCCTCCCACGTTCTACCCTACGCAAACTTGAGGTCATCCAAAACTCGGCCGCCCGTGTCCTAACTCGCACCAAGTCCCGTTCGCCCATCACCCCCTGTGCTCTCTGATCGACATTGGCTCCCGGTTAAGCACCGCCTCGATTTCAAAATTCTCATCCTTGTTTTGAAATCCCTCCATGGCCTCGCCCCTCCCTATCTCTGTAATCGCCTCCAGCCCCACAACCTCCTGAGATATCTGCGCTCCTCTAATTCTGCCCTCTTGAGGATCCCTGATTATAATCGCTCAACCATTGGCGGCCGTGCCTTCTGTTGCCTGGGCCCTAAGCTCTGGAATTCCCTGCCTAAACCTCTCCGCCTCGCTCCCTCTCTTTCCTCCTTTAAGACGCTCCTTAAAACCTACCTCTTTGACCAAGCTTTTGGCCACCTGCCCTAATTTCTCCTTATGTGGCTCGGTGTCAAATATTTTGTCTTATAATAACTCCTGTGAAGCGCCCTGGGACGTTTTACTACGTTAAAAGCGCTATATAAATACAAGTTGTTGTTGTTGTTGACTCATGGAACAAACAGTTAGTTAATGTGATGTAGGTCTTCTGTCTAGATGGATAAACTAAGATGGGTGAAATAGCTTCCCTAATTTGTATCCAACTTGCTATCTTCTGAGATCCTGGGATCTTCCAATGCCCTTCTGGGCCCCAGTTTCCATTAGCCCCAACAGAGATCTTTGATCACAAGATAGAACATGCCAGGGACTGGAATGCCCATCTATCAGGGTCAAGGGTTTTGAACCAACCCATTGCAATGCGGCTACATAAAAGAGGCTGTGCATTAGAGGCCAACACTGTCTTTGGTTGGAGGCCGGATAAAAGAGGAAGCCGAGGAGTTAATGGAATCGGTGAAGTCTCCCCAAAAATGATGGATCAGGAGCTTATGCGACATTTCTAATAATCATCAAGTCCACATAATTGAATATCTTGGTAGAGGAGTCCGACAGTCACTTTAAACATGAGTTACTGTTCGTTGCATCCTCAGGCTGCAGAAGATACACGTTATTGTCTGTCGTGCGAAAGGTGACCTCAAAGACATTATTCCGAGGAAACGTTTCCTGGCATCTATCTGCTTTGGTGTCATCCTATTGAATTTAGTCATCTTGACACCTCAGATTAGGCAGATAGGCTGAGCGCTATCTTTGAAAGCTGCTGTGAGTGGCAGCTGTATTTGCATGGAGCAAACACCGTTTCGACTCCTGTGACTGTCTGGCCACATAATATAATTATGAGTGATACATTTTTAATGTCCTTTGTTCCAGCACATCTTCAAAGGATTTTGAACGATACATCTGAGGCCCAACTTCCTCCAACTGAACTGTCAGTCTGAAGCCGACAGCTGGGTCTTCTTTCTGTGGAAAAAAGAAAGCTGAGAGGTGGCCTAATAGAGGCCTTTAAATTATGAAGGGGTTCAATAGGGTAGACATAGAGAAGATGTTTCCACTCTAGGGGCCATAAATATAAGATAGCCACTAATAAATCCAATAAGGATTTCAGAAGAGACTTCTTTTGGTACTTTGGATAATAGGAACAGGAGGAGGCCATTCAGCCCCTCGAGCCTGGTCCACCATTCAATGAGATCATGGCTGATCTGTATCTTAACTCCATCTACCCGCCTTGGCTCCATGGGGGAAAAATTCAGTATCGCCCCGTTTGGGGCGCAACTATCAGCCGGGCGCAAAGATTAGCGCCTAGCGCTAATTATCGCCTCTGACTGCAAACTTGACTTTTATCGCCCCTGGAGGTGATTGGAGCGCTAAATCAGGCGCTACACATCTGTCTTAAGGCGCAAAGGCCGAGGAGCGAGGCGCTAACTCAGAGCGCTGGCGAAGCTCATGTGATGTCAGTCAGCAATGGAACACACACACAATGGCGCCGGCCAGTTCTTAAAGGGGTGGGTTGATCTTGCTTTCCATCCACATCCTGCTCATTGCAGCCTTGAATCTCGGCCTGGAGAGACCTGTACATCAAATCTGCTGGAAAGAACAATGGAGAGACCCAGGGAAAGAGCTCAGAGTGCAACCCCCACAGTCTCTTCTAAATCGATACACGGAAGGGCAAATCAAAATGAACCTGCAAAGTGCTGCTCAGTACCCAAAACTCCTTCACGCAGCGTTGAATCTCTCCAGAAGTCTCTCTCTCTCTCAGAATGCGTGGTTCAAAAATGTCACCAACAAAAAAAGACAGGAAGCAGTCGCCTTTAAATAGCGCTCCCCCAGTCCCTTCCTGACTGCAATACGCTCCCCTCAACCTGTCGTTGCTAGCGGCAGGCGGTAAGGCAGGGGGCGCCACTCAATATCCGCTCCGGGGTGCTACCGGGGCGTTGCACACTCGACTGACGTCACAATCTGCCGGCGCAGGAGATCGTGGCGGTAGTGTTTAGCGCCGCCGCAAAATGTCTAGTTAATTTCGCGAGCAGCGCAAACATCGCCGCGCCCGGGTGCTAGTTGTTTTGCGCCCCATTAGTGCCCTCTTAAGGCGCTAACGGGCGGCGCATCCAACTGAATTTTTCCCCCCATATCCCTTAATACCCTTGGCTCGCAGAAATCTATTGATCTCATAGAATGGTGAGAATGTGGAACTCGCTACCACATTGAGTAGTTGAGGCGAAGAGCATCGATGAATTTAAGGGGAAGTGAGATAAGCACATGAAGGATGAAGGAATAGAAAGATATGCAGATAGGGTGAGATGAAGTTGGGTGGGAGGAGGCTCATGTGGAGCATAAACACCGGCACAGACCAGTTGGGCCGAATGTCCTGTTTGCGTGCTGTAAACTCTATGGAATTCAATGTAATCGAGTAACTTGTGGATTCTGAACTGCCACATAACTCATGTGTTTAAAGGGTCATCTTTAGATAAACATATGAAAATTATACAGTTCATGCCGTTCCCTCGACCAGTCTGAATCCCTATCTGGCGCTGGGAACTTTTGCAAATCAGCTAAGACCAGAGAATTGAGCGCCATTAGTCCTTGGTCTTTCAAGCAGCATTTGCACCAGCCCGAAACCATTCCAATCTGACTCGCCATTGACGATGAAACTCGGCCTTATCTATCTTCACTGCCTCCCTGGCCAAGCCCTGGAGAAAACGCTCTATTGTGAGCTGGAAAATGATTGACAGCCCAGTCCAGATTCCAGTGTCAGCAGTGGCTCAGTGGGCAGCACTCTCGACTCTGAGTCAGAAGGTCGTGGGTTCAAGTCCCACTCCAGAAACTTGAGCACAAAATCTAGGCTGACCCTCCCAGTGCAGTGCTGAGGGAGCGCCGCACTGTTGGAGGTGCCGTCTTTCAGATGAGACGTTAAACCGAGGCCCCATCTTGAGAACATAAAAGATCCCATGGCACTATTTCGAAGAAGAGCAGGGGAGTTCTCCCCGGTGTCCTGGGGCCAATATTTATCCCTCATCCAACATCACTGAAACAGTTGATCTGGTCATTATCACATTGCGGGACCTTGCTGTGCGCAAATTGGCATTCTCTACATTACTAGAGTGACTACACTTCAAAAGTACTTAACATAGAACATAGAACAGTACAGCACAGTACAGGCCCTTCGGCCCTCGATGTTGTGCCGAGCATTGTCCGAGACCAAGATCAAGCTATCACACTCCCTATCACTTTGGTGTGCTCCATGTGCTTATCCAATAACTGCTTGAAAGTTCCTAAAGTGTCCGACTCCACTATCACAGCAGGCAGTCCATTCCACACCACAACCACTCTCTGAGTAAAGAATCTACCTCGGACATCCCTTCTATATCTCCCCCCATGCAACTTAATTGGCTGCAAACCTCCTTGGGAGGTCTTGAGATCATGGAAATGCGCTATATAAATGCAAGTTCTTTCTTTCAGTAAGGGAAGGGGTACAAAACCTCAAGGCATGCGGCATCTCCAGTGATGACTGTGTGGAATTGGGTAGGGCACAGAGATGCATTGCTGGAAGCTCTCACTTTGAATAATCAGTTGTGTAAGATAATAAAAGACACACACAGTGGCTGCACCAACTAACTAAGTCCACCAGGCCATTCTATGGTGTCACCAGTGTGACAAGGCTTGACGTTCACACATTGGGCTCATCGCTCACCAGTGGATGGACTGAGAAAGTACTGATGGTCCACTCAGGCTTGCGAAGATGCCAATTTGAGCTTCTGGCCAATATCATCTCAATCGCAACGACCGCTTGCATCCATCTACAAAGCATCGCTAACTTCTGCCGCTACCTCAGCCCACCTGCTGCCAGGAACGTCCAGGCTTGACTATTCCAACGCTCTCCTGGCCAGCCTTCTATCCTCCAACCTCCATAAATGTCACCTCATCCAAAACTCTGCTGCCCATATCCTATCCCGCACCCATCATCCTTGTCCTTGCAGAAATGTATTCGCTCCCAGTACCCCAATCCCTAAAATTTAAAATACTTCTTGTGTTTAATTCCCTTTATGATGTTGCTCCTTCCAACCTCTGTAAACTCCTCCAGCCCTACAATCCGCTCCGAACTCTCCATTGCTGACTTTGTCCTCTTGTACGTCCCACCCTCCCCCCTTCAATTCACCCTTGACAGCTGTGCCTTCTACTGCCCAGATGCCACAGTCTGGAATCCAATCACTGTATTACCCACCTCAGCCTCTCCGCCTCCCCTCTCCTCCTTCAAGACCCGCAATGAAAAACACTCACCTCTTTGTCCAAGCGTTTGATCGCCCCTTCCTAATCTCTCCTTCTTAGGGTCTGTCTTTCCTCACAACCCTGGGAAGCGCCTTGGGACGTTCTCCTCTGTTGAACGAGCTGCCTAAGTGCAAGTTCTTGCCGGTGCCCGCATGCACAGGGCCGATTTTCCAAACGCTCGCAGACCGCCGCGATTTCCCGATCTGCCCAGCTGGCGGCTGCAGTGCCCCACCGCTAGCCCCTCCGACAGTGCCAAGGAGAAGATTCCTGTGCAACAACATGACTCACACAATCGCAATCACATCAATACTGCATTAATACGGACAAAACTGTTGGCATTGCACGAGAGATTCCTATCTCACTTCATGCATTTTGACTGCTGCTGTTTAGTGAGCATTATGTTTCATCCACAAAGCCATTAATAGAATTTACCCTGTCAGTACTCTTTGATTACTGGGCAGCACGGCGATGTGAAGACTCACTGAAATAAATGACCACTTAGATGCACTTCCCAGCAGAGGAGTGCAATGTTTCCCAGATCTGTAGCTGGTTATCTGGGCGAGGTGGGGAATGTGCGATAGAGGGGAGTGTGATACTTTCTACGTTTAATCATCAAGTGCTAAGATTAGTCGGAGATGGTTTATCTTAATGTAGAACAATGACATATTCGCAATCTATCTTCTTTGATGTTACTCACCTTGTTCATCTCAATGAGTAATTTACTCTCAATGTGTTGTTCATGAAATGGCATTCCTAATGGTTTTTTTTTACCGGGGCATATATGGGATTTTGCATATGAAGGTGAATGGTGTTAGTGCAGGGAAATCATTATTTTTAGTTAGCGAGAGAAAAAAGCTCTATTCTATCCCAGCATCATTCTCAGGTCGAGTACATCATGGGTTAAGTACAGGGTAAAACTCCCTCCACACTGTCCCATCAAACACTCCCAGGGCTGGTACAGCACAGGTTAGATACAGAGTAAAGCTCCCTCTACACTGTCCCATCAAACACTCCCAGGGCTGGTACAGCACAGGTTAGATACAGAGTAAAGCTCCCTCTACACTGCCCCATCAAACACTCCCAGGGCAGGTACAGCTCAGGTTAGATACAGAGTAAAGCTCCCTCTACACTGTCCCATCAAACACTCCCAGGTCTGGTACAGCATGTTGGATACAGAGTAAAGCTCCCTCTACACTGTCCCATCAAACACTCCCAGGGCAGGTACAGCACGGGTTAGATACAGAGTAAAGCTCCCTCTACACTGTCCCATCAAACACTCCCAGGGCAGGTACAGCACGGGTTGGATACAGAGTAAAGCTCCCTCTACACTGTCCCATCAAACACTCCCAGGGCAGGTACAGCACGGGTTAGATACAGAGTAAAGCTCCCTCCACACTCCCGTCAAAGGAACTATACACAAAGGGCTTTTAAAAAGGCCTGAAACACTCACTTTTTTAAATTTATAGGCCGGTTAAAGACCCTCACACTTGAAGGTCCATCCCCGGCCGCCTACCTGCCAGGTTCCACTGGGCATGCTGGGGTTTTGATGACCAGCAGGCCCACAGGCCAGAAACCGGTGCAGCACCCGAAATCATCTTTTAACATGAAAAACAAGTCTCTCTGTTGGTTCAGTCTGGAGCTCCATCCACCACAACAAGAACCTCCCCCTGGAAATCTCACCGATCCCCAAAACCAGCGTGTAACCAAGCATGACTCATCCCGCTCATTTTCCGGATCACTACCACCCTGTTTTCGAGACGGGGATGGTGAGGAAGCCAAAATCACCCCCAAATATATTTTGTAATAATGCATAACGGCCTCTCGCTGTCCACGTATCTCAAAATCTGGAACAGTGACTCGACAGCGCGTTTCGAGACGTACATGAACAGAACGTGCTGCAACCCAATGGAGCACGGCTTTCATCTTCCAAGGATGCAGGAGGAGGGGAGCCACAAGCAGACAGGCCTGACAATCAGAGTGGAAAGGTCACGGACATTATAATAATGTCAATGTTTTTAGCCTAATTCAAAACCCAGGCTTCTTGGTACTGAGACTGAGAGAGAGAGAGACTAAATAATTCGAGATTGCCCACCCCGCCTGCGCACGCCTTACTGCCCATTACTCTCTGCACTCCAAATAAATCAATGACCACTAATGCATATTAGAGAATAATATTCGAAAGTACCGTTTGTTTAGAGTCTTTCGCTGAAGCGTTTTTCAAGAATTGCTTTGGTGATGGGCAACGTTCCCTTTAATCCGCACAGCCCCACGACGGTCGGTGAGCCAGCTTTTAAATAGAAAAGTGCGCTGGCCTTATCAGTGATGTCCACATCCCGTGAGTGAATAAAAACACACACACACACACCCAGTGTGAACACAGACACCAAGTGTGAACACAGACGCACACACCAAGTGTGAACACAGACACCAAGTGTGAACACAGACGCACACCCCCAGTGTGAACACAGGCACCAAGTGCAAACACACACACCCACACCCAGTGTGAACACACACGCCCAGTGTGAACACACACGCCCAGTGTGATACACACACCGCTGAGGGAGTGCTGCACTGTCGGCGGTGCCATCTTTCAGATCAATGGTTAATCCGCCTGCTTAGATGAACATAAAAGATTCCACGACGCGATTCAAAGCGATGCAGGGAGCTGTCCCAATGCCCTGGCCAACTGTTCACCCGCAACCAACATCACCACTGGCTGGGATCTTGCTATGTGTAACTGGGCCGCAGTGTCTGCCTGTATATAACAACACCGACTGCACTCCCTCTCAAAAAATAATTCATTGGCTGTAAAGTGCATCGGGATGAAATGAGGACGAGACAAGCTGCGATATAAATTTATCTTTCTTAAATGGATGTAGACTAAACTCTAGACTTAGATATGGAATAAGAGATTCAAAGTTAACAAAGATGCAATCGTTTACTGGCGAGGTTTACAGGGTTGAGTTTTTGCCCCTGTTCCCCCTGGGTTTACACAATAAATTTTTGAAAATAGAAGGGGAAAAAATCGAGGAAAATTTAACAAGAAATAGAAACCAAAGAGTGCCGAGCCCCACAAATGAGCAGCATTGCGTGTGTGTTCTCTCAGGGTGATGTCTTCCTCCGTTTCGAGGTTTGACGATGACATTCTCTTCGGCTGTGAGTTTTCTGAGGGACTCAAACCATTTTCATAAAGTTCTGACAGAGTGGCTTGGGAGAAGCTGTTTCCACTGGCAGGAGGGTCATTAACCAGAGGACACGGATTCAAGATAATTGGCACAAAAAAAAATCTAGGGGACTGAGATGAGAATTTTTTTTTTACACAGTGAGTTGTTGTGATCCGGAACGCGCTGCCTGAAAGGGCAGTGGAAGCAGATTCAATAGTAACTTTCCAAAGGGAATTGGATAAATACTGGGGGGGGAGCGGGACTAATTGGAGAGCTCTTTCAAAGAGCCGGCACAGGCACGATGGGCCGAATGGCCTCCTTCTGTGACCCGGCTGCCCGTGTCCTAACTCGCACCAAGTCCCGTTCGCCCATCACCCCTGTGCTCGCTGACCTTCATTGGCTCCCGGTTAAGCAGCGCCTCGATTTCAAAATTCTCATCCTTGTGTTCAAATCCCTCCATGGCCTCGCCCCTCCCTATCTCTGTAATCTCCCCCAGCCCCACAACCCCCCCGAGATATCTGCGCTCTAATTCTGCCCTCTTGAGCATACCTGATTATAATCGCTCAACCATTGGTGGCCGTGCCTTCTGTTGCCTGGGCCCTAAGCTCTGGAATTCCCTCCCTAAACCTCTCCGCCTCGCTACCTCTCTTTCCTCCTTTGAGACGCTCCTTAAAACCTCCCTCTTTGACCAAGCTTTTGGTCACCTGCCCTAATTGATCCTTATGTGGCTCGGTGTCAAATTTCTTTTTGTGTTAAAATACTCCTGTGAAGCGCCTTGGGACGTTTTACTACGTTAAAGGCGCTAGATAAATACAAGTTGTTGTTGCTGTAGGATTCTCTGATTTCTCCCTGACATCAGAGAGCAGCCTCTGTGCCAAGTCACAACGCACCACGAGTGCTGATGAGTGGCATGTTCAGTGTGTGGCACCTGGTGCTGCAGTCGCCTGGCACAAAGGCACAATTAAGGAGCTAAGAGTTGTCAGCTGTACAGCCATAGATCAGCAGCACCGCGAAGCTTAGCAATGACAGATAGAAAGAAAGAAAGACTTGCATTTCTCCACGCCTTTCATGACCACCGGATGTCCCAAAGCACTTTACAGCCGATGAATTTATTTTCGAAGCGGAGTCACTGTTGTAACGCAGGAAACGCAGCAGCCAATTGGCGCACAGCAAGCTCCCACAAACAGCATCGTGATAATGATCAGATCATCTGTTTAGTGACATTGATTGCAGGATAAATATTAGCCAGGACACCGGGGATAACTCCCCCTTCTCTTCTTTGAAATGATGCCATAGGATCTTTTACATCCACCTGAGAGGGCAGACAGGGCCTCGGTTTAACGTCTCATCCGAAAGACGGCACCTCTGACAGTGCAGCGCTCCCTCAGCACTGCACTGGGAGTGTCAGCCTAGCTTTATGTGCTCAAGTCTCTGGAGTGGGATTCAGAACCCACAACCTACTGGCTCAGAGGCGAGAGAGAGAGCTGCCCACTGAGCCACAGCTGACATTAAACAGCGTGGGAAAATATACTTATTCGATGGTTGGCATTTGGCTTACTGAGGAGAGTAAACGTCGATTTTACTGGCATATGCTGACATACCCTGTGCTAGCCAACCACTGCCAGGTTAGATCTTGAACCTCTGCTGAACAAGCTGGTCTTAGCCGGGGAGGGCACAGTGGTTGCTACCATTGGCCTGAGCATCCCTGCACTAAAGGAAATGAAAGCCTCCGAGGTGGATCAACGCTGCCTTATGCCTGACACCTCCAACAGCCAGGGGGATGAATCAACAGAAGTGACGGCTGTTGCTGACTGTAGAGACTCCGATTCGGGAGTCAGAGATCGCTCTCTACTGTCACGGGTTGTATGTCTATGATACTCAGCTTAAACCACATGTAATATCTGATTATGCTTTAAAACTGTAGGGGGGAAAAATTCAGTTGGTTGTGCCTCCCGTTAGTGCCTTAAGAGGGCGCAATTGGGGCGCAAAGCATCTAGCGCCCGGGCGCGGCGATGTTTGCACCACTCGCGAAATTAACTAGACATTTTGCGGCGGCGCTAAACACTACCGCCACGATCTCCTGCGCCAGCAGATTGTGACATCAGTCGAGTGCGCAATGCTCCGGTATCGCCCCGGAGTAGATATTGAGTGGCGCCCCCTGCCTTACCGCCTGCCGCTAGCAATGACAGGTTGAGGGGAGCGTTTTGCAGTCAGGAAGGGACTGGGGGAGCGCTATTTAAAGGTGACCGCTTCCTGCCATTTTTTGTTTATGACATTTTTGAATCACGCATTCTGAGAGAGAGAGAGAGAGACTTCTGGAGAGATTCAACGCTGTGTGAAGGAGTTTTGGGTACTGAGCAGTACTTTGCAGGTTCATTTTGATTTGCCCTTCCTTGTATCGATTTAGAAGAGACTGTGGGGGCTGCACTCTGAGCTCTTTCCCTGGGTCTCTCCATTGTTCTTTCCAGCAGATTTGATGTACAGGTCTCTCCAGGCTGAGATTCAAGGCTGCAATGAGCAGGATGTGGATGGAAAGCAAGATCAACCCTCTTCTTTAAGAACTGGCCCCTGCCATTGTGTCTGTGTTCCATTGCTGACTGACATCACATGAGCTTCGCCAGCGCTCTGAGGTAGCGCCTCGCTCCTCGGCCTTTGCGCCTTAAGACAGGTGTGAAGCGCCTGATTTAGCGCTCAAATCACCTCCAGGGGCGATAAAAGTCAAGTTTGCAGTCGGAGGCGATAATTAGCGCCAGGCGCTAATCTTTGCGCCCGGCCGATAATTGCGCCCCAAATGTGGCGATACTGAATTTCTCCCCCTAGCTCTTTAATAGAAGCCTTGCAACTCCTAAAACCCTTTGAGTAATCTGTGTGTGGCCTGTGATCCTAATCTTACACCCTTGTTCTGGGCTCCTCCACCAGAGGAGATAGTTTCTCCCTATCTACACTGGCAACTAAGTTTGATTGGCAGTTGTACGTGGGGGGCCAACAGCATTTGGAATCCTGCTATTGGCTGACCACCTAACATCGTTACGAGATACATTTTAAAGTCCTTTGATCCAACGCGTCTTCAAAGGATCTTGAGTGGTACTGAGGCTCACTCACTCCCTATCAGCAGTCAATCTGATACCTAGGGGGAGATTTTACCAGCCCTGGGGAGGCGGGTTTGGAGGCGGGGCTGCTGGGAAAATGGCAGAATCTGGGGGCGGGTGCCCATCCCGCCCCCAACCCGCCTCCATGCCATCTTGTCAGGAGGCGGGTAGCCGTCCCGCGCCGGGTCCCGTCTCCTTGGAGGCGGGGAGAGATTAAAGCCACTTAACTGCCTGTTAACAGGTAGTTAACAGGCAGAAAATAGGATTATCCTCTTTTTGCCCTCACAAGTGCGGACTTCCCGAAGGCTCCGAAACCCGCCAGGTCAGCGAGGCGAGCAGTGCGTCTGCGGGGGTGGGGGGGGGGGGTGCAAACATGTGGTGTGAAGGTAAGTGATGGGTGCAAGTGTGGAGAGGTGAGTATCTGAGGTAAGTGCAAAGTGTTAGAAAAAGTGTACTTACCTTTGTTTCTTCCTGCAGGCTTCAGTCGTTGGGGATGCGGAGAGTCTCGCACCTCCGCGGCAGAGATGACAGATGGCCGCTGGATTCTTCAATGCAGCAACCATCTCATTTCTGCAAAAGAAAGAGGATTGATCAGTCTTGAATTCAAGAACTCATCAAACTACAGAGAATGTCAGTGTTTGACAGCTTCACAGAGCTGTCAAACGATGGTAATTCATCTGTCAAAAAATTTTGACAGATGAAACGTCATACGTTGACGTTCTCTGCAATCGGCTTCCCCTTAATTGGCCTGCTAGGCCCGCTGGGCGGGCTTAACAAGGTCAATCAAGGGAAAATAGCGTGGGTTGGCCAGAAGTTGATGGAGGCGGGACTGAAACCCGACAAGTGGGAGTCCCGCCTCCAAAAGCTCCTCATTGGCAAAATCACCCCCCATGTTTCTGTTTCATGTATCGAGCATGGGAAAAGGCTGTCAGGCTCATACGTGTTCGACCCCATCCTTGGTTGACCTTGTCCCCATTTACCAACCCTTCCCCCTCCTACCTCCCAGGAGGGGCAAAAAAACCAGAGCCCCGCAGCCAATTCAGGAGTCCACTGTCAAAAATTTCTCTCTGGCACTTCATGGGTGGCCAGACAAGCTTGAGGAGGCTCCAAAGCCAGTAGCTATCCAGAATTATTTCCTCACACCTTCCGCATGCTGTGGTGACTTCTTTTTCCAGAAGTCTAGCTATCACCTTCTTGAAGGACTGTCACGTTCGGATTTTCCTTGTGTCCTGGCCAATATTTAGCCTCAACCAACATCACTAAAACAAATAATCTGGTCATTATTAAATTGATGTTTGTGGGAGCTTGCTGTGCGCCAATTGGCTGCCGCGTTTTCCTACATTACAACAGTGACTACGCTTCATTGTCTGCAAAGCACTTTGGGAAGTCCTGAGGTTGTGAAAAGTCTGTCTTTCTTCTCCTTTCCTCGGGAATCCCATTCTGCGGGCCAATCGGCCACTGGGAAAACTACCACAGAGGGAGGACAGAGATTCCATGGGTTGGTTCAACGCTGAAGCATCTCCTGGGTTCAGCCAGGACTGGTGCTTCCAGTTTAATTTACAGTGAGTATGTGTGCAGCAGAACCACCTTTGTCGTTTTTGATATTCCCAGTAGAATAAGAAAGCCAGTTTATTATAATTCTGCTCTTTAGATTTCGAGATGCCCTCTATCCTTCTGTTAACGTAACACCTACATTATTTGCCTCCTTGTTGCAGCTAAGCATTGAGCTGATAGTTTCACAGTGTTACCCACTCTAACCTCTCTCCATGACCTTTTTTGTCTAGCGATTTCATCTCACCCTATCAGCATAACCTTCTATTCCTTTCTCCCTCATGTGTTTATCTAGCTTCCCCTTAAATACATCGATGCTCTTCGCCTCAACCACTCCCTGTGGTAGCGAGTTCCACATTCTAACCACTCTCTGGGTAAAGAAGTTTCTCCTGAATTCCCTATTGGATTTATCGGTGACTATCTTATGTTTCTGGTCTCGCCCAGAAGTGGAAATATCTTCTCTACGTCTACTCTATCAAACCCATTCATAATCTTAAAGACCTCTATCGGGTCACCCCTCAGCCTTCTCATTTCTGGAGAAAGGAGCCCCAGCCTGTTCAATCTTTCCTGGTAGTTATAACCTCTTAGTTCTGCGATCCTCCTTGTGAAATAATTTTTGTTGTTCCACTCTTTTACAGCTTGGATTGTAGAATGATTAACCATACACGGGCTTGATAGGCCGAATGGCCTCCTTCTGTACTGTATCATTCTATGATTCTGTGACAACGCTCCTCTACATTTAACACACATGGCATTGAAAATGATAAAATTGAGAGGTTGCACAACACCAGGTTATAGTCCAACAGTTTTATTTGAAATCACAAGCTTTCGGAGCTTACTTCGTTGGCTTGTTCACAGATGTGATTCCCAGTAAAAAAGTAAAAATTTTCCCAGTAAAAAAGTAAAAATTTTAAAGCTTATCGTTTTACATACAGACGGCAGCTTTTGACACGTTAGACCCCCTGCGACTCCACCTCATTGTCTCAGTTGTATCTTGCTATGTCTTTGATGTGGTACCTTCCTGGCTGACCTGATTAACTTTATCACACCTCGGCAGATAGTCAGGATGATTTAATTTAGTTGTCTGCAATTGTAAGGTACACATGCATTGTTCTCTATCTATATATGCTTTGGCGATTCTGTATCTTTTTACTTCACCCAACGAAGGAGTAGTAAGCTCCGAAAGCTTGTGATTTCAAATAAAACTGTTGGACTATAACCTGGTGTTGTGCGACCTCTCAATTTTGTCAACCCCAGTCCAACACCGGCATCTCCACATCATTGAAAATGATAGCCAGAAGGGACTCGTTCCAGCAGCGAAGGGTCTTCCTCAAACACATCGGTCCTTTTTCTAAGCCTCCAAATAGGCTTGTAACAAAATGCCTTGCACACAGCTTGAAGCTGTAATTATATTGACCATGTTCTCTTTATTGTCATGTAAAATCAATAACAATTCAGTGTTACATGTCACAGGAAGGGAAAGAGACTCACAGGGACACAGAGTCTGTGTTAATAAGAGGTTAAACACAACAAAGAAAGAATTTGCCTTGATACAGCCTCCTGTATGCTCATCCACTGCTGAAACCCTCATCCATGCCTTTGTTGCCTCTAGACTTGACTATTCCAACGCACTCCTGGCTGGCCTCCCACATTCCACCCTCCGTAAACTTGAGGTCATCCAAAATCCTGCTGCCCGAGTCCTAACTCACCCCAAGTCCCGTTCACCCATCACCCCTGTGCTCGCTGACCTACATTGGCTCCCGGTTGAGCAAAGCCTCAATTTAAAAATTCTCATCCTTGCTTTCAGATCCCTCCGTGGCCTCGCCCCTCCCTATCTCTGTAATCTCCTCCAGCCCCACAACCAATGTCCCGGCTAATTTTTTGGGGGGGTCGCGGTCCCTTTAACGGGCAGCGCGGCCCATTCAAAATTTCACATATGAGCGAAATCTCGCATTGAAAAGCCGGTGAGCGGCCCGCGCGGGACCTCCAGACAGCTGCACGGCTGTGCACGGCTGTGCAGCTGCGCAGTTTAGTGGGAACATTACCCACAACCCTTCGAGACATCTGCACTCCTCTAATTCTGGCCTCTTGCGCATCCCTGATTATAATCGCTCTACCATTGGTGGCCGTGCCTTCAGCTGCGGGGGCCCTAAGCTCTAGAATTCCCTGCCTAAACTTCTCCGCCTCGCTACCTCTCTCTCCTCCTTTAAGATGCTCCTTAAAATCTACCTCTTTGACCATCTGTCCTAATATCTTCTGATGTGGCTCGGTGTCAGATGTTAAAGGCTCTGTATAAGGTGACCCCTTATGGAACCGTAGCCCAGTCAAAGGTCCACACCTTCGGGAGAGGAGGAGGTTAATGAGGTGGGACAACTATGAGGCCAATTCCACAACTCCCAGTGGGGAAGCTGCACTGACTGGGTCGTAGAGAAGGCCACAAGACTGTCACTCCGATTCTGCGACCTTCCTGTCAGTGTGGCACCGACCTATCACCCCTATAGTTTCACGATCAGCTTTCACAATAGCGTTTACATATAAGGGCCTGTTTCTAGCACGGACGCAACAACAACTTGCATTTATACAGCGCCTTTAACGTGGTAAAATGTCCCCAAGGCGCTTCCCAGGAGCGTTATCAGGCAAAATTTGACACCGAGCCACATAAGGAGATATTAGGTCAAAGAGGTAGGTTTTATGGAGCATGTTAAAGGAGGAGAGAGAGGTAGAGAGGCGGAGAGGTTTAGGGAGGGAATTCACGGTTGTGGGTTCAAGTCCACTCCAGGGACTTGAGCACATAAAGCTAGGCTACACTCCAGTGCAGTGCTGAGGGAGTGCTGCACTGTCGGAGGTGCCGTCTTTTGGATGAGACATTAAACCGAGGCCCCGTCTGCTCTCTCAGGTGGACGTAAAAGATCCCATGGCACTATTTCAAAGAAGAGCAGGGGAGTTATTCCCAGTGTCCTGGACAATATTTATCCCTCAATCAACGTAACAAAAACAGTTTTCTGGTCATTATCACATTGCTGTTTGTGGGAGCTTGCTGTGCGCAAATTGGCTGCCGCGTTTCCTACATTACAACAGTGACTACACTTCAAAAGTACTTCATTGGCTGTAAAGTGCTTTGAGATGTCCGGTGGTCGTGAAAGGTGCTATATAAATGCAAGTCTTTTGTTTCTTTATAATGTAGACCTCACTACCAAAACATGGAACATCATAGGCTGAAGCTGATGGAATGAACATGCCTGTCATAAGGAGATATTAGGACAGGTGACCAAAAGCTTGGTCAAAGAGGTAGGTTTTAAGGAACGTCTTGAAGGAGGAGAGAGAGGTGGAGAGACGGAGAGGTTTAGGGAGGGAATTCCAGAGCTTAGGGCCGAGGCAGCTGAAGGCACGGCCGCCATTGGTGGAGCGATGAAAATCGGGGATGAGCAAGAGACCAGAATTGGAGGAGCGCAGAGATCTCAGTGTGTTGTAGGGCTGGAGGAGGTTTCAGAGACAGGGAGGGGCGAAGCCATGGAGGGATTTGAAAACAAGAATGGGATTTTAGCACACTGCCTTCCCACTCCAATTGGAAAGCGAACAGACTTTGTTACCCGATTGTTAGTCAAACAGCCTTTCATCCATCTCCAATTTGTTTTAACGCCGCTGTGATTTTTCACCCGCATGTTGCTCTGGGAGATTAATCTTTCACTCTGGGAGATTAATCTTTCACTCTCGGAGAATCCAGGACAATCTGGGAGAATTGGTGTAATGTATTATCACATGGTTTAGTATGAGCATGCTCAGTTCGCTCTGGCCTAGTAAACAAGCACATGGACCAGCAACTCATCCTGTCTCGGTCCTTCATTTGTTCGACCCACATATATTACATTTTGGCGATGAGAACGGGGAT
The DNA here is from genome assembly GCA_030390025.1 of Squalus acanthias. Taxonomy (NCBI): domain Eukaryota; kingdom Metazoa; phylum Chordata; class Chondrichthyes; order Squaliformes; family Squalidae; genus Squalus; species Squalus acanthias. The sequence goes on along the minus strand of CM059445.1, from coordinate 6,059,852 downwards.
CCCAAAGCCATTTTTAGGGATCATGGAAGGACACAGTGTTCAACCTTCGAGTGGTAAACTTTAAGGTGAATTTGTGAGATCTAAACTGAATTTTTGTGATGTTTTACCATTAATGCTGATGCAGAATCCTCTGTGCTTCGCCTTCGTGTGTATGTATACACAGCAACAGCGGCGTTGATTTTCACAGATACACGGGTAGCGTGCTGAGTTACTGTTTGACAGGATTGGGACAGTCATGGCCGCACCTACGGGATTCATCGGAAGCCTCAGCCTGTATGACCGAGCTCACAAATCATTCAGTTCTTACATTGAGTGGATGGAGATGTTTTTTAGGGCCAATAACATTATTGAGACAGAAGCCAATGTCCCGAACTCCTCCATCACCATCCCTGGGTATGTCCTGTCCCACCGGCAGGACAGACCCACCAGGGGTGGCGGCACAGTGGTATACAGTCGGGAAGGAGTGGCCCTGGGAGTCCTCAACATTGACTCCGGACCCCATGAAGTCTCATGGCTTCAGGTCAAGCATGGGCAAGGAAACCTCCTGCTGATTACCACCTACCGCCCTCCCTCAGCTGATGAATCAGTACTCCTTCATGTTGAACACCACTTGGAAGAAGCACTGAGAGTAGCAAGGGCACAGAATGTACTCTGGGTGGGGGACTTCAATATCTATCACCAAGAGTGGCTCGGTAGTACGACTACTGACGAAGCTGGCCAAGTCCTGAAGGACATAACTGCAAGTCTGGGCCTGCGACAGGTGGTGAGTGAACCAACAATAGGGAAAAACCTACTTGACCTCATCCTCACCAATCTACCTGTTGCAGATGCATCTGTCCATGACAGCATTGGCAGCAGTGACCACCGCACAGTCATTGTGGAGACGAAGTCCTGTCTTCACACTGAGGACACCCTCCATTGTGTTGTGTGGCACTACCACTGTGCTAAATGGGATAGATTCAGAACAGATCTAGCAGCTCAAAACTGGGCATCCATGAGGCGCTGTGGGCCATCAGCAGCAGCAGAATTGTATTCCACCACAATCTGTAACCTCATGGCCCGGCATATCCCTCTACCACTACCACCAAGCCAGGGGACCAACCCTGGTTCAACAACGAGTGTAGAAGAGCATGCCAGGAGCAGCACCAGGCATACCTAAAAATGAGGTGCCAACCTGGGGAAGCTGCAACACAGGACTACATGCATGCTAAAAAGCGGAAGCAGCATGCTATAGACAGGGCTAAGCGATCCCACAATCAATGGATCAGATAAAAGCTCTGCAGTCCTGCCACATCCAGTCGTGAATGGTGGTGGACCATTCAACAACTAACTGGAGGAGGAGGCTCCAAGAATATCCCCATCCTCAATGATGGTGGCGCCCAGCACGTGAGTGCAAAAGACAAGGCTGAAGCGTTTGCAACCAACTTCAGCCAGAAGTGCCGATTGGATGCTCCATATCGGCCGACATCCGAGGTCCCCACTAACACAGAAGCCATTCTTCAGCCAATTCGATTCACTCCACGTGATATCAAGACACGGCTGAGTGCACTGGATACAGCAAAGGCTATGGGCTCCGACAACATCCCAGCTATCGTGCTGAAGACTTGTGCTCCAGAACTAGCCGCGCCTCTAGCCAAGCTGTTCCAGTACAGCTACAACACTGGCATCTATCCGACAATGTGGAAAACTGCCCAGGTATGTCCTGTCCACAAAAAGCAGGACAAATCCAACCCAGCCAATTACCGCCCCATCAGTCTACTCTCAATCATCAGCAAAGTGATGGAAGGTGTAATCGACAGTGCTATCAAGCGGCACTTACTCATCAATAACCGGCTCACTGATGCCCAGTTTGGGTTCCGCCAAGATCGCTCGGCTCCCGACCTCATTACAGTCTTGGTCCTAACATGGACAAAGGAGCTGAATTACAGAGGTGAGTTGAGAGTGACTGCCCTTGACATCAAGGCAGCATTTGACCGAGTCTGGCATCAAGGAGCCCTAGTAAAACTGAAGTCAATGGGAATCAGGGGGAAAACGCTCCACTGGCTGGAGTCATACCTAGCACAAAGGAAGATGGTTGTGGTGGTTGAAGGTCAATCATCACAGCCCCAGGACATCGCTGCAGGAATTACTCAGGGCAGTGTCCTAGGCCCAACCATCTTCAGCTGCTTCATCAATGACCTTCCCTCCAACATAAGGTCAGAAATGGGGATGTTCGCTGATGACTGCACCGTGTTCAGCGCCATTCGCAATTCCTCAGATAATGAAGCAGTCCATGCCCGCATGCAACAAGACCTGGACGACGTTCAGGCTTAGGGCAGATAAGTGGCAGGTAACGTTCCCACCACAGAAGTGCCAGGCAATGACTATCTCCAACAAGCGAGAGTCTAACCACCTCCCCTTGACATTTAATGGCATTACCATCGCCAAATTCCCCACTATCAACATCCTGGGGGTCACCATTAACCAGAAGCTTAACTGGACCAGCCACATAAATACTGTGGCAACAAGAGCAGGTCAGAGGCTAGGTATTCTGTGGCGAGTGTCTCACCTCCTGACTCCCCAAAGCCTTTCCATCATCTACAAGGCACAAGTAAGGAGTGTGATGGAATACTCTCCACTTGCCTGGATGAGTGCAGCTCCAACAACACTCAAGAAGCTCGACACCATCCAGGACAAAGCAGCCCGCTTGAATGGCACCCCATCCACCACCTTAAACATTCACTCCCTCCACCACCGGCGCACCGTGGCTGCAGTGTGTACCATCTACAAAATGCACTGCAGCAACTCACCAAGGCTTCTTCGGCAGCACCTCCCAAACCCACGACCTCTTCCACCTAGAAGGACAAGGGCAGCAGGCGCATGGGAACACCACCACCTCCAAGTTCCCCTCCAAGTCACGCACCATCCTGACTTCGAAGTATATTGCCGATCCTTCATCGTCGCTGGGTCAAAATCCTGGAACTCCCTACGTAATGGCACTGTGGGAGCACCTTCACCACACGGACTGCAGCGGTTCAAGAAGGCGGCCCACCACCACCTTCTCAAGTTTGTGTGTGGACTGGTGGATGAGCGCACACAGACCAAGTTACTGAACACTCCGAACCTAACGTTTGACATAGCATGCAAAATTACCCTATCTATGGAGATGGCATCTAAGAATGCTAGGGAGCTCCGTCCAACTCAAGTGACTAGTGCAGCTGAGGTCTACAGTCACAAAACCACCGCCAAACCTAAAGCTGTGAGACCGAGTCAAAAGCATGTTGGTGAGAGCAGTTCTGTGAATTGTTATCGCTGCAATGGAAATCACTCACCACAGTCCTGCCAATACAGAAATTTGAAGTGTTTTCACTGCCAGAAGCAAGGCCATATTTCAACAGCTTACAGAGCTAGATCTAAAGCAGGAAGTAAGAACCATTCTAGTGGCAAAGCAAAGCAGCGACAACAAAAGGGAGGAGTTCACAATATTGAAGTGAACACACATGATGTTGAAGAACTAGGCATCTACAGTATCTATGCCACTAGCGGCAACACCAGCAGTCGTGAGAAAGACTTCTGTACAAGACTTTTGATCAACGAGCAATATATTGATATGTGTATCGACACGGCGGCGGACTGCTCTATCATGAGTAAGGACACATATGAGAGTAAGTTTAATCAAATACCACTTACAAAGAGTACCATAGAGTTAAAAACCTACTCCGGAGAAATCCTAGAGACATGTGGACAAATGGAATGTACAGTTCAGCACAACGGCCAGTCAGTAAAGCTGCCTATTATTGTAGCGAGCTACAACAACAGGCCAGCCCTCATGGGCAAAGACTGGTTGAGAAAGTTGAAACTAGACTGGAAAAACATCTTCAGTGTAGCTGCTTCAAAGAAGCAACTCTGTAAGGTTTCCACAATTTACAGATCCCCAAAACCTAAGGAAAAAGGACTTTGGAACTACCTCAGAGTGATAAAAATGCATTTAGGCCTAACATAAGGAATTTAAGACCATAAACCAAGTTTTGGCATTTTAAAAACATGTCTGGGCCTGTGAAGGGAGAAAAGGCTGTGAAAGAAGGTGGGTTCAACCTCTGCAAAAGCAGTTTTGGGTATTGCAGTTAATTGCATTGTCTGGGGAATCGGGATGACCTCACTCAAGCCCCAGCAAGCATTAACATTTTGACAATAGACCCTAGGAGGAGACAGTCCCACCCAAAACAACAGGTCCCATCAAACCGATTACAGGACCAATTAAAGACATGCATATAGCAAATATTCTATCGAAGTCTTAGACCCAGTCAAGAAACCCAAAACATGAGGACAATTCAAACTCCGATTAAACAACAGATCGACAGGATGGAGCTATCCTGAAACCACTTCACACATTTACAAAACCAGTTAACACGCTAGTAAAGTCATTACTGTTAACGAGGTCTTACAATGACCGGGATTTGATTTGGGGTGGATAAGGCCACTTCAATTTAGTATAATTGAAGGCCCATCAAGCAGTTACAACAGTTACAAGTTCGAATTCTCCAGAAACAACAGTTCAAGTTCAACAGAAGGCAGTTCTGCAGTTTCGAGTTCAATATTGAAAGCCTGTTCTGCAAGAAGACAGTTACAGTTCTGCAAGAAGGCAGTTCCACAGCTCGGAAGAAGACAGTTTAAACAGAGGTAGAGTTCAACAGAAACAGTTCAACAAAGAAGGCCAACAGCTCCAGAAGCAGGCCGACACGCAAGAAGAAACCAGAGCGACTGCCTCAGTGACCATCGGACAGCTCGCGGCAACAAGGGCCTTACAAAACTTTTTACTCAAAGGACTCTAAACCCTAACTCTCAACTGTCAAGGATTCGTTTGGTGAGCATTATCCCTGGTTCTCCAGAGTCCAACCTAGCTAGTGAAGTGGGATTGGGAGGGGTGAAGTATTCTTCCAATGTTATTTCCCTCGCTTGTACCGAAGTGATCCCCACCTTTAGAGTGTTAAGAGTGTTTGTGTTGTGTTTTACTTTCTTGAATAAAGATCGAAATTCTTTCATCAAACTCAGTTGTCTGCTGCACCTTTTGTATCACAACCCCCAAATAAGTCCAAGGTCTAGAACCAAGGGAGTGGAAGCGATTCGAACCGCTCAGAAGTCAGAGGCAAAGCTGACACAAAAACACCACCCCCTACAACTCGACACAATGCTGAACAAGTACAAAAACATGTTCACAGACAGTTATGAGGGTATCACTGGGTATGACGCGCATATCCGCATCAAGTCCAACGCGAAGCCTGTCTATTGTAAGGCAAGGCTTTGAAAAGTCAGGTGGAGGAAGAGCAAGAGAAACTGAGAGAGAACGGAGTGCTAGTAAAAACTGACAAAAGTGAATGGGCTACCCCGATTGTGGTAGTGCCCAAAGCAGACAAACTGTATGCTTGTGTGGTGACTACAAAGTTACTACTGTATCACCAAGCAGTTGGCGATGAACAGTACCCATTACCTACATCGCAAGATTTGTATGCAGCATTCTCTGGGTCAAAGGTTTTCTCTAAGCTTGACCTGTCGCACGCTTACGCTCAGCTGAATGTTGACAAAGAGAGTCAACAGTATCTCACCACCAACACACACAAGGGACTGTACTCATACACCAAGCTGCCGTAGGGTGTAAAGTTCTCCCCCAAAATCTTCCAGGCTACAATTAATAAGATTTTGCAAGGAGTAACAAATTGCTTATGCAATCAAGACAATGTGCTGATCGCAACAAGCAGCGAGGAAGAAAATCTAGAAGTGTTAGATTTAGTGCTTCAAAGGTTGAATGCCCACAATGTCAAATTGAAAAGGAGCAAATGTGCTTTTGTGCAGCCCGAGGTTGTGCACCTTGGTCTGAAAGTTGATGCAAATGGCTTGCAACCAGTGAAGGAAAAGGTTGATGCTGTCATCAATGCTTAAAGCCACAGAACGTGTCTGAGTTAAGATCTTTCCTTGGAATGGTTCAGTACTACGCACGTTTCTTACCTGAGTTAGCGACCATGTTAGCTCCATTGCACGAGCTCCTCAAGAAGATGTCCAGTGGAAGTGGACGAAAGTGCAACAGGAAGCTTACGACTCTTGTAAGAGAAGTCTCTCTAGCGATGCTCTACTTGTGCACTACGACACAGAGCGTGAGCTTAAGTTAGTGTGTGATGCTTCTAGCTACGGTGTGGGAGCTGTCATAAGCCACATAATGGATGACGGCCAAGAGAAACTAATCGCTTTCGCATCGTGAACCCTCAAAAGAGCGAAAGAATACACGCAAATTGAAAAGGAAGCACTCGCCATAGTGTGTGAAATCAAGAAATTTCAACAGTTTCTGATCAGCAGAAAGTTTACCCTGATAACCGATCACAAACCACTCCTCGCATTGGGGCCCAAATCTGCCATCCCCGCAATGGCCGCATCAAGAATGCAACGTTGGGCAGTGTTGTTATCACACTATGACTACACGATTGAATATCGCACTTCAAAGCAAAACGCATTCACAGATACCTTGTCCAGGTTGCCACATGAGGACTCGTGCTGGGAGTGAAGGTGAGATTTTCACGCTAGGTGCAGTTGACAAAGACTGTCCCTTGAATGCAACTGAGATGCAAATGTGACTCAAAAGGACTCAGTACTGAAAAGAGTATGAAAACACCTTGAATGGGTGGACTGATCAGTGTCTGGACACAGAGTTGAAACCATTCCATAACCGTCGTACTGAATTGTCTTGTGAGCAAGGTTGTATCAAGTGGGAAAACAAAGAGGTGGTACCTACTTCATTGAGAGATAGAATTCTGGCCGAACTTCATACTGAACATCCAGGGATCGTCAGTATGAAATCAATTGCAAGAAGCTTTGTTTACTGGCCTGGATTGGACAGTGATCTTGAATCACTTGTCAGCAAATGCAGTGTTAGCCATAATTGCAGAAACAAACCACCCAAAACTCCACTACAACCCTGGTCATGGCCAAGTAGACCTTCTCAGAGAGTACATGTAGACTTCTGTGAGAAAGCAAATGATTATTTCCTGGTCCTTGTAGACAGTCACTCAAAGTGGATTGAAGTGAAACACATGGGTTCAAATACTACAACTGAACGTACCATAGATGAGTTGAGGTCTATCTTCGCATGTCATGGCTTACCTGAAGAGCTTGTTTCTGACAATGGCCCTCAGTTCAGCTCTGCTCTATTCCAAGAGTTCATGAAATGGAACGGTATCAAACACACTCTCGTTCCACCATATCATCCAGCTTCAAACGGAGCAGCCGAAAGGTCAGTCAGAATAGTAAAAAAAGCTCTCAAAAAGCAAGTGTTGAAGGGTTGTCCGGGACTCAGCATGAAGCAACATTTGGCAAATTTCTTGCTGAAGTACAGAACTACTCCGCACACTAAAACTGGATATACCCCAGCAGAGCTCTTGATGAAGAGAGATTGAGAACACGATTGAGTCTTATTCAACCGAATTTGGCCTCAAGAGTTGAACAGAAACAGTTGAGTCAGAAACGTTATTATGACACCAATCAGAAGGAACACAGTTTCAAACAAAACGAGTGTGTTCGTGTTCTCAGTCCATCTGGAAAGTCGAGTTCACACAAGTGGGATGTAGGAACCATAGTAGAGGTTGGTGGAACCAAGAGAGATTTGGTTGAAATTGGTGACAACATCCGAAGTGTTCATGTAGATCAAATGATCTCTGCTAGAGATGAACCAAAACATGATCTTGAACCATTTGATCATGAACACATACATGAGTTTGATTCCGTTCAGACTTCAGTAACTGAAGTATCAGATTCACACAAGTCTGAGATAGAAACAGGATCATCTTTGAGTTCGGAACCAAAACAAAACAGCCCGAAAATTGGTTCAACACCAAAAGCTTTTGTAAGGAGATCAGGAAGGCTCCGCAAACCTGTTATTAAACTGGATTTGTAGTTCATTTGTAGCATTTGTAGTTCATTTAAAAGAAAAAAAGCCTGGAGTTTTTGTTATGAGGTACATGTAACGCTGGGAAAGGTGGGACCGTAGTTTTGTTGTATTTGAGAGGTGATTACGTACATTTTTTTTAAGGGGAAAGCAGTGTACTGTATTATCACATGGCTTGTCACATGGTTTAGTACGAGCATGCTCAGTTCGCTCTGGCCAGTAAACAAGCACGTGGATGAGCAAATCATCCTTTCTCTGTCCTTCATTTGTTCCACCCACATATATTACAGAAGGCACGGCCACCATTGGTTGAGCAACTAAAATTAGGGATGCTCAAGAGGCCAGAATTAGAGGAGCGCAGAGATCTCAGTTTGCTATAGGGCTGGAGGAGGTTTCAGAGATAGGGAGGGATGAGGCCATGGAGGGATTTGAAAACAAGGATGGGATTTTAGCGCACTGCCTTCCCACTCCAATTGGAAAGCGATTGTTAGTCAAACAGCCTTTTACCCATCGCCAATTTGCTATGATTAATCTGCCGGATGTTGCACTGGGAGATTAATCCTTCACTCCTGAAGACTCCAGGACAATCAGGAGAGATGGAAACCATAAAAATCACCCGTACCGCCTCTATTGACATCAATGGCGAGTAAAATCAGGCAGGGTGTAAAAGCAGCGTTGTACCCGATCCCAAACACCCCTTCCAGGTGAAACAGCGATTTACTTGTACTTCTTGCAATTTAGTATACTGTATTCGCTGCTCACGATGCGGTCTCCTCTACACTGGGGAGACCAAACGCAGATTGGGTGACTGCTTTGCGGAACACCTCCGTTCAGTCCGTAAGGGTGACCCCGAGCTTCCGGTGGCCTGTCACTTTAATTCTCCGCTCCACTCCCACTCAGACTTCACCGTCCTCGGCCTCTTACACTGTTCCAATGAAGTTCAACATGAGCTCGAGGAACCAACATCGAGTTCAACAATTTCAGATGATAACCTCTGCCCCCATGTTTTCTTTTTTCTCTCATATGGCAGCTGTCGATCATTCTGCCATTTACACTTCATCTAGAGTCATCTTTTGTTTCTTAACTTGTCCCATTACCATCTCCTTTTGCCTCGCACCATCATCCCTTTTGTCTCTTAATCTCTCCTGCCTTCCATCCTATCACAGACCTTCCCTTTTGTTCTTTCCTCCCCTCCCCCCTTTCCCTGCCGCTACACTTGCTTAAAACCAGTTACATCTCTAAATTTTTCCAGTTCTGACGAAGGGTCATCGACCTGAAACGTTAACTCTGTTTCTCTCTCCACGATGCTGCCTGACCTGCTGAGTGTTTCCAGCATTTTCTGTTGTTGCTTTTTTTGTTGTTGTACCCGATCCCGTAAGTTTCCCGAGCGGCGGGTTGGGATAAAATTGCCCCCCCCCCCCCCCCCCCACGGCGCTGTCTAGGCTCACAGCTCCAGGCAGCCGGTGGGCTGTTGAATTGAAGTCCAGACTGACCCAGCGCCTTCGGGAGAGACAGGGGGAAGGGAAAGGGATCAAAAGCGACGAGACATTTTAAGGAAACAATGCAAAGCATTTGCCCCTGATGAAACGCAGCTGATCGAAGCGACTGGCGGGCGCGAGACTCCGTCGCCTTTCAGTGTGCGGGCCCGGTGTGAATGAGGGAGAGTTTCCAGCTTTACTCCTGTGTTGCTGGTTTTTGTCGCTGACGATCAAACAGGGGCAGGCCCCCCCACACAAGCCAGTGGTGCGTTAACGAGAGACGGTCTGACAGGAGAGAAAGAGATGGGAAATGCCACGGTTTAAATCGACGGCTTTGCCTCAGCTTTGCACTTCACTGGAGCTATCTGAGGCACAGGGCTGGACATTCCAAGCCCCGAGGAGGCGGGACGGCCGGTAAAGTAGCAGAAAGTGGGGGGCAGATGGCAAACCCGCCCCCATCCCGCCTCCGTGCCCTTTTGCCAGGAGGCGGGAAGATGTGCTGCTTCGGGTCTCGTCTCCTGGTGCCGGGAAAGGCATTTTGTCCTTTTTAACTGCCTGTTAACATGTAGTTAACAGGCAGAAAAAAGGATTAGTGCCATTTTACCTTCACAGGTGAAGGCTTCCCGACCTCGGAGAACCCCGCCGGGTTGGAGGAGATGTGGAGGAGGTCTGCGGTGGTCAGAGGTACCCGGAAGTAAGATGTAGAGGTGAGTGATGGGTGCAAGTGTGGAGTGGTAAATATGCAAGGTGAGTGATAAGTTTTAAAAAATGTTAACTTACCTTGTTTTCTTCCTGCAGCCTTCAGCTGAGGTGGTTCAGGAGAGCCAACATCCTCCTTGTCAATTTCACAGACTGGCTGTTGGAACCTCTGATCCAACAGCCATGTGAAATTTACAAATTTGAAAGGTTTGATGAGTCCTGAACACAAGCAATCATCAAATTAAAGAGAATGTCAGTGTTTGACAGCTTCACAGAGCTGTCAAACGCTGACATTTCTTCTTTCAAGAAGTCTTGACAGATAGCACGTCTGACGTTGACGTGCTCTGTCAGTGACTTCTTCCCTAACTGGCCTGCTGAGCCCGCAGGGCGGGCTTAACAAGCTCAATCAGGGGAAAATCCCTCTGGTTGGTCAGGCGAGGATGGAGGCGGGACGTTGACATGACAAGCAGCAGTCCCGCCTCCAACTCGCCTCCATTCACAAAATCCAGCCCAAGGTGTCCGACTTTAATGGGGTGGATGGCTGTGGTGAGAGGTCAATGTAGGGCCGCAAGCCCTCCAGCCTCGTCCAGGAATGAAAGATTAATGTCCAGGACACTCCTGCCATGTAACACCCGGGAGAGAAATCCTTTAAATAAGCTGTGCAGTTTGTCTTTTTCATTTTCTTTCAACACTTTCGTTATAAACATATTGACGCTGGAAAAAATAGATAGTTTGACAGATGCCATGAATTATCCAATCAGGGGTAATGAAGGGTCTGTTTGCTTTCCAATTGGCTGTGGGAGATGCGGAGCCACCCGGAGGATGGACCAATGGCGGGAGTGTGGGGGGGGCGGGGCGGTTGGTGGCGGGAGGTCATGTGATGAAACCTCCAGGGATACGTCCAATCAGAGTTGGCCACCCTAGCTCGGCGAGGGATTTAAAAAAAACTTGGCTTCCGCTTTTGTTTCGGGAGGTTAGCGTCGAGATGCTCCCACTTTGTTCATTCGTGGTTCAGCCCCTTCCTCCGGTTTCAAAAACTCCCTGCTGCCCGGAACGGAGTAGAAACCATCCCATGCCCGGCCCTTGCCCAACCTCCGGGCCTACCCTGACCACGCAGGCGGATTCCATCGTGGCCGCCAGCCAGAAAGATCTGGCCCTCTTTAGGAAGCCAAAGTGCGGTACCGGAAGATTCTTCTTCTCCCTTCCGATCCCCTCCTCCCCACTCCTATCCTGAAGGCGCTGATTTCCACTGGGTTAAAATTCCATGACCGTTCTGCCCCCTCCCCCCCCACCCCCGGCCTCCCCCAATAGTACCTCTTGGCAGCGAGTGTCGGTGGGCTGTTCGACTACAGACGGCGAGACAATTCAACATCTGCGCACAAGCACTCTCAGGGTAACCCTCAACCCCGCGAGCCTTGTCTGATTTTGCTTCCCCACGCCCCTTTCTCTAGTGTAACTGCTGCCCCAGCTCATTTGGCACAGACCGAACCACAAACCTGGGACCTTTCTGGCGGGAGTGTGGGGGGGGCGGGGCGGTTGGTGGCGGGAGGTCATGTGAGCCCATAGAGGGAGATCAAGCACAGTTTAGAAAGTGTTCCTTGACATTTCCGGACGGGAGGAGTCCTTTCTACTGAGGATTCCCTCACTCAGCTATGGGCCTCAGGCTGGCCCATTTACAAGATCTGATTGGCTGGTTCAATTGACATCAGAAGACTGACCGCCACCCCAAATATGAGTGAGATTGCCAATTGAATTTGTGCCGAAATGTCGGAACTTCTGTTCCACGTTTCATACCTTGGACATCCCAAAGCCCTTTACAGCCAATGAAGTGCTTTTCAAGTGTGGTCGCTGTTGTAATGTAGGAAACGCGGTAGCCAATTTGCACACAGCAAGATCCCACAAACAACAAACATATATCTGTTTTTGTGATGTCGGTTGAGGGGAAAAAATTGGCCAGGACACCGGGGAGAACTCTTCTTCGAAATAGTGGCCGTGGGATCTTTTACGTCCACCCGAGAGAGCAGACGGGGGGGGGCCTCGGTTTAACGTCTCATCCGAAAGACGGGCACCTCCGACAGTGCGGCGTTCCCTCAGCACTGGCACTGGGAGCGTCAGGGTGGGTTATGTGCTCAAGTCTCTGGAAGTGGGACTGTGAACCCACGACCTTCTGACTCAGAGGCGAGAGAGTGCTGCCCACTGAGCCACGGCTGACCCTCGTTCCCCTCACTCGAGCGCTGAATGTAGGTGTCCTGGGATGCACTTTAGGATTAAGATTCCTTTCTGGTTGTTGTGATGATGTACCACAACACACTCGTCCTTCTACTGTATTACACAGGTTTTACAACACCATCAGTGTGATGGGCTGAGTTAATTCAGCAGAATGATCCAGATCATTGGTTACATATTGAATTTCGAAGTTGTCTGGTACCAAAATAGACTTGCTTGTGCTTCGCATTGTCATATTGTTTTGCTACCAGTCAATCTCCCATAGTATTCGAAGGCAACGGAAATAAAAAGGGGGAGAGAGATGTAAAATGGGCTGCCCACAACTGTGACCAGAACTGCACGCAGTATTCTAGCTACGGCCTAACTAGTGTTTTCTACAGTTCAAGCCTAACCTCCCTGCTCTTATATTCTATGCCTCGGCTAATAAAGGCAAGTACGTCCGTGCCAGGCGCTAAATGTCCAGCCTTAACTCGGTTACCGCCCCCAAATGGGGCGTAACCGAATTTTGCGCCCTTAATGTCTTATTCCGATACTGAAGGATTCTGCAGTGTTTATCTGCTGGGAGACCTGGCACCCAATCCCCCTGTTCAGTTTCTGTTCCTTGCTGATGTCTATCTAGACCTTTTTACTTTTGGATTAAGCGAGATTGCAAAATGAAGGTTCACGTCCCCCAACAAAGGAATGCGAGGAAGCCACCAGCATCGAAAAGGGATGGGTGAGAAGGTTAGGGAAAAAAATAGGAGCAGGAGTCGGCCATTCGGCCCTTCGAGCCTGCTCTGCCATTCAATAGGATCATGGCTGATCCTCTATCTCAATACGTTGCGCTGGGTTTTGCCAGCCCTGGAGAGGCGGGACTGCTGGGAAAATGGCAGAATTTGGGGGCGGGTGAATGTCAGTGTTTGACAGCTTCACAGAGCTGTCAAACGATGACAATTCATCTGTCAAAAATTTTTGACAGATGAAACGTCATACGCTGACGTTCTCTGTAACCAGCTTTCCCTTAATAGGCCTGCTAAACCCGCAGGGCGGGCTTAACAAGGTCAATCAAGGGAAAATAGCGTGGGTTGGCCAGAAGTTGATGGAGGCGGGACTGAAACCCGACAAGTGGGAGTCCCGCCTCCAAATGCTCCCCATTGGCAAAATCCAGCCCCATATTCCCGCTCTCCCCACCCATACCCCTTGATGCCTTTTGTGTCGAGAGGGAGCTGGGGCAGAGATGGCATCGTGTAGAAGGTCAGTGTCTTTATAGATAACACTGGGTCCGTGTGATCTCCTGGACTGGATTCCATCACCTGAGGGGGTCGGAGAGGAATATTCCAGACTACGTTTTTTCCCCTTATTGGCCCTGGGTTTCTTCTCTCTGTTTTTCTGTCTCTCCCAGGAGATCACATGGCTGCGGTGATGGGGGATGGGATGAGGGGCTGGGAAGAAGTGTTTAGTCATGATGCCCCGGCCATCACGGTGTGGGGCAGGCTTGACGAAGCAGCGCGTCTTTTCCTGCCCATCAATTTTGTATGTTTGTATGTTCACATGAATCAGGGGGCCGTGTTAAATTGACATCAGCAGCTTCTTAAAAGAAAAATTATATTCATTAAGGTGTGAGAATTTAGATTTTTGCTTTCGACCCAATGGTTAAGGAACAGGCAAAGAGAATATTATTTTCAATTAAACTTTACTTAACAATTTCATTGACGGTTTACCAGACACAGCCACTTTATCTAGGGAGTGGAGCTCAAGGCCCCCGGGGTCATCAACGCCCGATCTTGGTGGTTGCCGCATCCTCCGACTTCTCCTCCTCCTTCTTCTCCTGAGCACTCCTGTCCTCCTTCCTGATGCTGTTTACATCCCTTATCATATCCCATGGCTCGTGCAGTGTTTGTCTAGTCGATCAATTTAGACTTTGGCCATTGCAGACTTCAGACGTGGAGGGATCCACCGTCATCGAATCTTACAGCGCAGATGGAGGCCATTCGGCCCATCGTGTCTGTGCCGACTCATGAAAGAGCTCTCCAATTAGTCCCACTGCCCCCGCTCTTTCCCTCATAACCCTGCAACTTAGTCCTCTTCAAGTGCATGTCCGATTGGCTTTTGAAAGTTCCTGTGGACTCTGATTCCACCACCCTTTCAGGTCGTGTGTTCTCGGTGTGAGAGGAATCACAGTCTGTGCCACAGTCTGTAGTAAAGAAGTCCACGATCTTTTCAGGACATGTCACGGGCCTAACATCCCAGCGTTCTGATTTTGCTTTTATTCAACGTCTCTCTGGTCCAAAACCTTTCGTATTCGAAATCATTTTCAATCCTGGGAAACGGAACTCTTTCCGTTTCAGCCAGCCAGTGTCAGTATGAAGCACTCCCAGGTCAAGTACAGCACAGGAGAGATGCAGAGTAAAGGTCCCTTTACGTTGAAAAAAAGAAAGAAAGACTTGCATTTATATAGCGCCTTTCACAACCACCAGACGTCCCAAAGTGCTTTACAGCCAATGAAGCCGCTGAGCTATGATGAGAGGGCGAAGAGTGTTTGCTCTCAGGAAGAGAAGGCTCAGGGGAGATGTTACTTAACTATTCATGATTCTTAAGTAAATCGATCAATTGAACCAATAATATGTTCAAGATCACCACAAAAAGAAAGAAAGACTTGCATTTCTATAGCGCCTTTCACGACCACCAGACATCCCAAAGCGCTTTGCAGCCAATGAAGTACTTTTAAAGTGTAGTCACTGTTGCAATGTAGGAAACAGGGCAGCCAATTTGCGCACAGCAAGCTCCCACAAACAGCAATGTAATAATGACCAGATAATCTGTTTTTTGTGATGTTAATTGAGGGATAAACATTGGCCCCAGGACATCGGGGCTAACTCCTCTGCGAAGTGGTGCCATGGGATCTTTTATGCCCACCTGAGAGAGCAGACAGGGCCTCGGTTTACTGTCTCATCCAAAAGACGACACACTCTGACAGTGTAGCACTCCCTCAGCACTGCACTGGAGTGTCAGCTGAGATTTTTATGCTCAAGTCTCTGGAGTGGAACTTGAACCCCCAACCTTCTGACTCAGAGGTGAGAGTGCTACCCACTGAACTATGGCTGACAGAACAATGTTGTTGCCGCAACAATGGGCTTTCAGCTCCTTCTATGAGATTCTTTCTCCATTTTCCACACCAGCCATTTTGTGGCCTCCTTGAATGTAATTGCCAATTCGTGCCGTATTAGGGGCAGTTTGGTGATGTAGGCGCATGTCCACTAGGAATTGGATTGAGATTCTCCAAACACATTTCATTAAGGCCAGGAGACAGAGGAGGCTTTTATCTCAGCTGGCTGGGATCGATTTGAACCCAGCCACCCAGAGGTCAATGCCAGACTCTAACACACTGCACCACTCAGTCCTTCCGCGTCCCCCCGCCCCAACCCCCTCCCCTCACACCAACGCTTTTAAAACCCTGAAGACTGTAGGAGGAAGGAAAGACTGAGGGAGGCAAGGGGTTCCACAGTTACAAAGTTATGGTAGTCAGGGGGTAGGAGATGATATGATGAATTTGATTTTAGCACAGTGAGGATACAGACAGGAGCAAGACCATGTGGAGTGACTTAGTGGGAGTTAAGGAGTAGCAAGAAAGGAAAGTTCATGGGAGCAC
Organism: Squalus acanthias; assembly: GCA_030390025.1. Lineage (NCBI taxonomy): Eukaryota > Metazoa > Chordata > Chondrichthyes > Squaliformes > Squalidae > Squalus > Squalus acanthias. The sequence goes on along the minus strand of CM059445.1, from coordinate 6,043,912 downwards.
TGAGTATATTAGCATTCATTCAAAAGTTAAAACTGGTTTCAGAAAGAGAAAGGGGTAAGAAATGTGTGAAAAAGGACTGGATGAGTACGTCTGGGTGAGCAGGCCTGGGTGAATAGCCTGGGTGAGTAGGCCTGGGTGAATAGCCTGGGTGGAAATCTAAAAAGGTGACTCAACCGTGGATAACCGTGGATAACAGGGGAAATTAGAGACAGCATAAAATCCAAAGATAGGGCGTATAAAATAGCCAAAAAACGCGCCAGAGCGGAAGATTGGGAACAGTTTAAGATAGAGCAAAGGAGGGCAAAGGGCTTAATCAAGAAGGGCAAAATAGCTTACGAAAGCAAGCTGGCGGAAAATATAAAAACTAACTCCAAAAGCTTTTATAAGTATATCAAGAGGAAAAGACTGGTGAAAACCAAAGTTGGTCCATTGCAGTCAGATACGGGGGAATATATAATGGGAAATAAGGAAATGGCAGACCAACTAAATGCATACTTTGGGTCAGTCTTTACGAAGGAAGACACAAAAAACCTCCCTGGGATATCGGGAAAAATAGGGACATTGGCAAAGGAGGAACTGACGCAAATCAATATCTCTAAGGATATGGTGTTAAGGAAGCTAAAGGGATTGAAGGCGGACAAATCCCCAGGGCCTGATAACATGCATCCTAGGGTACTGAAGGAGGTGGCCCTAGAGATAGCGGATGCACTAAGCATGATTTTTCAGAATTCATTAGACTCGGGAACAGTGCCCATGGATTGGAGGGTAGCTAACGTTACCCCACTATTCAAAAAGGGGGGTAGGGAAAAAGCAGGTAATTACAGACCTGTAAGCCTTACATCAGTTGTGGGCAAAATGCTGGAGTCCATCATTAAGGATGAAATAGCCGAGCACTTAGCAAATGGGGACAGGATAGGACAGAGTCAACATGGATTTACAAAGGGTAAATCGTGCTTGACTAATCTATTGGAATTTTTTGAGGGAGTAACTGGTAAAATAGATGGGGGAGAGCCAGTAGATGTGGTGTACCTGGACTTCCAAAAGGCCTTCGATAAGGTCCCACATAAAAGATTAGCATGGAAAATTGAAGCTCATGGGATAAAGGGGAAAGTATTGACGTGGATAGAGAACTGGCTGTCAGATAGAAAACAGAGAGTTGGAATAAACGGCTCATTTTCTGAATGGCAGGCAGTAACAAGTGGGGTACCACAGGGATCTGTCCTGGGTCCCCAGCTGTTCACAATTTATATTAATGACCTGGATCAGGGAGTCGAATGCAGCATTTCCAAATTTGCAGACGACACTAAACTAGGAGGGGGGGTGGGCTCAGAGGAGGAGACCAGGAAGCTCCAGAGCGATTTGGACAGACTGGGTGATTGGGCGGATAAATGGCAGATGCACTATAATGTGGACAAGTGCGAAGTTATCCACCTTGGGTGCAGGAACGGGAGGGCAAATTATTATTTAAATGGCAATAAATTGGGAGAGGGGGAAGTACAGAGAGACCTGGGTGTTCTTGTACACCAGTCACTGAAGGCGAGCATGCAGGTGCAACAGGCGGTCAAGAAGGCAAACGGTATGCTGGCCTTCATAGCAAAAGGGTTGGAATACAGGAACAGGGATACCTTGCTGCAGCTGTACAGGGCACTGGTGAGACCACACCTCGAGTACTGTGTACAGTTTTGGTCGCCTCATCTGAGGAAAGATGTTCTTGCCATGGAGGGGGTGCAGCGGCGATTCACCAGGCTGATACCAGGAATGGCGGGATTGACCTATGAGGAGAGACTATGTAGTTTAGGGATGTACACACTGGAGTTTAGAAGATTGAGAGGGGACCTCATAGAAGTGTATAAAATTCTGACAGGTCTAGACAGATTAGATGCAGAAGGAATGTTTCCCTTGGCGGGTGAGAACAGAACTAGAGGACATAATTTAAGGATAAGGGCTAAACCATTTAGGACAGAAATGAGGGGGAATTTCTTCACTCAGAGAGTGGCGAACCTGTGGAACTCATTGCCACAGAGGGCAGTGTACGCCAGCTCATTAAATATATTTAAGAGGGAATTAGATATATTTCTACAGGCAAAAGGGGTTAAGGGTTACGGAGAGAAGGCGGGGACGGGATACTGAATTGAAGGATCAGCCATGATCTCATTAAATGGCGGAGCAGGCTCGAAGGGCCGGATGGCCTACTCCTGCTCCTATCTTCTATGTACGTGCATTCTATGTACGTGAGTAGGCCTGGGTGAGTAGGGCTGGGTGAATAGCCTGGGTGAATAGCCTGGGTGAGTTGGCCTGGGTGAATAGCCTGGGTGAGTAGACTGGGTGAGTAGGCCTGGGTGAATAGCCTGGGTGAGTTGGCCTGGGTGAGTTGGCCTGGGTGAGTTGGCCTGGGTGAATAGACTGGGTGAGTAGGCCTGGGTGAATAGACTGGGTGAGTTGGCCTGGGTGAGTAGGCCTGGGTGAATAGGCCTGGGTGAGTTGGCCTGGGTGAGTTGGCCTGGGTGAATAGGCCTGGGTGAATAGACTGGGTGAGTTGGCCTGGGTGAGTTGGCCTGGGTGAATAGACTGGGTGAGTAGGCCTGGGTGAATAGACTGGGTGAGTTGGCCTGGGTGAGTAGGCCTGGGTGAATAGGCCTGGGTGAGTTGGCCTGGGTGAATAGACTGGGTGAGTAGGCCTGGGTGAATAGGCCTGGGTGAGTTGGCCTGGGTGAGTTGGCCTGGGTGAGTAGGCCTGGGTGAATAGGCCTGGGTGAGTTGGCCTGGGTGAATAGACTGGGTGAGTAGGCCTGGGTGAATAGGCCTGGGTGAGTTGGCCTGGGTGAGTAGGCCTGGGTGAGATGGCCTGGGTGAATAGGCCTGGGTGAGTTGGCCTGGGTGAATAGATTGGGTGAGTAGGCCTGGGTGAATAGGCCTGGGTGAGTTGGCCTGGGTGAATAGAATGGGTGAATAGACTGGGTGAGTTGGCCTGGGTGAATAGGCCTGGGTGAGATGGTCTGGGTGAAAAGGCCTGGGTGAGATGGCCTGGGTGAATAGGCCTGGGCGAATAGTCCTGGGTGAGTATGCCTGGGTGAATAGAATGGGTGAGTAGACCAGGATGAATAGGCCATGGTGATTTGGCCTGGGTGAATAGGTCTGAGTGAATAGACCAGGGTGAATAGGCCTGGGTAAGTTGGCCTGGATGAGTAGGCACGGGTGAGCAGACCAGGGTGAATAGGCCTGGGTGATTTGGCCTGGGTGAATAGGCCTGGGTGAGTTGGCCAGGGAGAATAGTCTATGTGAGTTGGCCTGGGTGAGTTGGCCTGGGTGAGTTGGCCTGGGTGAGTTGGCCTGGGTGAGTAGGCCTGGGTGAGTTGGCCTGGGTGAGTTGGCCTGGGTGAGTAGGCCTGGGTGAGTTGGCCTGGGTGAGTTGGCCTGGGTGAGTAGGCCTGGGTGAATAGACCTGGGTGAGTAGGCCTGGGTGAACAGACTGGGTGAATAGACCTGGGTGAGTTGGCCTGGGTGAGTAGGCCTGGGTGAACAGACTGGGTGAATAGGCCTGGGTGAGTAGACCTGGGTGAATAGACCTGGGTGAATAGGCCAGGGTGAATAGGCCTGGGTGAATAGCCTGGGTGAATAGGCCTGGGTGAATAGGCCTGGGTGAATAGCCTGGGTGAATAGGCCTGGGTGAATAGCCTGGGTGAATAGGCCTGGGTGAATAGCCTGGGTGAATAGACCTGGGTGAGTAGACCTGGGTGAATAGGCCTGGGTGAATAGCCTGGGTGAATAGGCCTGGGTGAATAGCCTGGGTGAATAGACCTGGGTGAGTAGGCCTGGGTGAATAGGCCTGGGTGAGTAGACCTGGGTGAATAGACCTGGGTGAATAGCCTGGGTGAGTTGGCCTGGGTGAATAGGCCTGGGTGAATAGGCCTGGGTGAATAGACCAGGGTGAATAGGCCTCGGTGAATAGACCAGGGTGAATAGGCCTCGGTGAGTAGGCCTGGGTGAACAGACTGGGTGAATAGACCAGGGTGAATAGGCCTGGGTGAATAGGCCTGGGTGAATAGGCCTGGGTGAATAGGCCTGGGTGAATAGACCAGGGTGAATAGGCCTGGGTGAATAGACCAGGGTGAATAGGCCTGGGTGAATAGACCAGGGTGAATAGGCCTGGGTGAATAGACCAGGGTGAATAGGCCTCGGTGAGTAGGCCTGGGTGAACAGACTGGGTGAATAGACCAGGGTGAATAGGCCTGGGTGAATAGGCCTGGGTGAGTAGGCCTGGGTGAATAGACCAGGGTGAATAGGCCTGGGTGAATAGACCTCGGTGAATAGACCAGGGTGAATAGGCCTGGGTGAACAGACTGGGTGAATAGACCAGGGTGAATAGGCCTGGGTGAGTTGGCCTGCGTGAACAGGCCATGGTGAGAAGGCCTGGGTGAATAGCCTGGGTGAATAGGCCTGGGTGAGTAGACCTGGGTGAATAGACCTGGGTGAATAGCCTGGGTGAGTTGGCCTGGGTGAATAGGCCTGGGTGAATAGGCCTGGGTGAATAGACCAGGGTGAATAGGCCTGGGTGAATAGGCCTGGGTGAATAGACCAGGGTGAATAGGCCTGGGTGAATAGACCAGGGTGAATAGGCCTGGGTGAATAGGCCTGGGTGAATAGGCCTGGGTGAGTAGGCCTGGGTGAACAGACTGGGTGAATAGACCAGGGTGAATAGGCCTGGGTGAGTTGGCCTGCGTGAACAGGCCATGGTGAGAAGGCCTGGGTGAATAGCCTGGGTGAATAGACTGGGTGAATAGTCTATGTGAGTAGGCCTGGGTGAGTAGGCCCGGGTGACTCTCCTTTTCATTTCTTTCCTCCCGTGTGGGGAACCTTTTCCCGAGCACCACATCTCAAACAGATAGCTAGCAGTCACAAGCCCACTGGGTGGGGAGCTGTGAACGTGAGATTGCTTCACTGGTTCCACGGATGCAGCAACAGGCCGCACTGGACTGTCACATATAAAGTTATGGTTGATAAAGGTTAATCAGCTGCTGCCAAATAAATTGCTCTATTTGTGCTACTAAAGATACCAGAATATTTGGCAGGAAGCAGATAAGGAAGTTTGATTCCCAGTATTTTCTGATAACATGGACACTGTGTTACTGTGTTTTATGGTTGCACTTTTGGATAAGTATGCTCACAAAGAGAATGGAAAGGGCCATCAATCTGCCCAGATCTCAATACTCAGCCATGAGCTTGTTTAGCCAGGTGCCGTCTCACTCAACAGCCCGGGACAGCCGGGGTGGGTCGAGGGCAAAACGCTTGGTAAGCTGCAAGAGTCATACCCCGAGGTGACCTCTCGGACTGATTCATTACAACTGGCCATCAGGTCCACAGTTAGATAGCAAAGCTGGTCCAAAACTCAAAACATCTCCAGAAGGGACCCACCTAATGGAATGCGTTAGTCGTCCCAGGAGAAGCAGGTAGAAGCTGCAAATTATACACATGGTCAGTCTAATCCAGGGCCAAGGCTCAAGCGCACCAATCAATTTCAAAGACACACAGAGCAATAAGCTCAATGATTATGCAGTTGCTATGAAACAATTAACTCCCAGAAAACAATGTTTCGATATTGGCTGGAATGATAGAGAAACGGACTCCATTTTCAAAAAGATACAATCTAACCAATCTCAAGTTAGTATTAATGCCCGGTACATAGTATTGGCAGACTCAAATGAACAGTGTGGCATGGAACGCCAACCAGATGTTGGGATGTAAGTCCCGAGGAATAGAGCACAAATCCCAGGCGGTGATGGTGAATCGGTACAAGGCACTGGTTACGGCCACACCTGGCGTACTGGCTACAATTCTGGTCACCGCACTGCAACAAAGGATCCAGGCATTGGAGGCATTGCAGAAAAGGCCAACCAAGCCAATCGAGCTTGAAGCCTCTGAGCTATGAGGAGAGGGCGGAGAGCCGTGGATTGTTTGCTCTCAGGAAGAGAAGGCTCAGGGGAGATGTTACTTAACTATTCCTGATTCTTAAGTAAATCAACCAATTGAACCAACAATATGTTCAAGATTACCACAAAAAGAAAGAAAGATTTGCATTTATACAGCATTTGCACAACCACCGAATGTCCCAAAGTGCTTTACAGCCAATGAAGTACCTTTTGAAGTGTAGTCACTGTTGTGATGTAGGAAATGTGGCAGCCAATTTGGGCACAGCAAGCTCCCACAAACAGCAATGTGATAATGACCAGATCATCTGTTTTTTAGATATTGATTGAGGGCTAAATATTGGCCCCAGGACACCGGGGAGAACTCCCCTGCTCTTCTTCGCAATAGTGCCGTGGGATCTTTTACATCCACCTGAGAGAGCAGACGGGGCCTCGGTTTAACGTTTCATCCAAAAGACAGCGTCTCTGACAGTGCAGCACTCCCTCAGCACCACACTGGAGTGTCAGCTTAGAGTTTTGTGCTCAAGTTGCATGGAGTGGGACTTGAACCCACAACCTTCTGACTCAGAAGCAAAGGTGCTACCAACTGAGCTGTCACACAAACTCTAGAACTAGGGAACATGGGTTGAAGCTTAGAGGAGGGAAAATACACGGGTGGTTTCGAGTCAACTACTTTACGCAAAGAGTGAAGCGGATTGTCCAGGGAGAAAGTGGAGAAAGATAGTGTGGGAAATTTAAGGGAGCATTGGAAAGATATTTTGAGGGACTGGGAATATGAATGGGATTCATTTTCTGGACCAGACGACGAACTTTTCTGCTCCTGCACTTTCCCATGTTCCTATCCGTCTTTCGGATGAGACGTTAAACCGAGGCCGCGTCTGACTTTCCAGGTGGACATTGTAGGGGGTGGTGGTGGTAGGGGTCAGCCTTACCCCTGACTCAGTGAGCGGTTCGAATTGCTCCCACGCCCCAGGTTCAGACCTTGGACTTATTTAGGGGTTGTGAATAAAGATGCAGTAGACAACAGGTTCCGATGAAAGAATTTTGACTTTTATTAAAAGAAAAAGGTAACAAACTTAAAACACACTTCACACTTAAACAGGTTGGGGAACACACGGTACAGGCGAGGGAGAATGACAATATACAAAAACCCTTATCCCTCCCAAAAATCCCACTATCTAGCTAGGTTTCGGTTTCAGGAGATCAGGGATAATGCTCACCAAACAGGGGTTTTAACAATGCGAAATCCAACCAGGTAAGTTGATGGTGGTCTGGTCGTCGAGTGTCTTCCTGGAACGTGCTGCTTCTGGAACAGAGCCGAGAGGGAGCTGTGCCAGCGTTGTCAGAGAGTCCGGAGAGAGCCTCTTGGGGAATTAGGCCCCTCCTTTTATACTTGTTCAGCTCCTTTGTTCTTTTCGCCCCCAGAATCCTTTACTAAAGATGGTTTCGTGCTCAAGTGATTTGGTTTCAGTTGAGGCCTGTTCATTCCATTGTCTTGGTTTTGCGGGCTTGTTGAGTTTTGATGGGTTTAACTTGGCTTACTGAACTGTTGTAACTGCTTGATGGGCCTTCAATTATGCTGAACCAAATCAAATCCTGGTCATTGTAAGACCTCGTCAACAGTAACGGCTTTTTACTGAGTGTCACATGGCTTGCGTCCTGTCGATCTGTTGTTTTATTGGAGTTTGCATTGTCCTCATGTTTTGGGTTTCTTGCTGGGCCTCGCATTCCTATCTTTATGCGTCTCTTTAATGGGTTGTGTGTTTTGGGTGGGGCGGCCTTCTCCCAGGGCCTATTGTCCAAATGTTAATGTTTGCTGGGGCTTGAATTCCAGCCTTTTAAAATGCCAAAACTTGGTTTTGGTCTTAAATTCCTTATGTTAGGCCCAAATGCATTTTTATCACTCTGGGGTAGTTCCAAATTCCCTTTTCCTTAGATTTTTTGGGATCTACAAATTTTGGAAACTTTACAACATATAAGATTTTGTGACACTATTTGAAGAAGAGCGGGGGAGTTCTTCCCCCCATCCCTCACTGAAAAAAAAAACAGGTGATCTGGTTATTATCGCATTGCTGTTTGCGGGATCTTGCTGTGCACAAATTGGCTGTCGCCTCTCCTACATTACAACAGCGACTACACTTCAAAAATACTTTGTTGGCTGTAAGAAATGTTGAAGAAAATCTTTCCTTCGTTCACGTTTAAAAATTCTAATTGACATTGGTCTTCAGGGAGAAGGGGATCGGACAGAGTCAGCAAGTGAACGCAAAGCTGTTGGGGCCGGACCTTCCAATAAGGACCCATCTGGTTATCTTCGCAAAGCCCAGCGTTCACTTGGTCTCCCGTGCAGCCACTCATTTCAATATGAAGTCCTTTAACTTTGCTGTTCGGAACCTGGAATTATAACAGCCCCTCAGGCATCGCTCGCAGCTTAAAAGTGTGGCGGGGCTTGGGTGCCATTTTAATGGGCTGTCTCTTTATTTGATAGCGAGCACAGCACAGTGACTGGAACTAACGCCACTGCCTGAGTCAAAAGGAAATTGAACAAAAGGAGGCTTCCCTGGAGCAATATTGAATCTGGTGCGCGACAAAGAGCTAAAAATGATAACGATTTTATGGCAATTGAGTGGTCCAATTTCTGAGACTGTCCTCGTTAAGGAAAATTCATTGGAACTAATTTAAATACTTTGTACATTGGGAATCAATGGATGCCTAGGAAGTGCTCTTTAGAGATGAATGTTCCCATTAAGCAGGCTCCTGTAACCGGCATCAATCCATGCATTTCTTTCTGTTCCTTCCTCCCGCTTTTTATCTTCAGGATGCTTTCTCTTGTTGCTGGTTCCACAGTGAAGCCCTGAGTGATTTTTTCTCCTCCATGATTTCGGACACAAAGAGAGCGGCTCTGAATGTTGTCAGCTCCGACACGTGGGTCGAGTGCTGCAGGAGCCTTCTTACACACAAGTCCTGTGCGTCGCACAGAAGCAGCAAAGGTGGGCAGCCACCGCTGACTCCACGGGTCCCTGAGGACCTTTCTTTCTTTTTCTCTGCAGTTCAAAGTTCGCAACATTTCCGTGCCCCTCTTTTTCACTCCCCGTGCCAAGTGACCACTGGCTCAGGGGCAGCGTTCCCGCCTCTGGGTCAAAGGGGGTTGGGTTCGGACCCCGCTCCGCACAGCCCCGGTGAGTGGAGATCAGAGCACCGGTTCTGAATCGTGGGTTGGCATCCGGCGGGGGGTACGTCCGTCCGATGGGTGCAGGTGCCACTCCCTCCTCCCCCCCCCCATCTTACAGGGTAGGTGGGGCCTATTTAGCCTTGGTTGCAGCCTAGGAGAAGATAAAAACCACGAGGAAGGCAATGGGAATCCACCTCAGCTCCTCCTCCCCAGTACCTGGCTCAAGGATTTCATGTATGTGAGACTTGAGTTAGGATCTGCCCTAGGGGCAGAAGAACACAACGGATGGATGATGGACTTCCTACCCATAGCGTACTCAAAATTATCCTCTGTGTTCCACAAGACATACTTCCCTCCTCCCAAATCCGACTCCATCTCGCGATTGCCCTTGGCATGAGGTGTTGGGAGGATCCCATCTGTTCCATTGCCTCTGGTAGGATGTCAAGTTTGACTCAGTCAAAATCCCTTTCATGATCCGTGAACGGGAACATAAAAAAATTGAGAAACAGGAGCCCGAGTAGGCCATTCGGTCCTTCGAGCCTGCTCCGCCATTCAATAAGATCATGGAGGTTAGAGTTTCATGATTAAGAATGCATTTTTACTGCAAGTAAATGGTGTGAAGTCGAATCAGGGAGACACAAGGATGTTGAGTGGCATTTTAACTGGTTCTCTCTTTAGTTTCTAGCAAGGAGAATAGAATTCCAGTCAGACTGGAACCTGTCTGGGCTGAGACTGGTAGCTGCAGTATAAATTCAGCCTTAATAACACTAGCAGGTTTAAGTAGCAAGAGGCTATGGGAGAGGAAAGTTGGGCAAGTGGAAATATACGATGGAGAGGATATGAGTTTCTTTACATAGAACTTACAGAGAGAAGCCATTCAGCCCAACTGCTCTATGCCGGTGTCCCCTCCCACTCTCCTTCATCTCACCCTATCAGCACAACACAGGGTCGAACATGATGCCGAGTTTTCACGTGATTGAATGCAGGAACATAGGAACAGGACGAGGCCGTTTAGCTCTTTCAGCCTGCTCCGTCATTCAATGAGATCATGGCTGATCTGTGACCTCACTAGACCGAGCGGGTGGGCAGCGAAGTGGTCAGAATCAGCGCCAAGGAAGTGGAGTTTATGGACGGGACCAAAAACTTACAGCTGCGGATAGTCTTCTAGATAGTAAGTTGGAGGACGATATGGCCCATTCCAGACTTGAAATCAGACAGGAAGCCGAAGAGCACGGAAGTCCCCATGCGAGATCAGAGCAGGGTGTCAGTAGACCAGAAACAGAGGAGAAGCGATGGAGGACAATGGCGGGCAGAGGAGTTGAGGAGGGCAAGGGGGCATAACATACCAAGTTTGCAGTTACAGAGGAATGCACATGGATGGTGAGGAACCTTGGCCGCTGTCAGAACAGGTTGGAATAAATGGGCGCATTTCCGGTGATTTTCTGATGTGCATTGGTGTTGGCATAGCTTCTTCGCTACGGGGGGAAGGAGGAGTTTGGGAAAATTAGACTCATGTCTCATATTGAGGAAAATAAGTGTCTGAGCATCTCACAGAGACTTTAACACTCCAGGTCAGTCAATGACACTGTGAGCCTGATCGGTACAGCTCTGGCCGCAGCGACCCAGGAAATCCATGTAAATGTTAGTGATGATGGATGTTCCTACTGGATAATGGGGCACTTCCCCTTTCACAAACCCAGTATCAGCATCAAACACTCCCAGGGCAGGTACAGCACTGAGTTAGATACAGAGTAAAGCTCCCTCTACACTGTCCCATCAAACACTCCCAGGGCAGGTACAGCACGGGTTAGATACAGAGTAAAGCTCCCTCTACACTGTCCCATCAAACACTCCCAGGGCAGGTACAGCACGGGTTAGATATAGAGTAAAGCTCCCTCTACACTGTCCCATCAAACACTCCCAGGGCAGATACAGCACGGGTTAGATACAGAGTAAAGCTCCTTCTACACTGTCCCATCAAACACTCCCAGGGCAGGTACAGCACGGGATAGATACAGAGTAAAGCTCCCTCTACACTGTCCCATCAAACACTCCCAGGGCAGGTACAGCACGGGATAGATACAGAGTAAAGCTCCCTCTACACTGTCCCATCACACACTCCCAGGGCCAGTAAGGTACTGGATCGATACAGAGTAAAATTCACTCTACTCTGCCTGACAATCTGCCTTAGCCCCAACCTCGGAAAAACACACCTGCTCTGCTAATCCCTGAAGCACTTCACTCAGTGTGTACCTTACACATCAACTCCATACAAGCCTGGAACATCTTCCCCTTCAGCCTGTTTTCTATCAACGTCCAGGTTTTACACTGAATTCCCATTGCCTTTAATGTTTAAGTAACAGCCTCTCATAAGGAACTTTGTCAAAGGCTGTATGTAGGACCAGATACACCATGTCATAAGGTATACTGCAGTCCACTTAGGATGTCACTTCCTGGGAAAATAAACAGATTTTTTTTTAGGCAGGATCTTCTGTTGAAGGCATGTTGCTGCTATTCATTACACTATTACCATCCAGATAAGCAAGTTCACTCTGATAATGAAGATTATAATAATTGACTTGTTATGATATAAGATTGGCAGGCCTAGCAAAGACCTGAGGCACAGATATGATGGGCCGAATGGTCTCCTACTGTGCTGTTAGCTGTGGCTCAGTGGGCAGCTCTCTCTCTCGCCTCTGAGTCAGAAGAGCTGAGATTCAAGTCCCACTCCAGAGACTTGAGTACAAAAATCTAGGCTGTCACTCCCGGCTGAGGGAGTGCTGCACTGTCGGAGGTGCCGTCTTTCGGATGAGAGGTTAAACCGAGGCCCTGCCTGTCCTCTCAGGTGGACGTAAAAGATCCCATGGCACAATTTCGAAGAAGAAGAACAAGGGAATTCTCCCAGGTGTCCTGGCCAATATTTATTCCTCAAACAACATCATTAAAAACAGATTATCTGGTCATTATCACATTGCAGTTTGTGGGAGCTTGCTGTGCATTTGGCTGCCGCGTTTCCGACATTACAACAGTGACTACACTTCAAAAAGTACTTCATTGGCTGTGAAGCGCTTTGGGACGTTCTGAGGTCGTGCAAAGCTCTATATAAGTGCACGTATTTATTTTTCTCTTCAACTGTTTTCATTTTTAGCTTCCAGTTTCAAGACTGTTTGCGCTGGATATGGTTGAAAGCTTATGGTCCTGCCTTGGCCCTGCTCTCATCTCCTCACATGTATGTCTATTTCCTGAGGGCTTGAGGTTGTGAAAGTTGCTACATAAATGCAAGTTATTTCTATCTGTCTTGCTTTCTTTCTCGCGCTGTCTTTGGTTCTAGACTTGCCTGATTAGATTTGCCACCTTTCCATTCGCACTTATCTCAAACCGAGCTCAGTATAAACACTTTGCATGTATGAAAATACTCATTTATTTACGCCTCATTGTGCCTGTAAGTTGGATGCAACAGAGAAGAGCGCAGCTGACAGCATACATCACAATCTGTCAGGGCAATTGAAATATCAGCCACTGCTGGGAACAGGGCCAGTAACCAGAGAAGTGTGAATGAAACTTTATTAACCAATATTCCTGGCACTCTCCTCAGTGGGAACCATCCTTGTACTGAAATAAATAGTGGCTTCACGAGAGGAGGCCTGTTTATTGCTTGAACACATTTTGTTGCCCAGGAAGCTGGAGGCCTGCATTAAATCGATGACAGCCCAGAACATCCTTCTGAAGAGCAATGATCATCAAGCGATGGTTTTTGAATTCCCTACTCAGTCACTGTGAGGGTCTGACCCCAGTAGTAAACTGGCCGATGCTGGAAGATTCGAAACTTCTACCGAGCTCTCCCCTGTCTCAGTGGCTCATTCACCAGCCAGTGTGGCATCCTGACTGATTCTCATCCATGAGAAGTCACACAACACCAGCTTATAGTCCAACAGATTTATTTAAAGTTACAAGCTTTCGGAGCTGTTGCCCCTTCGTCAGGTAAAGGTACAATGAGCAAATCTACAGTATTACACAGTATATAAACACAGAAAGCAATTTGTCTGCAGAGATACAATATTTCAGGGAGGCATTACATCAAAGACACACCAGAGCACAGCCAAGACAATGAGATGGGTCACAGGGGGTCCAACGTGTCAAATCCTGCCGTCTGCAGTTGAGCTTTCAACCTTTTTTTTTCTTTTTTTGTTTTTTTGTGTTTTTTTTTTAAACTGGAAAGACAGACAACGATGTCGAGTCACGTTCTGTAGCGTGACATGAACCCGATATCCCTATTGAGGCCGTCCTCATGGGTGCGGAACTTGGCTATCAGTTTCTGCTCGATGAGTTTCGGCATCTCCGCATCGATTCTCATCCAGCTCCCTCACGCTATCAGAATGCTCCCAGCCAGAGCCCTGTGTTACTGACTGTATCTCTACTGATGTTAACCCAGCTCCCTGAAAGCCAATTACGTAGGTATGAGGGCTGAGTTGGCTAAGGTCGATCGGGAAATTAGATTAAAAGTTATGACAGTAGATAAGCAGTGGCAATCATTTAAAGAAAAATTCAAAAATTCTCAATGAATATACATTCCATTGAGAAATAAAAACGCCACGGGGAAAGTGACCCATCCGTGGCTAACTAAAGAAGTTAGAAATAGTGTTAGATTAAAAGAAGAGGCTTATAATGGCCCGAAAATTAGACCTAATACGCGAGAGTACGCATTGTGTACTCTCGCGTTTTAGTTCTCCAATTGCCGGTTTCCAGCATGCACTGCGCATGCGCGGGAAACCGGCACGTCGTGAACTCAAAAGGGGGCGGTTCCTAAGTGAACCGCGTGCGCGCTACAGGCTGCGCGCACGCAGTGCACTTAGTGCTTTGAACGCGCAGGTAAGCATGGAAGATTTTACACATAAAGAAAGGAGGCGTAAGACCCTCTTTTAACAAGGTAAGTAGTTAATTAAGTATTATTTTAAATTTTTTTCAACAGGTTTATCTTTTTTAGAGACTTTAAAGAAAGGTAAGTTTATTTTTATAACTTTTAAAAAGATTTTAAATTTTTTCAAAAATTTTAACTTTTGTTTAAAGTGGTTAATTTATTTAACTATAATTATTTTATTAATGTGATGGTTTTTTTTTTATTTAATTGAGGTTTAGCTGTTCTTTTGGGGGTAAGTTGTATTCATAGCTTTGACAGTTCTCCTGTCAAAACTATGAATGAAAGATGGTGTGCTGCCATTGGCTCTAACTGAATCACGTGATCCCAGAGCTCGCACGAACTAACTGCGTCTGTGGGTCACGCAAGCACTGCACAGCTGCAGCCTTGAAACTAAAGTTCGTGTGGTCCCGGAGGGAAAAGGTAGGCGCGCAGTGAGATATCGCGGGGAAGCCTTACCCCCGCAGGAACGCTCTGTTTAATTTCTGGGCCATTGTTGCAAGGAATAGTAGTAAGCCTAAGGATTGGGAGAACTCTATAAACCAGCAAAGGATGACCAAAAAATTGATAAAAAGGGAGAAAATAGAATATGAGAGTAAATTAGCAAGAAATATAGAAACAGATTGTAAGAGCTTCTACAGGTATGTAAAAAGGAAGGGTGTAGCAAAAGTAAGCGTTGGTCCCTCAGAGGCTGAGACAGGAGAAATTATATTGGGGAACAAGGAAATGGCAGAGGCTTTAAACAATTATTTAGTATCTATCTTTATAGTAGAAGACACAAAAAGTTTAACAAAAATAGTGGGGAACCAAGGGGCTAATAAGAGCGAGGAATTTAAAGTAATTAATATCAGTAGAGAAAAAGCACTTGAGAAACTATTGGGATGAAAAGGCGACAAATCCCTTGGACCTGATGGCCTACATCCTAGGGTTCTAAAAGAGATAGTTACAGAAATAGTAGATGCATTGGTTGCGATCTTCCAAAATTCCCTAGATTCAGGAAAGGTCCCAGCGGATTGGAAGGTAGCAAATGCAACCCCACTATTCAAGAAAGGAGGGAGAGAGAAAACCAGAACTATAGGCCAGTTAGCCTGACATCAGTCATCGGGAAAATGCTGGAATCCATTATTAAAGAAGTGGTGACAGGGTACTTAGAAAATCATAATATGATTAGGCAGAGTCAACATGGTTTTATGAAAGGGAAATCGTGTTTGACAAATTTATTAGAGTTTTTTGAGGATGTAACGAGCAGGGTAAATAAAGGGGAACCAGTGGATGCAGTGTATTTGGATTGCCAAAAGGCATTCGATAAGGAGCCACATAAAAGGTTGTTAAGCAAGATAAGGGCACATGGGGTTGGGGGTGAGGTATTAGCATGGATAGAGGATTGGTTAACGGACAGAAAACAGAGAGTAGGGATAAACGGGTCATTTTCCGGTTGGCAGGCTGTAACTAGTGGGGTGCCGCAAGGATCAGTGCTTAGGCCTCAGCTATTTACAATCTATATTAATGACTTAGATGAAGGGACCGAGTGCAATGTATCCAAAATGTTGGTGTTCAGAGAGACTTGGGTGTCTTAGTACAAGAAACACAGAGAGTTAGCATGCAGGTACAGCAAGCAATTAAGAAGGCAAATGGCATGTTGGCCTTTATTGCAAGGGGGTAGGAGTACAAGAGTAAGGAAGTCTTGCTACAATTGTACAGGGCTCTGGTGAGACCACACCTGGAGCACTGTGCACAGTTTTGGTCTCCTTATTTATGGAAATATATACTTGATTAGAGGCAATGCAATGAAGGTTCACTATATTGATCCCTGGGATGAGAGGGTTGTCCTATGAGGAGAGGCCTATACTCTCTGGAGTTTAGAAGAATGAGAGGTGATCTCATTGAAACATATAAGATTCTGAGGGGGATTGACAAGGTAGATGCTGAGAGGCTATTTCCCCTGGCTGGAGAGACTAGAACTAGGAGGCATAGTCTCAGGATAAGGGGCCGACCTTTTAAAACTGAGATGAGGAGGAATTTCTTCACTCAGAGGGTTGTGAATCTTCGGAATTCTCTGCCCCAAAGGGTTGTGGATGCTCAGTCGTTGAGTATATTCAAGACTGAGATCAATAGATTTTTGGACTCCAGAGGAATTACGGGATATGGGGATCGGGCAGGAAAGTGGAGTTGAGGTCGAAGATCAGCCATGATCTTATTGAATGGCGGAGCAGGCTCGAGGGGCTGTATGGCCTACTCCTGCTCCTAATTCTTATGTTCTTATGTTCTCACACTGTCACTAAGTAATGCCTCCCGGCCAACACCCTGTGCCCCTCCCTATCTCTGTAACCTCCTCCGGCTCTACAACCCTCTGAGACCTCTACGCTCCTCCAATTCTGTCCTCTTGTGCATCGCCGATTTCCACCACTCCACCATTGACGGCCGTGCCTGAACCTCTGGAATTCCCTCTCAAAGCCTCTCCACCTCTACCTCTCTCTCCTCCTTTAAGACGCTCCTTAAAATCTATCTCTTTGACCAAGCTTTTGGTCACCCGTCCTAATATCTCGTCGTGTGGCTCAGTGTTAAATTTTGTTTGATAACGGGCCGGTGAAGCACCTTTGGACATGTTACTACATTAAAGGCACTATATAAATGCAAGTTGTTGTTGTTTATTGACTGTATCTCTACTGATGTTAATCCAGCTCCCTCACACTGTCAGTAGCCCTTCCCTCCAGCACCCTGTGTTACTGAGTGTATCTCTATTCATTAACGCTGCTCCCTCATGTTGGGTTTATAAAGGATATTGCCATATATCCTAATTGCCTTTATGTGGAGGTATTATAGGATATTGTCCTCAATACAAGTTTGAGGACTAGGGAACAATGAAACATCTGGTTAATACTCTTTATTGAAGCAAGTCAATGAGATATTAAAACACAACCCCCTACATGCAGTGCATATGAGATATAGGTACCAAAAATAACATTACAACTCACATATCAAGGACTCCTCAGGAGGTCGCAAGCGTGTCATCTGGACTGTTTATGCTAGCCTCAGCCAGACTAGATCAAACAGTCCCCAAGGTGCTCCAGTGTCTGTGTATTTATCTGTTTAATTATGTTCTCCTAATGTAATGCCATTATATCAACGCATTATAACTACGTCTGGTTAATCTCCCTTCAATGAGTCGGCGCAACAAGATCTGTTTACTCGCGAATGAGTATCAATTGTGGTCTTCCATCTTATCACATCACAGTACATTCATAACGCAAGCCCATTCATACCAGATTACATCTCTGCAGTCTGCTTAATTAAGTTACTGTATACTTACCATATTTCTTAATCTCTTCTCATGTGTGGTTAATGAGGTAATGTTTTCACTGCTCCAGGCCTGACCCTGTACAGCCATTGCAGAATGAGTAGTAATATGTGGAAACATATTTTGAATGCCTATTCTACCTAGTGCACCAATACTTACACCTTTACACTGTCAGTAACCCCTCCCTCCAACACCATGTTACTGGCTATAACTCTACTGATGTAAATCCAGCTCCCCCACACTATCAGTTAGCCCTCTCCCCAGCGCCACGTGCTACTAACAATATCTTGATTTGTTAATACAGCTCTCTCACACTGTCCAGTTCGGTAGTTCCTGATATCCTCTAAAGATCTCAGCAGCGCTACTAACTAAGCCAACCTGCCAAGCTAAGCTGATGGTTCTTGATTTTACCTGAAGTAGGAGCCTACATTAAATCAGTGCTGTCTCCTGGGCAGATGAAGGGGAATCTTTGTCTGTCTGGGGTGTGTTGAATTGGCAGATTCCATAGCTTGTGTTGGAATTAATGGTTGCAAATGGCTCTCACCAGAGGGCCAAGATTTAGCAGAGGGACTTGTTTAGATTCTACCCTTGAGATTCCAGGGCCAAAGGAACCAGCTAGGATCCCCACCCCTTCAAGAAAGAAAGACTTGCAATTCGACAGCACCTTTCATGACCACCAGACGTCCCAAAGCCCTTTACAGACAATGAGGTACTTTTTGAAGTGTAGTCACTGTTGTAATTTGAGAAATGCAGCCAACTTGCGCACAGCAAGCTCCCACAAACAGCAATGTGATAATGACCAGATAATCTGTTTTTTAAGTGATGTTGACTGAGGGATAAATATTGGTCGGGACACCGGGGCTAACTCTCCTGCTCTACTTTGAAATAGTGGCCGTGGGATTTTTGACGTCCACCTGAGAGAGTAGACGGGGCCTCGGTTTCCTCTTCTTCTTAGGCAGTCCCTCGGAACCGAGGATGACTTGCTTCCACATTAGGAATGAGTTCTCAGGTGACTGATGAGTCCAATGCGGGACCTACAGTCTCTGTCACAGGTGGGGCAGACGGTGGTTGAAGGGGACGGGTGGGTGGGGTGCTTGGGTTGACGTGCGCTCCTTCCGCTGCCTGCGCTTGGCTTCCACTTGCTCCCAGTGAAGAGACTCGAGGTGTTCGGCGCCTTCCCGGATGCTTCTCCTCCACTTTGTGCGGTCTTGGGCCAGGGATTCCCAGGTGTCGGTGGGGATGTTGCACTTTTTCAAGGAGGCTTTGAGGGTGTCCTTGAAGCATTTCCTCTGCCCACCTGGGGCTCTCTTGCCGTGTCGGAGCTCCGAGTAGAGCGCTTGTTTTGGGAGTCTCGAATCGGGCATGTGGACAATGTGACCCGTCCATCGGAGCTGATCGAGTGTGGTCAAAGCTTCGATGCTGGGGATGTTGGCCTGAGCGAGAACACTGATGTTGGTGCGCCTATCCTGCCAATGAATTTGCAGGATCTTGCGGAGGCAGCGTTGGTGGTACCTCTCCAGTGCTTTGAGGTGCCTGCTGTACATGGTCCATGTCTCTGAGGCATACAGCAGGGCGGGTATCACTGCTGCTCTGTAGACCATGAGCTTGGTGCTGGGTTTGAGGTCCTGGTCTTCAAACACTCTCTTCCTCAGGTGACCGAAGGCTGCACTGCCCCACTGAAGGCGGTGTTGGACTTCGTCATCGATGTCTGCCCTTGCTGACAGTAGGCTCCCGAGGTATGGAAAGTGGTCCACGTTTTCCATGGCCTTGTCGTGGATTTTGATAATCGGGGGCCAGTACTATGTGGCGGGGGCAGGTTGGTAGAGGATCTTTGTCTTACGGATGTTTAGTGTAAGGCCCATGCTCTCGTACGCTTAGGTGAAGGTGATGACGATGGTTTGGAGTTCGACCTCCGAGTGAGCGCAGACGCAAACGTCGTCTGCATACTGTAATTCGACGACAGAGGATGGGATGACCTTGGATCTGGACTGGAGGCGACAGAGGTTGAACAGTTTCCTGTTTGTTCTGTAAATTAGCTCCACTCCAGTGGGGAGCTTGCTGAGGGTGAGATGGAGCATTGCAGCAAGGAAGATCGAGAAGAGCGTTGGTGCGATGACACAGCCTTGCTTGACCCCGGTTTGTACGTGAATTGGGTCTGTGGTGGAACCGTTGGTCAGGATCACGGCTTGCATGTCGTCGTGAAGCAGGCGGAGGATGGTGACAAACTTTTGAGGGCAGTCGAATTTGAGGAGGACACTCCATAATCCCTCACGGTTGACAGTGTCGAAGGCCTTTGTGAGGTCAAAGAAGGCCATGTACAGCGGTTGGTGCTGTTCCCTGCATTTCTCTTGTAATTGACGTGCGGTGAAGATCGTGTCCATTGTGCCCCCTAGTGGGTGGAATCCGTATCGCGATAACGTCTCACCAAAAGACAGCACCTCTGACAGTGCAGCACTCCCTCAGTGCAGCACTGGAGTGTCGGCCTAGCTGCATGTGCTCAAGTTCCTGGAGTGGGACTTGAATCCACAACCTTCTGACTCGAAGGTTGAGAGTGCTACCCACTGAGCCACAGCTGACACTTAATCAGCAAAAGGAGGAAAACAGTTCTCCTGCCGGATCAGCCAGTACTGAAAACATACAGCAGAGATACACGGAGCAGGGAAGTAACAGGTTCAACTCCCAGTCTGAGCTGATCTCAGAGGTTGAGGCAATACCAGTGTCCTCAGGCTAGAGAGGGGAAAATTAGCTGGGAGTCTCAATACTAACCACCACCTAGTTGAGATGTTGGGTGAGATACTAGAGGGCAGCCAGTTGCCAGGGAACCATACCCCCAAGAGTCAACGCCAGGGTTCTGCGAGTACCTCACCGTCCTCGGCCTATTACACTGTTCCACGGAAGCTCAGCATAAGCTCGAGGAACAGCACCTCATCTTTCGTTTAGGCACCCTACAGCCCTCTGGACTCAATATCGAGTTCAACAATTTTAGATCATAACCTCAGCCCCAATCACATTTATATTTTATTTTTTCATCCACCCTTTTGTTTGGCCCCCCCTTTTTTTTTTCCTCCCAGAAGCTGGCAGCTGTCCTTCATTCTGCCAGTCCATTTCACACTTCTTTTAGCCTCAACCTGTCACATTAACACCTCCTCTTGCCTTGATCATCTCTTATTGGCCCGAAAATTAAACCTAATACGCGAGAGTACGCACTGTGTACTCTCGCGTATTAGATCCCGAATTGCCAGTTTCCTGCATGCACTGCGCATGCGCGGGAAACCGGCACTTCGTGAATTGAAAAGGGGGCGGTTCCTAAGTGAACCGCGTGCGCGCTACAGGCTGTGCACACGCAGTGCACTTAGTTTTTTTTTCAGGTTTGAACGCGCAGGTAAGTGGTGAAGATTTTACACATAAAGAAAGCAGGCGTAGGACCCCCTTTTAACAAGGTAAGTAGTTAATTAAGTGTAATTTTAAATTTTTTTCAACAGGTTTATCTTTTTTAGAGACTTTAAAGAAAGGTAAGTTTATTTTTATAACGTTTAAAAAGATTTTAAATTTTTTCAAAAATTTAATTTTTTGTTTAAAGTGGTTAATTTATTTAACTATACTTATTTTATTAATGTGATGGTTTTTTTTTTTAATTTAATTGAGGTTTAGCTGTTCTTTTGGGGGGGTGTAGTATTCATAGCTTTGACAGCTCTTGCCGTCAAAACTATGAATGAAAGATGGTGTGCTGCCATTGGCTCTAACTGAATCACGTGATCCCAGAGCTCGCACGAACTAATTGCGCCTCTGGGTCACGCAAGCACTGCACGGTTCCAACAGAGAGAGCCTTTGAAACTAAAGTTCGTGTGGGCCCGGAGCAAAAAGGTAGGCGCGGAGTGCGATATCGCGGGGAATCCTTACCCCCGCGGGAACCATCCATGTTTAATTTCTGGGCCAATGTCTCTCAATGTCTCTTAATCTCTCCTTTTGAATTTCATCCCCTCCCACTTTTCCCAGCTTTATCCTTGCTTTAAATCTATTTCATTTCCTGCTTTATCCAGTTCTGACAAAGGGTCTTCGACCTGAAACGTTAACTCTGTTTCTCTCTCCACGGATGCTGCCTGGCCTGCTGAGTTTTTCCAGTGTTTTCTGTTGTTATTCTGCGAGTACTTGTTGTGTTCTTTTTGCTGGTCAATGATAGGGATGGCAGGAATGACGTATGAGGAGAGATTGGGTCGATTGGGCTTATATTCGCTAGAGTTTAGAAGAATGAGAGGGGATCTCATTGAAACTTATAAAATTCTAACAGGACTAGACAGACTAGATGCAGGAAGGATGTTCCCGATGGCGGGGGAGTCCAGAACCAGGGGTCACAGTCTAAGCATAAGGGGTAAGCCATTTAGGACTGAGATGAGGAGGAATTTCTTCACCCAGAGAGTGGTGAACCTGTGGAATTCTCTACCACACAAGGCAGTTGAGGCCAAATCATTAAATATATTCAAGAAGGAGTTAGATATAGTTCTTAAGGCTAAAGGGATCAAGGGATATGGGGAGAAAGCAGGGACAGGGTACTGAATTTTGATGATCAGCCATGATCTCATTAAATGGCGGAGCAGGCTTGAGGGGCCAAATGGCCTACTCCTGCTCCTATCTTCATCTTCTATGTTTCTACGTTCTCACCTCCTCTCCGAAGATATTGCGCGATACAGTTCCACAAGTTCCAGCTTCCTTCCATAGTTCACCAAGTAGCAGGAATCACAGCTGGGATCTCGGATGAGTGTTTTTCCGAGATCAGCTTGAGTGGCTTCAGGCCGTCAGTCACACACACTAGTCTAAGATATTGTTCCTGGACCTCCATGTTGAGTTAAAAGAGAAAAATACCTGCATTTATACATCGTCTTTCACGACCTACGGGGGAGAAATTCGATATCGCCCCCGTTTGGGACGCAATTATCGGCCGGGCGTAAAGTTTAGCGCCTGGCGCTAATTATCGCCTCCGACTGCAAACTTGGCTTGAATCGCCCCTGGAGGTGATTGGAGCGCTAAATCAGGCGCTACACACCTCTCTTAAGGCGCTAACGCCGAGGAGCAAGGCGCTACCTCAGAGCGCTGGCGAAGCTCATGTGATGTCAGTCAGCAATGGAACACACACACAATGGCATGGGCCAGTTCTTAAAGGGGAGGGTCTCTCTTGCTCTCCATCCACATCCTGCTCATTGCAGCCTTGAATCTCGGCCTGGAGAGACCTGTACATCAAATCTGCTGGAAAGAACAATGGCGAGTACCAGGGAAAGAGCTCAGAGTGCAGTCCCCCGAAGTCTCATCTAAATCGATGCAAGGAAGGTCAAATCAAAATGAACCTGCAAAGTGCTGCTCGGTACCCAAAACTCCTTCACACAGCGTTGAATATCTCCAGAAGTCTCTCTCTCTCAGAATGCGTGGTGCAAAAATGTCACCAACAAAAAAAGGCAGGAAGCAGTCGCCTTTAAATAGCGCTCCCCCAGTCCCTTCCTGACTGCAAAACGCTCCCCTCAACCTGTCATTGCTAGCGGCAGGCGGAAAGGCAGGGGGCGCCACTCAATATCCGGTCCGGGGCGCTGCACACTCGACTGACGTCACGATCTGCTGGCGCAGGAGATCGTGGCGGTAGTGTTTAGTGCAACCGCAAAATGTCTGGTCAATTTCGCGAGCGGCGCAAACATTGCCGCGCCCGGGCGCTAGTTGCTTTGCACCCCATTAGCGCCCTCTTAGGATGCGAACGAGAGACGCAAAGCAACCGAATTTTTCCCCCTAAGACTTTAATGAAGTGCTTTTAAAGTGTAATCATTGTCGTAATATCGGAAACGCAGCAACTGATTGGCAGTCCCACAAACATCTGTTTTAGGTGTTGGTTGAGGGATAAATGTTGGCCAAGACACGGTGAGAACTTCCCTACTCCTCTGCGAAATAGTGCCATGGGATCTTTTACTTCCACTCGATATCACATCAGAAAGATGGCACCTCCAACATTACAACATTCCCTCAGTATTGCACAGAAGTGCCAGCCTAAATTAGGTGCTCATGTCTCTGGAGTGAGACTTGAAACCAGATCATAAGAACATAAGAATTAGGAGCAGGAGTAGGCCATTTGGCCTTTCGAGCCTGCTCTGCCATTCAATAAGATCATGGCTGATCTTCTACCTCATCTCCACTTTCCTGCACTATCCCCATATCCCTTGATTCCCTTAATATCAAAAATCTATCAATCTCTGTCTTGAATATACTCAACGACTGAGCCTCCACAGCCTCTGGGTTAAAGAATTCCAAAGAGTCACCACCCTCTGAGTGAAGAAATTTCTCCTCATCTCAGTCCTAAATGTCCGACCCCTTATTCTGAGACTGTGACCCCTGGTTCTAGACTCCCCAGCCAGGGGAAACATCCTCCCTGCATCTACCCTGTCAAGCCCTGTAAGAATTTTGTATGTTTCAATGAGATCACCTCTCATTCTCTAAACTCTAGAGAATATAGGCCTAGTCTGCTCAATCTTTCCTCAGAAGACAATCCCCCCATCCAGGAACCAGTCTGGTGAACCTTCGTTGCACTCCCTCTATGGCAAGTATATCCTTCCTTAGGTAGGGAGACCAAAGCTGTACACAATACTCCAGGTGTGGTCTCACCAGGGCCCTATATAATTGCAGTAAGACGTCTTTACTCTTATACTCAAATTCTCTTGTAATAAAGGCCAACATACCATTTGCTTTCCTAATTGCTTGCTGTACCTGCATGTTAACTTTCAGTGATTTGAGTCCAAGGACACCCAGGTCCCTCTGAACACTCTTGATTATTCTGTCGTCAGAGGCAAGAGTGCTACCCATGAGCCACGGCTGACACCATGCTCCTGAAGTACCTCTTGTAGAGTTAGAGGGGGAAAAATTGGGTTGCTTTGCGCCTCTCGTTAGAACAAAGCAACTAGTGCCCGGGCGTGGCGCTGCCCATGCCTCCCGCGAAATTCAGCGGGAGGTTAGCGGCGGCACTAACCGGTAGCGCCCCGCAGCGCTGCACCGCCACTGATGACGTCATCGCCATGCGCAGCGCCCCGCTCGTGCCCCGGCCGCGATCTTCGGGAGCACCCCCTGACTTACCGCCGGACGCTTATCTGAGGAAGGATGTTTTTGCCATGGAGGGAGTGCAGCGAAGATTCACCAGACTGATACCTGGTATGGCAGGAATGACGTATGAAGAGAGATTGGGTCGATTGGGCTTATACTCGCTAGAGTTTAGAAGAATGAGAGGGGATCTCATTGAAACTTATAAAATTCTAACAGGACTAGACAGACTAGATGCAGGAAGGATGTTCCCGATGGCGGGGGAGTCCAGAACCAGGGGTCACAGTCTAAGGATAAGGGTGAGAAGTCGCACAACACCAGGTTATAGTCCAACAGATTTATTTAATTTTACAAGCTTTCGAAGCAGTTCGCTCCTTCGTCAGGTAAGTTAGCAATGAGAGAATCTCCCAGAATTCACAAGGATAAGGGGTAAGCCATTTAGGACTGAGATGAGGAGGAATTTCTTCACCCAGAGAGTGGTAAACCTGTGGAATTCTCTTCCACAGAAGGCAGTGGAGGCCAATTCATTAAATATATTCAAAAAGGAGATAGATATATTTCTTAAGGCTAAGGGGGATCAAGGGATATGGGGAGAAGGCAGGGACAGGCTACTGAGTTTGGATGATCAGCCATGATTGCATTGAATGGCGGAGCAGGCTCGAGGGGCCGAATGGCCTACTCATACTCCTATCTTCTATGTTTCTATGTCCGACGGGGTCAAGGGGGCCTGCCTGCGGCTGGGGAGGCGCTATTTAAAGGCAAGGTGCGGGGCGGCCATTTTTGTTGCTGGCCGCCTGCCAGCACCTGCCTGCGCTCCTGTCCCCGGCCTCCTGAACCACCCCCACAGAGTGCCGGCTGCGCTCCAAGAGCCCGGCACTTCTCTTGAGTGCCCGGCTCTTTTGCCAAATGGGGCGCTACTCAATTTTTAGTCCAAAGACTTTTGTTTGTTGTATGCGAGATGGAGCAGATGAATGACTTCCATGCTGCGCCCTACAATGCGCTTTGAGTAAGTTAGGCGACTGTCCATGTCTCTGCAAATTATAAGTGGTTGGCTTAAAAGAGTATGTTTTGCAGCTCAAAAGACCTTTCCATGTTCCGGACGCACTTATGTTGAACGTTGACCCCCGTCTTCGAAGGGCAAGAGACACAGAAGCATGTGACAACGGCGGTCCCTGACAGCTCAGTCAGTAAAGAAAGCTGAGACACGCAGGGCCGGAAGGTCGCAGGTTTGAGTCCCAATCAGCGCTGAAGCTGTGTTTGGTGTGCTCCAGTTTGCCTTAGTGTTTCTGGATTACGAAAGGAGGAAATCAGTCAGGGGTTCCCACTCTGACCGATATGCAGTGAGCACTGTTAGAAAGCGTGCGCGGTGCTGGATGTTGGGTCAGGGACCAAGGAACGGCCATTGGCCCTGGAACCCATCGAGAGTCAGTGCCTTCAGGAGTGGAAAGGAGTGACAAAAGGAAAATGTGAAAATGGAGCGTCTGAAAACGATGTCCCTGGGGATGTTCCAATCTGTTGTGTGAGATACTTCACGCAAAAGACATGAAGTATCAGAGGAACACTTCATCTGTTACTGTCTGTGCCAGTCCTGCTCTATTAAGCAAGTTCAAAGACAAAGCAGATGAGTTTGGGATGGAGTGCGCACCACTTAAATCACTCAGTCGCTACAAACAGTTTGAGGAGCCTGTCACTTTTAATTATTGCAGCTGATCCCTCTCAGTCACTTAATCTTCATCCAGAAGGAAAACGAAGTTTCCGTGAGGTAAGTGATAATGAACACAACACTAAAGGGTGCCCAGCGTTCAGGCAGCTTGGAATTCCGCAGCCACTGCCGCAAGGTGACGTCATTCCCCAAAAAGTAGAGATCAGATTCCTCCTCATTGCTGCAACAGGAAGCTCAGAATCCCATCCCTGATCTGTGCTCATCCCTGACAGACACTGAGATTTGGCTCCAACAGAATAGGAAGCTCCCTGGGAAGGTCTGAGAGAAACTTAAACAGTCGTGTATGTCCATGGTATTCAGCTGGGGCACTTAAATGTGAAAGAAAGTCTCTCACAAGTAGATACTTTTTCGTCAACTTTGGGATAGAACTTGATTATGGCCTGTTTCTAGCCACGTGACCAAGGGCTTCAAGACAGCATGCACTCCAAACAGAAAGCCCAGGGCTCACCCGAAATTGGGCATCATTTCAATCATTTGAGCGAGCTGCCTTGGAGAGGAAGCTTGACTATTTTAATTGGATTAATTTTGGGCCTCTTGCCTCTCCAACAGCAGCCCTCAGGTCAGTCCTGGGGGAGTGGGGAAGGACAATGGTGGGGCAGGGCCTCATAGAATCATAGAATGGTTACAGCGCGGAAGAAGGCCGTTTGGCCCGTTGAGCCCGTGCCAGCTCTCAGCTAGTCCCGCTCCCTCGCCCTTTTCCCGCAGCCCTGCAAATTTTTTCCCTTCAGGTACTCATCCAATTCCCTTTTGAAAGGTAAGATAGAATCAGCCTCCGCCACCCTTTCAGGCAGTGCATTCCAGATCCTAACCACTCGCTGCGTAAAAAAGTTTTTTCTTACGTCGCCTTTGGTTCTTCTGCCAATCACCTTAAATCTGTGTCCTCTGGTTCTCGACCCTTCTGCCAATGGGAACAGCTTCTCTCTATCTACTCTGTCCAGACCCCTCATGATTTTGAACACCTCCATCAAATCTCCTCTCAATCTTAAAAATAACAACAGAAAATGCTGGAAACACTCAGCAGGTCGGGCAGCATCGAGGAGAGAGAAACAGAGTCAACGGGCTGGATTTTGAAACTGGGGACGTGATGGAGGCGGGACTCCCACTTTTTGGGTTGTAGTCCCGCCTCCATCGACTTGTGGCCAACCCACTGTATTTTCACTTGATTGACCTTGTTGAGCCCGCCCAGTGGGCTCAGCAGGCCAATTAAGGGCCACCCGGCAACAGGTGACGTCACAGATTGACATTTCATCTGTCAAGAGCTTTTGACAGATGAAATATCAGCGTTTGACAGCTCTTTGAAGCTGTCAAACACTGACAATCTGTACTCTAAGTTAATTCCTTCCTCTCAGGCTGATTTAGAGATCTCTGCAGAACAAAAAGCAAAGGCTGCAGCTTTTGACAGCTCAAAGGCCAGTCGGCTTTCTGTGCCGGTGAGATTTCTGACTCCCGAGACCTGAAGGGCTGACACCTGCAGGAGGAAGTTAAGGTAAGTAAAACTTTTTTGCACACTTTACACTTACCTTACACACTTACCTTTGCACACATGTACACATCACTCACCTGCCCACCGGACATATCGACCCCTCCAACCCCTGCAGACCCACGGTCCGCCTCGCTGAAACGGCGTGGTTGGGACCTGTCGGAGAGCCCACATTTCAGCCATTAAAATAGGGATTAGGCAAAAAACTGCCTGTTAACTACAGGCAGTTTATTGCCACTAATCCCCTTCTCGCCTCGGGGAGGTGTGTCCCAGCACAGGTCGGGTACCCGCCTCCAGCGAAACTGGCATGGAGGCGGGATGGGGTCGGGACCCCCGATTCAGCTATTTTCAATCCAGTCCCGCCTCCAAACCCGCCTCCACGGCTCAAAGAAAATTCTGCGCAATGTTTCAAGTCGGGGGAACCCTTCGTCAGAACTCCTCTCAATCTTCTCTGCTCTCAGGAGAACAACCGCAGCTTCTCCAGTCTGTCAACGTAACTGAAGCCTCAGGAGTATGTGGGGCCGGGTGGAGCACTGCCGCTCATACTAGGCTGCATCCACGACAGGAAAAACCGGAGAGCGAAGCCTGCTCCACTCAGGGAGGTCCAATTTGACAGAGGGTTCCTAAAACAGGCGTTAGTCCCTTCCTTAGCACAGGCAAGGGGGCTTCTCGCCTGTTTTAGGCGGCCACCCGGGACACCAGCAAAGCCGCCCTCACCAATAACGCAGGTGCAGATCAGGCGCTGGATGCTCGGCCCTGCAGTTGGTCTCATTTTCCGCCCTGGAAAAGCGACACAATGAGACCAATTTCTACCTTTTTTGTCACCAGTAATTTATGGTTATAGCTGCAGCTCCACAAGGCTGACACACTCGGCCCAGCTGCAATGCAAATTCCTACGGCATGGCAACTGTGCTGAAGCCACGACGGAAGCCATCCAGATATGACTGGAGGGCCACTACAGCAGCTTGTTACTGAGATGGGCAATCTGTGTGTAACAGATGTTAATTGATCGGAGACGGGGTTAGTGCTTTGAAAGGGAAACCATTAGCACTGCGCTATCCACTTGGTCCAATTGTGTTATTTTATGTTGAAGTGTCGCGCGGGCTTATGTAAGAGCGGACGAGAGATGAGCACACAGCTGGAGAGTTTCGAGTCCTCGGGCCCTATTTTCTTTAGGATTTGAAGGGTTTTGATAGAGTAGGTCGGGAGAAACTGTTTCCATTGGCAGGAAGGTCAGTAACCAGAGCTAACAGATCTAAGACAATTGGCAAAAGAACCGGGGGTAGGGGGGGAGAGATGAGCAATGTTCCCGCTAAGGTGAGCGCACGCGCCGCTGCGCGGCAATCTGAAAGGCCCCGCGCGGCCCGCTCACCGGCTTTTACATCGTGAATACCGCGCAGGCGCAGAGATTTAAAGGGACCGCGCATTAAAAGGAACAGGCTGCGCAGAGCGAAGTGCAGCTCACAGGGAACATTGGAGATGAGGAGAATTTTACTTTTACGCAGCGTGTGGTTGTGATCTGGAACGCGCTGTCTGAAAGGACGGTGGAAGCAGATTCAATAGTGACTTTCAAAAGGGAATTGGATAAATGATTGAAAATGCACCAATTGTGGGGAAAGAGCAGGGGGAGTGGGACTAATTGGAGCGCTCTTTCAAAGAGCCAGCACAGGCAGGATGGGCCGAATGGCCTCCTTCTGTGCTATAAGATGCTATGAACTTTATTTGGTGTGGTTTTTTTTTGTTCATTCTAAGATATAAGTGCCGTAAACTGCAAGGCTACGGACCAAGTGCTGGAAAGTGGGATTAGGCTGGAGAGCTTTTTCGACCGGCGCAGACATGATGGGCCGAATGGCCTCCTTCTGTCCCCTAAATTTCTATGCTTCTATGATTGAGTCATGCATCCCATGTCATTCCTAGGTTATGATGTGGAGATGCCGGTGTTGGACTGGGGTGGACAAAAGTGAGATGTCGCACAACACCAGGTTATAGTCCAACAGTTTTATTTGAAATCACAAGCTTTCGGAGCGGCTGCTCCTTCGTCAGGTGAAGTGAAGAAATACAAAATGTATTTGTATTCTTCACTTCACCTGACGAAGGAGCAGCCGCTCCGAAAGCTTGTGATTTCAAATAAACCTGTTGGACTATAACCTGCTGTTGTGCGACATCTCACTTTTATTCCTAGGTCAGACTGAAGTTCCTTTACTCTGCATCAACCTCTCCCTATCTCAGGAAGCGCCCTCTCCTGCACCAGTGTGACACTTTCCTCAGTGAGCATGCCAATAAGTACCGACTTCTGGGCATTGTTTATTGTGCCTTGGCCACAAAAGTTGGGTTGAGGATGCCCAAACTCATTTCACACATGACTCCCGTCGGCCGCAGACAGAGGCTTTATCGCATCAGTCTGTGCTGGGCTGGAACCAAGATCCCGTAGGTGAAAGGACATTGCCTAAGCCGTTGGTAGCAGTATCAGCCAATGGCTCAGTTGGGTAGCACCCTCTGGGTCAGAAGGTTGTGGGTTCAAGTCCCACTCCAGAGACATACAGCACAAAACTCTGGGCTGATGCTGCAGTGCAGTGCTGGGGGAATGCCAGAGGAGCCGTCTTGCGGATGAGACATTATACCGAGGCCCCGTCTGCTCTCTCTCAGGTGGACGTAAAAGATCACACGGCACTATTTCGAAGAAGAGCAGGGGAGTTCTCCCTGGTGTCCTGGCCCAATATTTATCGCTCAATCAACGTAACAACAACAGGATTATCTGGCCATCATCACATAGAAACATAGAAACATAGAAGATAGGAGCAGGAGTAGGCCATTCGGCCCCTCGAGCCTGCTCCGCCATTCGATGAGATCATGGCTGATCATCTAAACTCAGTACCCTGTACCTGCCTTCTCCCCATATCCCTTGATACCTTTAGCTTTAAGAAATATATCTAACTCAACCTTGAATATATTTAATGACTTCGCCTCAACTACCTTCTGTGGTAGAGAATTCCACAGGTTCACCACTCTCTGGGTGAAGAAATTCTTCCTCATTTCTGTCCTAAATGGTTTACCCGTTATCCGTAGATTATGACCCCTGGTTCTGGACTCTCCGACCATCGGGAACATTCTTCCTGCATCTAGTTTGTCCAGACCTGTCAGAATTTTATATGTTTCGATGAGATCCCCTCTCATTCTTCTATACTCCAGTGAGTATAAGCCCAATCGACCCAATCTCTCCTCATATGTCATTCCTGCCATCCCAGGTATCAGCCTTGTGAATCTTCGCTGAACTCCTTCCATGGCAAGAACATCCTTCCTCAGATAAGGCGACCAAAACTGCACACAGTACTCAAGGTGTGGTCTCACCAAGGCCCTGTACAACTGCAGCAGGACATCCCTGTTCCTATACTCAAACCCTTTCGCTATGAAGGCCAACATACCATTTGCCTTCTTCAACGCCTGCTGCACCTGCATGTTTACTTTCAGCGACTGGTGCACAAGGACACCCAGGTCTCGTTGCACTTCCCCTTCTCCCAATCTATTGCTATTCAGATAATAGTCTGCCTTTCTGTTTTTGACACCAAAGTGGATAACCTCGCACTTATCCACGTTATATTGCATCTGCCACGCTTCTGCCCACTCACCCAACCTGTCCAGATCATCCTGGAGTTTCTCGGTATCCTCCTCGCAGCACACACTCCCACCCAGCTTTGTGTCATCTGCAAACTTGGAGATATTACATTTAATTCCCTTATCTAGATCATTAATGTAAATTGTGAATAGCTGGGGTCCAAGGACCGATCCCTGCGGTACCCCACTAGTCACTGCTTGCCACTCAGAAAAAGACCCATTAATTCCTACTCTCTGCTTTCTGTCCGCCAACCAGTTCTCTATCCAAGTCAATACCTTGCCCCCAATCCCATGTGCCTTAACTTTACACGCTAATCTCTTATGCGGGACCTTATCGAAAGCCTTTTGAAAGTCCAAATACACCACATCTACTGGTTCTCCCTTATCTATTTTCCCAGTTACATCCTCAAAAAATTCCAGTCGATTAGTCAAGCACGATTTACCTTTTGTAAATCCATGTTGACTTTGTCCGATCCTGTCACTGTTTTTCAAATGCTCAGCTATTACATCCTTTATAATGGACTCTAGCATTTTCCCCACTACCGATGTCAGGTCTGTAATTCCCGCTTTCTCTCTACCACCCTTTTTGAATAGTGGGGTAACATTAGCTCCTCTCCAATCCATGGGTACAGTTCCAGATTCCATCGAATGTTGGAAGATGATCAGCAATGCATCTACTATTTCTAGGGCCACTTCCTTAAGTACCCTAGGATGTAGATTATCAGGCCCTGGGGATTTATCGGCCTTCAATACCGTCAATTTCCCTAACACCATTTCCCTGCAAATACTGATTTCTTTCAGTTCCTCCCTTTCATCAGACCGTATGTTCTCCAACATCTCTGGGAGCTTATTTGTGTCCTCCTTTGTGAAGACAGAACCAAAATATGCATTTAATTGGGCTGCCATTTCTTTGTTCTCCATTATAACTGTTGCTGTTTGTGGGAGCTTGCTGTGCGCAAATTGGCTGCCGCGTTTCCTACATTACAACAGTGACTGCACTTCAAAAAGAACTTAATTGGCTGTAAAGCGCTTTGGGACGTCCAGTGGTCGTAAAAGGCGCTATAGAAATGCAAGTCTTTCTTTCTTTAAGCCAATTGACCGCCCATTTCCTCAGGTCTTGTCTTCATTTCCCAGTTTTCTCACTGAGGCAGGTGACTCTTGCTGGGGTTAGATTCCACAAGTAAAGGTTGCCCTCTGGTACCTCACTCGAACAACAGTTCTTCATGAATAAGCACAGATATTGTGTGTTAAAGAAGGAAAGACTGGCATTTCTACAGCGCCTTTCACAATCTCAGGATGTCCCAAAGCGCTTTACAGCCAATGAAGTACTTTTTGAAGTGTTGTCACTGTTGTAATGTAGGAAACGCGGCAGCCAATTTGCGCACAGCAAGCTCCCACAAACAGCAATGTGGTGATAACCAGATAATCTGTTTTTTAGTTGTGTTGGTTGAAGTGTAAATATTGGCTCAGACTCCGGGGAGAACTCCCCCGCTCTTCTTCGAATCGTGCCACAGGATCTTTTATGTCCAACCGAGAAAGCAGCTGTCGCCTCAGTTTACTATCTCATCCGAAAGGCGGCACCTCCGACAGTGCGGCACTCCCTCAGCACTGCACTGGAGAGTCAGCCTAGAGTATGTGCTAAAGTCTCTAGAGTGGGGCTTGACTCGGAGGCGAGAGTGATACCCGCAGAGCCACAGCTGACACCTTTGTGGGAAGCCTGACCCTGGGGTCAGATATCTGAAAAACACACGAAAGGGTCAGAGAAAGGGCTACAGCCATGGAGCCAGGCTTCTGCGCCAGGGTGCTTGCGTCTAATGAGCCCCCCACAATGGCAGCAGAGGCGCCCAGCTTCTGCCCTGTAGTGCCCACTGCCAGTGTCACCACGATTATCATCATAGCTATGGCCACTAATATAGATGTTCACTCGATACAACTGAATAAATTAAACACAAACTCACATATTCTTTGATGCGGAGATGCCGGTGTTGGACTGGGGTGGACAAACGTGAGAAGTCGCACAACACCACGTTATAGTCTGTAGAGTTTCGCAATTATCGCGATTCAAAATAACATGAGAGAAGCAGATTAATTTGATCAGTTTTATTAAACGAAATGCTGTCCTGATAATAAAGGACACAGAAGCCTGTAAAATGGCCGCTGCGCATCGTGGCAGAAGCTTCCAGAAACACAGTGGGCAGACAAGATGGCGTCGAATATACATTCAGTATAAGATTGGATCATACTCAGTAAACATTGATAAAGACAGGATGCAACCCGTTTGCATTGTGAACAATAGCAATGATATAAGTGCTGGAATCGTTTTCCTATGCACAGTAAGGATCATTGAACTGGGCAATCGAAGGCCCATCCAGACACATCAATACACAAATACCCCCCCGGCTCTACAATGAGAGAGACATTGACGGGTGATTAAGCCAGTATTCGGGGGGCCCCAAAACCAGTCAGGGAGACGATTCATACACATCCTGGCTGGTTCAACAATGGGGAAAACATTAACGGATAGTTGGCCAGTTCCAGGTGCCACCGAAACC
Organism: Squalus acanthias; assembly: GCA_030390025.1. Lineage (NCBI taxonomy): Eukaryota > Metazoa > Chordata > Chondrichthyes > Squaliformes > Squalidae > Squalus > Squalus acanthias. The sequence goes on along the minus strand of CM059445.1, from coordinate 6,010,174 downwards.
CGTTAAAGAAGATAATCGCCCCATGCTGGGAGTTTTAAGCGCCAATATTACACAAAGGACAAACATTAAGATTTGAGCGGGAGATAAGCGGACACATCACTATAACTACAGAGAACAAATGTCCATCGCTCTCTTATCTCTCTGCGGACCCTTGCTGAAGCTCTTCCTTGGGGCTGGACTTTTTGTGTTTCTCTGGACTTTGTTGACTCTTGACTCTTAGCCGTACTGGTCGGTGATTCGAGTGTTGGGTGGAGCTCAATCGGTACGAGCCGCCCCGACAAGGGCAAGTAGCAGGGTACACCATCCCGAGTGTCGGTAAACGGTGTCTGGACCCGGAGGCCCGAGGAGACGAGACGAGAAGAAGACGAGAAGAAGACGAGAAGAAATTCCACGTGCCGCCACGGTCAGTAAACCCTGACCGCGCCCGAAAATATAAATACAGGACTCTTCTTTGAGTTCTACAGACTACAACCTGTACCGCACACAGGAAGACTCTTCTTTGAATTTTACAAACGTTCCGAGTTCCGTCGATTTCTTCATGACAACAGAGAGTCTGGCCTGCTTTTTGCAGCAGCGAAAGTAAACAAGTGGGGTGCAGAGACCCTTCAAAACACGTGACAGTCAGGCGCTGCAGCGAAACGAGCTGAGTGCCTCACTTTAAAATCTCCGAAGTAAAACGAGTGGTGAGCATGATTTCCGATCCTACAAATCCAGACGTAGTTTAGGTATTGTTAAGGGAGGGTGGTTTTTATAAGGTTAAGGTATAATGTGTTCCCCTTTTTACGATGTGCCGTGTGTTCTCCATTTCCATAGACCAAGCTTTATGAATGTGTGTATACTTGTACTCTCTTTGATTTGCGCCTATGACATGTATTTCATGATTCTAGACGCCATGCAATAAAGATTTTCATTTCGTACTATTCAACTGGGTCTATTTGGGTTTTTCTCTGCATTACTGCTCCTTGCATCTAAGTCCAGGTGTTAGAACCGAAAGGGCGAGTGGGTCGAACCACTCACAGGTGCTTATTGCAAAAGGCTGGCCGGAGACCAGAGCAAGCAATAGTATAGGCAACGAAGGCCTAACCTCGCACCAGCACCGTCTGAGACACGCCCCCTTACAGAAAATGGCGACCGCGGCAGGACCTTGGCAGCAGGAGAGTAATGTTTTAGACCCTGGTTTGAATAGGCGAAATGTAATGGATGAGAAGGTAGCCGACTATGTGTTTGGGAAAGTTAACTTAACCAAAAAGTGGATATGTGACCTACTGATGGATAAGCGTCCGCTAGACGCCGCCATCAAATGGACAGGCAGTAAAGATCATAAGAAGTTGGTAGAGAAAGCGGTCTGGCTGATGTGCTACAAGAAGCAAGTCCAACTTTCGGACCAGGTCATTGCAGCACAGGCAGGTCAGATCAGGGGATTGGAAACTGAGATGGAGGAAAAGGTCACGGGAGGACAGAAACTCATTGCATCATTGAATGCGTTACATCAGGAACGCCAAATAGTAGCCAACCACCACGAGGCTAAGATTGATTACCTAGAATGTCAGGTCACGGAAGCAAAATTAAATGAGGGAAGGATTAGAGAACGGTGTATCCGCCTAGCTAACCAGATAAAAGCCCAGGAACAAAGCTTGAGGGGAGTTAGGGCGGCATACAAGATGGCCCTCGAGGATAGGCATGAGGGAGCCGACCACAGTGTTTGCCAGAGGGAGATAGAGAACCTAAGAGAGGCCCTGAATAAGGCAAACGGCTTGGTGTGTCTCATCAGCCCGTCAGCGAGCCAGCCACAGGTAGGTCGGGAATTCCCAAAATCCCTACCGGAAAAAGCAGAAGTGGTATCAACCACTACGCCCTCCGCGCCACCCAGCTATACGGCAACCTGGGTAAGGGAGGAGGTGGTGGAAATAGAGAAGAAGGTTCCTGAGGTAGGACAATCCCCGGAGGTAGTGTCGAGACCGGGACTGATGTGTCCGGTCCGAGGTCATAAGAGAGGCCCGAATGGGGAAAATGGGGCAGACGAGGATATCCTGAACCAACTTGTATTGCCCCACAGCTCACACCAGCTGAGGGCAATGATTAGCCATGTCCGGAAGCTGTCCGAGTCAGAAGACCCTTCCGTGCATTTGGGAGAAGTAGAACAGACCGCAGCAATTAATGGCTGCGACGACGAGGAAAAGACCAAGATGTTGCTGTTCTCTCTAGATAGCTCGATCCTTCAGTGTCTCTCCGACGAGAGCAAGAAGGGAACTAAAAGCTATGGGGATTTACGGGATGAGGTCCTAGAAGTGTTAGGGGCGGATGACGAAGGTCCGTTCGTCAGATTGGGTCAGACCGTACAGATGGAGGGAGAACCCCCGCGGGTTTTCGGCGACAGACTGTGGCCAGTATACCAGCGTAGCTGCCCAGGTGCGCCACAGCGCGTCTATATGGACGGCGCCGGGAAAGCTCATTGGCTCACGTGCATAGTAGCCAACAGCTTGCCAGCCGTCAGGGAGCAGGCCAGAGCGTGGTTTGATCCCACTAACCCCGAGACAACGGAGGAATCTGTCCTGAGTCACCTCACCATAGGGTATCGGAACACTAGGAGCACGGGAGCGCATCCCGTTAAGGGAAAGGTGCATGAGGCAAAGCCCGCAGCTCCTAATCAGAAAGAGTGGCATCAGGAGGGAAATCGCGCCCCACAAACCAGTGGTGTTTGTTACGGGTGCGGGAAGACAGGTCACTGGCGTAAAAACTGCAGGAATCCCTGGAAGGACTCCAGGGACAAAGCTCCCGCAGGCCGAACCCAAGCGCCTGTCTCTGAGAAAGGAGCTGGTGTGCCTATCCATCCCGACGTGATCGAGTCAATGTTAGGAGCCATGCGGTCTCTTATGACCTCACACGGGAAGGTAGCAACAGCCCCATACAACCCAGACTTCTGACTGGAACCGGTGCAGCCTGCCTACCTGTGTCCCCTTGAAAGACACGCACAGGAGGGGGCCTCCTGTAAGGAGGCCAGGTTAAAAGAGCAGGCCTTACGGGAGGAGAACGCCCGCTTAATGGGGAAAGTAGACGGGCTGGAAGGGCAGCTTCGAGAGCAGGCCTTACGGGAGGAGAACGCCCGTTTAATGGGGAAAGTAGACGGGCTAGAAGGGCAGCTTAGAGACATAAAGGCAGCCTACAGGGTAGCCAGGAGCAGGGAGTATGAGGATTTAAACCATGGGCCCTGTGAGGAAAGGATAAAAGGTCTGACCCAAGCCCTATCCAAAGCCAGAGGGATGGTTTGCTCAACAACCCCGGGGGAATTCACCACCCCGCAGTTGCAAGCCATGGTAGCAGAGTTGCCCAAACTAAGACAGAATAGAAATCTTCAGCCTCCAGCAGGCGAGATTACACAGAATGCACAAGCAGGGGCGGTGGCCTGTCTTAGGGGAGGGGCCAGACCTGCGAGTGGGGACTCTCAGCCCCGGGTAGAACCGCAGGGCACACAGGCCGGTAAAGCAGCCTGCGTGAGGGGAGAGGACATTCTGGAAAAGTGTAGGATCTTTTCTTTTTCTTGGGATTCAGATGAGGAAGAGCTCGGAGGGCTCAACCAAGTTAGTGACCCGGTTGGAGAGGTGGTGGGGTCGGAGGACGGAGGTTCCGCCCTCGACCCAAGCATAGGGGAGATAGGGATTGCGAGTGGAGTTCCACTTACTGGAGAAACAAGTTGGGTGGAGTCGGAAACCGCAGATCCCGAGCCCAGGGGGGCGGAGCCAGGGGAGACAGAGCCGGCGGCTGTGGTGGGACCACAGGCCGTGACGGCGGAAGTCCCGGTTCCCGGTCCGTCGGTCCTGGAGATCTTGCCCAAGGTAGCCCTCCGTAGGTCGAGTCGGACACCCCAGCCCAGGAAGTTGTGGTCAAATCCCTCGTACACCCCCAGGCGTAAGTTCAAGGCAGCCCAGGGAGATCCCAGTCCCAGCTCAGCAGCGACAGGCTGCGGCAGATCAAAGGAAGGGGTCAGTGCCCCCCCGCCACTGGGAAAAGCTCGTGGCAGCCTTCGCAGACTTTAGGTAGGCCGCCCTGGGAACGGGCGGCGCTGTACAGTTAAGTTTAGGATAAGTTTAAGTTTATCGTGTTTTAATATCCAGTTAAGTTTGTAGTTTAATTTTATAAGTAAATGGTAAAATGATGGGAGTTAGTGATAGGAACAGTTAAGGTCTATCCAGTATACATGTCTTGTACGTGAGACGAGGTCAAGGGACCCGCTCACCCTTCACAAAAGCCAGAGACTCTTGGGAGGCTGGCTACATCATTTTATCTGATCACAGGAACCAGGAGATATGGAAAGGATTCTGATAGTGCTCGCAACGATCGGATATGGATTGGCCTATCGGGGCCTCACCAAGGATGTCGTTGTGTTCGGTTGCTCCGGGGACATGGCCCCCATCGCGACGGATGGGACCGGGGAGCGAGAGGCTGAGGAAACCGCCACTTATTTCCACAAGGGAAGGTGGCCGGGATGGCTGGGAACGAATTCGACGGAATACTCCAGCGCATCCGGGTTTGCGTACAAAGAGATTTCTTTACTGTGTCCCAGGGTGAGGATCGTTGCACCCAGAATCAGCGTCACCATCGGCAAAAGGATTTGTTTGACGTGCAATAGGAAGGTCCCATTGAGCCGATGGTGGTGGTTACGGAAGTTAAGCAAGACTATGAGAGATTCCTCGGTCGAGTGGGAGCGATTGGGTAACAATACCCATCGGACAATTACGGGGACTAACGGACAATTGAGAGTCTGTTGGGACAAATGGTGGGAGCCGGATGAGGGAATATATGTGTGTATGTGGGGATCGACGTACGTTTGCCCCAAGTGTATATCCATATTTTTCCTACAACAGTGGCAGGATGCCGGGAAAGGGATGAGGTGGGACGTCAGCACGCGGGGGTGCGGAGCTCCATTCTCCCCGATCCCGGTAAACGCCACTGAACTCATCACGCGCCCACGCAAGTCTCCGCCCACGATTCCGGTGGCTTTGGCTCAGGAGGAAGGGTGCCCTAAAACCACTAAGGGGCCCGGGAATGGTCTGGTACTGGTGCCAACAGATCAGATACTATATCAAGGGGTACATTACGCGGTGGCCTCGGTGATTCTAAATCTCACCGAGGTGCATTTACCAGAGTGGTGCCGCAAAGAAACGGAAAAATTGTACCAGGTCCTGTTAACAAAAATGTTCAGGCAGTTTTATGAGTTTGATTTTGCAGAGGTTGACAAAACAAGCTTATACACCACACCACACGAAGTTTTGGGTCAGGTGGGGAGACAAAGAAGGGGTGCTGTGAACGATGTGTTCACTGCTTTTAACACGGGTACATCTGTGGTCAACGCTCTAGATAATGTGGAGCTGCAGACACAGATCAACGGTTTAAAGACACAGTTAAAAAGCATCCTCACAAACGAGAACAAGGTGGTAGGGTCTGAGTTACATGAGGACCAGGCCATGACACTACACTTAAAAGAGATTATAGCAGAGCTGGAGAAGCATGCGAGAACGGTAAATGCCCTGATCAGGGAAGATCGAAATGCATCCGATCAAGCTGCGCAGAACAAGGTGTGCGTACTATATGGGGCGTGGTTACTGGGCGAGGGCCGCAGTAAGTTGGAGGATTTAAAACAAGGTTTGGTCCCGTCCTGGATAAGCAACAAACACCTGCAGGTGCTCCACCCTTTTCAGAACGCATTAAGCCCGTGCCAGCTCAGGCTAGCCTCAGAGGCATACCCAGTCCCAGTGGACTGCGGACGGTCAAATCATACTATCATGGGGATAGTAGTACGGATGCCGGTGTTGGGCGACACAGCAAAGCCCGCCCCGGTGTACCAGGTGGAGAACATTGGAGTCATTCAGGGGGGAGCCCACATTCGCTACACAGCGGTCCCACATTACGTCATCCGCTGGGAGCAAACGATGACAGGTACCGACCTCTCGGGTTGTCGTGGCCGGGGAGCACACATCATACTGTGTCCCCAGCACTTGAATGCCTTTTTAACACCACAATGCGGGTTCAGAACGGCTGGCGTGAAGCCCATGAATTGCACCATGGAAGCAATGACACAAGATCATGTGCCCCCACAGGTGGCATACATAGGGGGTGGAACGTATTGCGTTACCACTGCAACGCAACACTACCAGCATGGACAGCACAGCCGGTGTCCGGTGAGTGACAGCAGTTTCTGTTTTAAACCCAGGGCTGAAGTTCAAGTGGCACAACAGCGAATTGTCCCAATCCCTGAACCCTCCACGGTTCACCTCACTGTAAAAGAGAATTTCACAGACTTGCAGCGATTCGTCGCGCATTTCGGATACATCATTCCCCCTCTCCCTGAACACCTCACCAAGATTTTAAAAGCCGTCATGGTATCACAGAAACATTTTTACACCCTGGAACAAAAGACTGTAGAGATAGGGGCAGAGATATTGGACATAGTAACCCCACCGTGGTGGGATCTGTTCACTAATATTGAAGTCCCATCATGGATCAGGATAGCCTCCCACACTTTGGTAGTGTGTCAAGTTGTAATTGTAGTGTACCTGTTGTTCGTGCACTGCAAAAGAGGCAAACGCCTCACAAGGCAGGAGAACACAGGGGAGTGGAGAGAACGTTACGTGCGCGTGAACGAGGAAAGTACCGCGTAAACGGCCAGGATGACGCCGTTCCATTTTACCATGTGTGTTTTTGTAGTTGTTGTTAGTTATGAGTATGTGTAATTAAGTTTGGAACTTTTGTATTTTTAAAACAGTTGGTTTGATTATTTTTTCCTTTTGTAATAAAACATGCATATACAGGTGGTGCGAGAGGCATCGGTCTTTTGCACCTGGAAGGCGTGTACGCAGTGTAAGTTTAAAGGCAATGCTGCCTACGATTTGTCCGAGATAGATAATGTGTTTTCTCTGGGAAATGAGGACTGCATGGAGGCCCTAGATAGTTTAATTACCGGGAATGTTTGGATGTGGAGAATCGGGATAATTTGCTCACCAGCATTTAATTGATACGATAAGCGGAGTTATTCGCATCAACAGGAGGGACTGTAGAGTTTCGCAATTATTGCGATTCAAAATAACATGAGAGAAGCAGATTCATTTGATCAGTTTTATTAAACGAAATGCTGTCCTGATAATAAAGGACACAGAAGCCTGTAAAATGGAGTTGCGCATCGTGACAGAAGCTTCCAGAAACACAGTGGGCAGACAAGATGGCGTCGAATATACATTCAGTATAAGATTGGATCATACTCGGTAAACATTGATAAAGACAGGATGCAACCCGTTTGCATTGTGAACAATAGCAATGATATAAGTGCTGGAATCGTTTTCCTATGCACAGTAAGGATCATTGTACTGGGCAATCGAAGGCCCATCCAGACACATCAATACACAAATACCCCCCCGGCTCTACAATGAGAGAGACATTGACGGGTGATTAAGCCAGTATTCGGGGGGCCCCAAAACCAGTCAGGGAGACGATTCATACACATCCTGGCTGGTTCAACAATGGGGAAAACATTAACGGATAGTTGGCCAGTTCCAGGTGCCACCGAAACCCGTTAAAGAAGATAATCGCCCCATGCTGGGAGTTTTGAGCGCCAATATTACACAAAGGACAAACATTAAGATTTGAGCGGGAGATAAGCGGACACATCACTATAACTATAGAGGACAAATGTCCATCGCTCTCTTATCTCTCTGCGGACCCTTGCTGAAGCTCTTCCTTGGGGCTGGACTTTTTGTGTTTCTCTGGACTTTGTTGACTCTTGACTCTTAGCCGTACTGGTCGGTTATTCGAGTGTTGGGTGGAGCTCAATCGGTACGAGCCGCCCCGACAAGGGCAAGTAACAGGGTACACCATCCCGAGTGTCGGTAAACGGTGTCTGGACCCGGAGGCTCGAGGAGACGAGACGAGAAGAAGACGAGAAGAAGACGAAAAGAAATTCCACGTGCCGCCACGGTCAGTAAACCCCGACCGCGCCCGAAAATATAAATACAGGACTTTTCTTTGAGTTCTACAGACTACAACCTGTACCGCACACAGGAAGACTCTTCTTTGAATTTTACAAACGTTCCGAGTTCCGTCGATTTCTTCATGACAACAGAGAGTCTGGCCTGCTTTTCGCAGCAGCGAAAGTAAACAAGTGGGGTGCAGAGACCCTTCAAAACACGTGACAGTCAGGCGCTGCAGCGAAACGAGCTGAGTGCCTCACTTTAAAATCTCCGAAGTAAAACGAGTGGTGAGCATGATTTCCGATCCTACAAATCCAGACGCAGTTTTGTTATTGTTAAGGGAGGGTGGTTTTTATAAGGTTAAGGTATAATGTGTTCCCCTTTTTACGATGTGCCGTGTGTTCTCCATTTCCATAGACCAAGCTTTATGAATGTGTGTATACTTGTACTCTCTTTGATTTGCGCCTATGACATGTATTTCATGATTCTAGACGCCATGCAATAAAGATTTTCATTTCGTACTATTCAACCGGGTCTATTTGAGTCTTTCTCTGCATTACTGCTCCTTGCATCTAAGTCCAGGTGTTGGAACTGTAAGGGCGAGTGGGTCGAACCACTCACAGGTGCTTATTGCAAAAAGCTGGCCGGAGACCAGAGCAAGCAATAGTATAGGCAACGAAGGCCTAACCTCGCACCAGCACCGTCTGAGACACGCACCCTTACAAGTCCAACAGTTTTATTTGAAATCACAAGCTTTCGGAGCGCTGCTCCTTCGTCAGGTGAAGTGAAGGAATACGAATCATACAGACTGCAGCATTTGACACATTAGACCCCCTGTGACCCCACCTCATTGTCTTAGTTGTATTTTGCTATGTCTTTGATATAATGTCTTCCTGACTGACCTGATTGTCTCTCTGCCGAGGTGTGATAAAAGGCAGTCAGAAAGATTAACTGTAGTCGTCTGACATTGTACGTTACACAGGCATTGTTCTCTGTCTATATATGCTGTGTCGATTTGTATTCCTTCACTTCACCTGACGAAGGAGCAGCGCTCCGAAAGCTTGTGATTTCAAATAAAACTGTTGGACTATAACCTGGTGTTGTGCGACTTCTCACATATTCTTTAACAGTTCCGGATCAATTACTCAACAGCCTTGACATGGGAAGCCTCTCTGCAGTTCCACAATTGCCAATGATTGTAAACTACCAGCTGAGCTTCTTTCATCCTCATCTCAGTCCTAAATGGCCGACCCCTTGTCCTGAGACTATGACCCCTGGTTCTAGACTCTCCGGCCAGGGGAAGCAGCCTCTCGGCATCTACTCTTTCAAGCCCTCTAAGAATTTTATACGTTTCAATGAGATCACCTCTCATTCTTTGATACTCCAAAGAGTACGGGCCCATTCTACTCAATCTCTCATCATAGGACAACTTGCTCATCCTCGGCCTTCCCTTTTGTTCTTTCCTCCCCTCCCCCCTTTCCCTGCCCCCTGCATTTGCTTAAAAACCTGTTCCAGCTCCAGCTTTTTCCAGTTCTGACGAAGGGTCATCGACCTGAAATGTTAACTCTGTTTCTCTCTCCACAGATGCTGCCCTGACCTGCTGAGTATTTCCAGCATTTTCGGTTTTATTGCTCATCCCAGGAATCAGTCTAGTCAACCTCCGCAGAACAGAGAATTACACAGACATACACAGCACAGAAACAGGCCATTCAGCCCAACTAGTCTGTGCTGGTGTTTATACGCCACTCGAACCGCCTCCCATTCCCTCTGGCTCATCTCAGCCTTTCAACATATCTTTCTATTCCCTTTTCTCTCATGCGCTCGTCTAGTTTCCTTTTGTAAGCATCTAAGGACTGTTCTCCTTGGAACAGGGATGTTTAAGAGGCGACCTAATAGAGGTTTTCAAGATGATGAGGGGCTTTGGTAGAGAATCGTAGAATCATAGAAGATAGGAGCAGGAGTAGGCCATTCGGCCCCTCGAGCCTGCTCCGCCATTCAATGCGATCATGGCTGATCATCCAAATTCAGTACCCTGTCCCTGCCTTCTCCCCATATCCCTTGATCCCTTTAGCCTTAAGAAATATATCCAACTCCTTCTTGAATCTATTTAATGAATTGGGCTCAACTGCCTTCTGTGGCAGAGAATTCCACAGGTTCACCACTCTCTGGGTGAAGAAATTCCTCCTCATCTCAGTCCTAAATGGCTTACCCCTTATCCTTAGACTGTGACCCCTGGTTCTGGACTCCGCCGACCAACGGGAACATCCTTCCTGTATCTAGTTTGTCCTGTCCTGTCCTGTCCTGTCAGAATTTTATAAGTTTCAATGAGATCCCCTCTCATTCTTCGAAACTCCAGCAAGTTAAAGCCCAATCGACCCAATCTCTCTTCATACGTCATTCCTGCCATCCCAGGTATCAGCCTTGTGAATCTTCGCTGAACTCCTTCCATGGCAAGAACATCCTTCCTCAGATAAGGCGACCAAAACTGCACACAGTACTCAAGGTGTGGTCTCATCAAGGAAGATGGAGAAAGGCTGTTCCCTCTGGCGAAAGGGTCAATAACCAGAGGTCATAGATTTAAAATCATTGGCAAAAGGTCTAGAGGGGAGATGAGGAGAATCTTTTTTCACTCAGAGTTGTCGGGATCCGGAAGGCTCGACCTGAAAAGATGGTGGAAGCTGATCCCATCAATAATTTTGAAAGGGAGTTGGACAGGCATTCGAGGTTGAGGAACTTACAGGGTTATCGACAAAAAGCGGGGATGTGAATCTAAGCACGGCTGCTCTTTCAAAGAGCCAGCACAGGCACGATGGGCCGAATGGCCTCCTCCTGTGTTGTATGTTTCTGTGATTCTATATTATTTTTGTTCTCGGGATGTGAGCAATGCTGGAAAGGCCTCATTTATTGCCCATCCCTAGTTTTTTTTTTATTCGCTTATGAGATTTGGGCATCGCTGGCAAGGCCAGCATTTATTGCCCATCCCTAATTGCCCTTGAGAAGGTGCTGGTGAGCCGCCTTCTTGAACCGCTGCAGTCCGTGTGGTGAAGGTGCTCCCACAGTGCTGTTAGGGAGGGAGTTCCAGGATTTTGACCCAGCGACGATGAAGGATCTAAGTCAAGATGGTGTGTGACTCGGAGGGGAACTTGGAGGTGGTGGTGTTCCCATGCGCCTGCTGCCCTTGTCCTTCTAGGTGGAAGAGGTCGCGGGTTTGGGAGGTGCTGCCAAAGAAGCCTTGGCGAGTTGCTGCAGTGCATCTTGTAGATGGTACACACTGCAGCCACGGTACGCCGGTGGTGGAGGGAGTGCATGTTTAAGGTGGTGGATGGGGTGCCAATCAAGCGGACTGCTTTGTCCTGGATGGTGTCGAGCTTCTTGAGCGTTGTTGCAGCTGCACTCATCCAGGCAAGTGGAGAGTATTCCATCACACTCCTGACTTGTGCCTTGTAGATGGTGGGTAGGTGGGATTGAGGGATATGGTGGGATTGAGGGATATGGTGAGAAGGTGGGCAGGTGGGATTGAGGGATATGGTGAGAAGGTGGGCAGGTGGGATTGATCCCTGAAAGTGAATGGTCCTATAGGTCCTTTTCCTGTGCTTATTCACCGACTGCAAAGGATGGAGCTCAACCAGTTGCTGAATATCTAAATGCTTCAGTCGGGATCCAGTCTTTAACTCAGGCTCCAAGTACCAGCTCCCCTCATCTCGGAACCAACTGGAAGATCTCCCTGGCAGAGACCCCTGGTCTCACCACAGATGTTCCAAGGCCGCACTTCATCCCTGGGCCCAGACACTGGAGCTACCGAAGGATTTTCTCTTCCTCCTGTTGGCCTCCCTCTGTTGATGGTGCAATGAAATTACTGATGCAAGAAGATTAAATCTTACAAGATTTAGTTATTACATTTCTGCAAAAGAGCAATTAAATCCCACAATATTATTCCTCCAGGAGATAAAGCTCCAATTATTTCCACTTAAGATGTTTTTGCTATATTTGGTACTATGAAGCAAAATGGTTAGAGATATTTGTAAAGTACAAGAAAATTATACTTCACCCAGATTTAATAGGATATCTAAAGAAAATAATGGGAATTGGGGTTAGCTTTTGAATATTTATGATGTATAACCTTTCTCTTACCTAATGGAAGTCAGATTATCACTTTCGAACTTTGTGTAAGCAAGCATTATGCAAAATACTGGCCCGATTAACTTCAAGTATTGTTGTGAAGGAACAAACTTTATCCCTGGAACTTTAGTTACTGTTTGACAAGAGCAAGATTCGATGTAGGAATAAGACAAGAGCAAGGAATTTATGCTAAGTCTTTATAATCACTGGTTAGGCCTCAGCTGGAGTATTGGGCGCGATCTTGCCAGCCCTGGGGAGGCGGGAGGCGGGACTGCCTGGAAAATGGCAGAATCTGGGGGCGGGTGCCCATCCCGCCCCCAACCCGCCTCCGTGCCATCTTCCCAGGAGGCGGGAAGGGGATTACAGCCACTTAACTGCCTGTTAACAGGTAGTTAACAGGCAGATAAGAGGATTATCTCCATTTTACCCACACAAGTGCGGGCTTCCCGAAGGCTCCGAACCCCGCCAGGGTCACCGAGGCGAGCAGTGGGTCTACGGGGGTCGGAGGGGTGCAAAAAGTGCGCTGTGAAGGTAAGTGATGGGTGCAAGTGTGGAGAGGTGAGTATCTGAGGTAAGTAGAAAGTGTTAGAAAAAGTTTACTTACCTTTGTTTCTTCCTGCAGGCTTCAAGAGTTGGGGATGTGGAGAGTCTCGCGTCTCCACGGCAGAGATGACAGATGGCTGCTGCATTCTCCAATGCAACAACCATCGAATTTCTGGTAAAGAAAGAGGTTTGATGAGTCTTGAATTCAAGAACTCATCAAACTACAGAGAATGTCAGTGTTTGACAGCTTCACAGAGCTGTCAAACGATGACAATGCATCTGTCAAAAATTTTTGACAGATGAAACGTCATACGCTGACGTTCTCTGTCACCGGCTTCCCCTTAATTGGCCTGCTAAGCCCACTGGGCGGGCTTAACAAGGTCAATCAAGGAAAAATAGCGTGGGTTGGCCAGAAGTCAATGGAGGCGGGACTAAAACCTGACAAGTGGGAGTCCCGCCTCCAAAAGCTCCCCATTGGCAAAATCCAGCCCAATGTGTCCAATTCTGGACACCACACTTTAGGAAGGATGTCAAAGCCTTGGACAGGGCACATAGGAGATTTACCAGAATAGTCCCAGGGATTTCATTTACATGGAGAGACTAGAGAAGCCGGGATTGTTCTCCTTAGAGCAGAGACGGTTAAGGGGAGATTTAATTGAGGTGTTCAAAATTAAGAAGGGTTTGGATAGAGTAAAAATGGAGAAACTGTTTCCACTGCCCGTAGGGACGGTAACCAGAGGACACAGATTTAAAATTTTTGGCAAAAGAAGCAGGGGGGAGATGAGGAGAATTTTTTTTACGCAGCGAGTTGTTGTGATCTGAAATGCGCTGCCTGAAAGGGCTGTGGAAGCAGATTCAATAGTAACTTTCAAAGGTAATTTTTTTTTACATTCGTTTTTTGGGATGTGGGCGTCGCTGGCAAGGCCAGCATTTATTGCCCATCCCTAATTGCCCTTGAGAAGGTGGTGGTGAGCTGCCTTCTTGAACCGCTGCAGTCCGTGTGGTGAAGGTACTCCCACAGTGCTGTTAGGTAGGGAGTTCCAGGATTTTGACCCAGCGACGATGAAGGATCGGCGATATACTTCTAAGTCAGGATGGTGTGTGACTTGGAGGGGAACTTGGAGGTGGTGGTGTTCCCATGCACCTGCTGCCCTTGTCCTTCTAGGTGGAAGAGGTCACGGGTTTGGGAGGTGCTGCCGAAGAAGCCTTGGCGAGTTGCTGCAGTGCATCGGATAAATACTTGAAAAGGAAAAATTGCAGGGCTATGGGGAAAGAGCGGGGGGAGTGGGACTAATTGGAGAGCATATTCAAAGAGCCGGCACAGGCACGATGGGCCGAATGGCCTCCTTTTGTGTTGTATGATTCTGTGTGATTCTATACAGACATTGAAGCCAAGGTGTCACAATTAGCATTAAACTCGTGCCGATTGGAAAATCTAGAATTGGCTCGTGGAACCTCCTGGCTTAGCGAGAGGGAACATTGTCCATTAGTCCCTCTTCAAAGCTGCTAAGCAGTGAGCCCGGCACACGTGTGGACGCTGGGTGAGGACAGGATCGATGAATGAATAGCCTGTTGGCAGTCGGAGCCTTCAGTGGGGGAGAAAACCAATGGCAAAGTTAGAGAGAAAAAGTAAGATTTTGTAGATGGCCCACTGGCATTGAGTCAGTGCCACAAACAATGAATAGTTGGGTTCACAGGTACATAGGAATAGCTGGACGAAAAAAAGACCACAGTCCATTTAACTCGCCTTCTACCATCCTGGTAGTCGCATGATACAACAATAATGGAGTTGTTGACTAATCCCAGCGATCAATCTCTATCGATTCGTCTACAACAGACCCAGACACGAGGCGAGGAAATCCCCAGTGGTGGAGAGCTTTGGGAACCAGAGGTCCAAAGTCACCTGTTCCTCCCGAGCTCGCTACACCCACCACACGCCATGTCTCCAATTACTCATATACTTGATCCCAAAATGTTATTTTCTGAAAGAAATCTATCTAATTTGCATTAGGAATCCATAGGTTGACCACTCGCTCGCTGAAATATTGTTTCCGCAGATTCATCCTGAATTCAAGGGCAGGCTGGTTCTACTGTTCTGGACAAGGTGAAATAGTTTGTCACAGTTACACTATCGAGTCCCTTCGGAATCCTAAAAACAGCAGTCGTATCACCTCTCAACCAACGTTCCCACTAAGTGGCCACGCAGTCATCTGCAAGGTCCCGCGCAGGCCCCTCACTGGCTTTTCCACTGTAGGTACCGCGCATGCGCAAAAATTTGAATGGGCCGTGCAGGAGGCAGTGCAGCTTACGCGGACTTTGCTCTCAACCTTCTCTTTTCCAGTGAGAACATGCCCGATTTATACAATCGCTCCTCCTGGAGTCATAACGTCACAGAAGGTGGCCATTCGGCCCAGCGAGTCCGTGCCGGCTCTCTGTAGAGCAATCCGGTCAGTCCCATTCCCTCGCTCTATCCCCGTAGCCCTGCAAGTTTATTTCCCTCGAGTGCCTATCCAGTCTCCCCTTGAAAACATTGAGTGTCTCCGCTTCCACCACTTCCGTCGGCAGCGAATTCCAGGTCATCACCACTCGCTGCGTAAAAAAGTTTTTCCTCACATCCTCCCCGAATCTCTTGCCCAAAACCTTAAATCTGTGTCTCCTAGTCCTTGTACCATCAATTAGTGGGAACAGCCTTTCCCCGTCTAGCCTATCCAAACCCGTCAAAATCTTGTACACCTCTATCAAATCACCCTTCAACCTCCTTTGCTCTAATGAAAACAAATCCAGCTTCTCCAACCTGTCCTTGTAGCTAAGATCCCCCATCCCCGGAACCATTCTGGTAAATCTCCTCTGCACCCTCTCAAGGGTCTCTCTGCACCCTCTCATAATCCAGTCCCTCTGTAACTTCAATCATTCTGGCTGCTCTTCTCTGTATCCTTTCAATTGCCTTTTTGTACCGCGGCGACCCGAACTCTGGGATGTCCCCTTGCAGTGATTTTGGCTTGGACGGAGAACTGGTAAAGGGCAAAGTCGAGACATTGGAAGCCCTCTCCTACACTCTTATGGCCCAATATAGAATGGCATTGTGAGCAAGCTGGGAAAAGGTGGACTGATGGAAGAAATACATCAGAGGAATGAGAGGGGGTCAGAAGTTAATGCACCTTTGCAAAAATTCCCTTTACTTAAAAAAGAATGAATGTTCCTTTTTCCATATACAATCGGGCTTGTAATCTGTTCCCTGCACCTTGGAAACCATCTACAGTCAAGGCTCCTGTTCAATGTAATAGTTCTCAGCCATTTGAATTGGGACTGGAAACACTCAAAGCTCTTAGGTAGCGGCAGCCACTCATCTGTACTCTACCCACACAAGTGTGAGTGTGTTAAAACACCGATGCTTTGAGTCTTCCTCATTGTTCAGTGAGCCTGGACATGTCACTTATGTCCTGTGATTTGCAAGGCATTGTCATTGAGGTGATTTGTGTGGCATGGTGTCTGAGTATCATCTCACATTGCGCGAGTCCCCTTTTTATAGACACAGGCTATTTCTTTTGTATGAGTGATGGAGATGGAATCGAGCTTCTCTGACAATTCATTAATATCACAATGCTGGCGCTTTGCTCCGAAGCTGGGTGCGAGTAATGAATATTGATGTGGATTTTTGCTAGTTTCAGCTTTCTTCGGTCTTTGAGGCTGTTTAGGATTCCGTCGGAACGAGAGTTTGATGGTTCCATTTGGTCTTCACAGATGGGAGCATAGATTTAAAGTAATTGGTGGAAGGATTAGAGGGGAGTTGAGGAGAACTTTTTTCACCCAGAGGGTGGTGGGGGTCTGGAACTCACTGCCTGACAGGATAGTAGAGGCAGAAACCCTCATTGCATTTAAAAAGTACTTGGATATGCCTTTTTTATTTTATTTTTTTATTCATTCTTGGGATGTGGGCGCCGCTGGCAAGGCCTGCATTTATTGCCCATCCCTAATTGCCCTTGAGAAGGTGGTGGTGAGCCGCTATTTCAGAGGGCAGTTAAGAGCCAACCACATTGCTGTGGGTCTGGAGTCACATATAGGCCAGACCGGGTGAGGGCAGCAGATTTCCTTGAAGTGCCGTAACCTACAAGGCTACGGACCAAGAGCTGGAAAGTGGGATTAGGCTGGACAGCTTGTTTTTGGCCGGCACAGACACGATGGGCCGAATTACCTCCTTCTGTGCCGTAAATTTCTATGATTCTATGAGAAGGTCCTGCTGGTGATGTTGTACCGTTGATGGTTACAACATTCAATATCTTATGAGCTCAAATTTACTCTGTTAACATCACCAACACTTTAAAAGTAATTTTCTATTTACACATCTGGCAAGGTCACATTTAATGCCCATCCCTTGTTGCCCTGGGTTACTAGGAAACTACAAAGGGCATTAAGAGTCACACATAGACCAGACAGTGAAGGGGCGGCAGGTTTCCTTCGTGAACAGGTGAAAATGGTGGGCAGGAAAAGACCAGCTGGTCCATCATGCCTTCCCCGCACACCATGATGGCTGGAGCATCATGACTAGACACTTCCTACACCCCGTTCCTGCACCCCCTTTAAGACTTTAGCGGGATTTGTGTATCGGCCCCCTGGTAGCATCTGTGAAGTGCTAGATTGTATAAATGCAGAGATTAGACAAATATGTAGTAAAGGCAGAGTGGTTTTAATGGGGGATTTTAACTTTCATATACATTGGGATAAGCAGACGAGCACCTGTCAGAAAGGTAGTGAATTTCTTGAGTGTGTCCGGGATAGTTTTCTACAACAATATGTCCTAGAGGCAACAAGGGGACATGCCATATTAGATTTAGTAATGAGTAATGAGCCAGATTTAGTTAACAGCCTAACTGTATGTGAACATTTATCCAATAGCGATCATAACATGATCGAGTTCAATGTAGCGTTTGAAAGGGAGAAACGCGAATCAGCTACTAAGATTCTAGATTTGGGTAAGGCCGACTTCAACGGGATGAGACACAGACTGTCCACAATAAACTGGGCAAACCTGTTAATGGGTAAAACAACAGAGGATCAGTGGGAGGTGTTCAAAAAAGAATTTCAGGTGATACAGAACCAGTTTATACCCCTGAGGGGGCAAGAGCTCTACTTGCCAAAAAAAAAACAGCCATGGATGATTAAAGAGGTAAAGGACAGCATAAAACTAAAAGGAAAAGCATGTAAAATGCAAAAAATAGCACAGTTCCTGGTGAATGGGAAAGACAGTTTCCTAGAAGTAAAGGGAATTAGGGGTTACGGGGAGCGGGCAGGAAATTGGACATGAGGCTGAGTTCGGATCGGTCGAGGCCCTGTGGGTGGCGGAGCGGGCCCAGGGGCTGAGTGGCCGGGTCCTGCTCCTACTTCTTGTGTTCTTTAGATTTGAGGTGAGGATCAGATCAGCCATGATCTTATTGAATGGCGGAGCAGGCTCGAAGGGCCGATTGGCCTACTCCTGCTCCTATTTCTTATGTTCTTATGTTCTTATACAAAGAACAGCAAAGGGCCACAAAACAGATAGTAAGAGCTACAAAAAGGGAATATGAAAGGAAACTTGCAAGGGATATCAAAATCAGCACAACATTTTTTTACAATTATATTAGGAAAAAGAGGGTGGTCAGGAGCAATGTTGGCCCCTTAAAAACTGAAAGCGGTGATATTGTCAATGATAATAAGGAAATGGCGGACATGTTGAATAATTACTTTGCGTCAGTATTTACAGTAAAGGAAAAGGATTCCAAGGAAACTAAATCAGGGACAGGGACTCAATAAAATTAATATAAGTAAAATAACTGTAATGAAGAAAATAATGGCACTAAAGAGTGACAAATCCCCAGGACCAGATGGTTTCCATCCCAGAGTTTTAAAGGAAGTAGGTGAGCACACTGTAGCTGCCCTAACTATAATCTTCCAAAGTTCTCTCAATTCACGAACCGTTCCTTTAGATTGGAAAATTGCGCATTTCACTCCGCTATTTAAAAATGGTGAGAGAGGGAAACCAGGGAATTATAGACCAGTTAGCCTAACATCTGTTGTCGGGAAATTGCTAGAGTCTATAATTAAGGACAGGGTGACTGAACACCTCAAATTTTCAGTTGATCAGAGAGAGCCAGCATGGATTTGTAAAAGGTAGGTCATGCCTGACAAACCTGATTTAATTTTTTGAGGAGGTGACTAAAGTAGTGGACAGGGGAATGTCTATGGATGTTATTTATATGGACTTCCAGAAGACATTTGATAAAGTCCCACATAAGGTAGAAGCCCACGGAATTGAGGGCAAATTATTGACCTGGTTAGGATTTTGGCTGAGCGGCAGGAGACAGGCAGTAGGGATCACTTTAATTCTCCGCTCCACTCCCACTCTGACCTCTCCATCCTTGGCCTCTTACACTGTTCCAACGAAGCTCAACGTAAGCTCGAGGAACAGCACCTCATCTTTCGATTAGGCACTTTACAGCCTTCTGGACTCAACATCGAGTTCAACAATTTTAGATCATAACTTCGGCCCCTATTGTTTTTCTGTCTCACGTGGCAGCTGTTGATGATTCTGCCATTGCCATTTACACCTTTTCTACACCCATCTTTTAACATAAGAACATAAGAAATAGGAGCAGGAGTAGGCCAATCGACCCCTCGAGCCTGCTCCGCCATTCAATAAGATCATGGCTGATCTGATCCTCACCTCAAA
This sequence comes from Squalus acanthias, assembly GCA_030390025.1. Lineage (NCBI taxonomy): Eukaryota > Metazoa > Chordata > Chondrichthyes > Squaliformes > Squalidae > Squalus > Squalus acanthias. Next base: position 5,990,851 of record CM059445.1, on the reverse strand, counting down.
TCTAAAGAACACAAGAAGTAGGAGCAGGACCCGGCCACTCAGCCCCTGGGCCCGCTCCGCCACCCACAGGGCCTCGACCGATCCGAACTCAGCCTCATGTCCAATTTCCTGCCCGCTCCCCGTAACCCCTAATTCCCTTTACTTCTAGGAAACTGTCTATTTCTGTTTTAAATTTATTTAATGATGTAGCTTCCACAGCTTCCTGGGGCAGCAAATTCCACAGACCTACTACCCTCTGAGTGAAGAAGTTTCTCCTCATCTCAGTTTTGAAAGAGCAGCCCCTTATTCTAAGATTATGCCCCCTAGTTCTAGTTTCACCCATCCTTGGGAACATCCTTACCGCATCCACCCGATCAAGCCCCTTCACAATCTGATATGTTTCAATAAGATTGCCTCTCATTCTTCTGAACTCCAATGAGTAGAGTCCCAATCTACTCAACCTCTCCTCATATGTCCACCCCCTCATCCCCGGGATTAACCGAGTGAACCTTCTTTGTACTGACTCGAGAGCAAGTATGTCTTTTCTTAAGTATGGACACCAAAACTGTACGCAGTTTGTTTTTTAACTTGGCCCATTGCCATCTCCTTTTGCCTTGCACCATCATCCCTTTTGTCTTTTAATCTCTCCTGCCTTCCATCGTATCACAGACCTTCCCTTTTGTTCTTTCCTCCCTTCCTCCCTTTCCCTACACTTGCTTAAAAATCTGTTATATTTCTAACTTTTTCCAGTTCTGACGAAGGGTCATCAACCGTGTCTGCGTGGGTTTCCTCCGGGTGCTTCGGTTTCCTCCCACAGTCCAAAAATGTGTGGGTTAGGTTGATTTGGCTATGATAAATTGACCCTTAGTGTTAGGGGGGGATTAAATATGTGGGGTTACGGGGATAGGATAGGAAGGGATATGTTAGGGGGAATTAAATACGTGGGGTTACGGGGATAGGGTGGGATATGTGTCGGTGCAGGCTCGATGGGGATTCTGTGTGAGAAAGCAGGGACAGGGTACTGGATTTGGATGATCAGCCATGATCGTATTGAATGGTGGAGCAGGCTCGACGGGCCGAATGGCCTACTCCTGCTCCTAGTTTCTATGTTTCTATGTTTCTAACCAGAAACGTTAGCTCTGTTTCTCTCTCTACAGACGCTGCCTGACTTGCTGAGTATTTCCAGCATTTTCTGTTTTTAGTTTAGGCAGTAGGGATAATTGGCAGGCACTCAAATTGGCAGGATGTGACTAGTGGTGTTCCGCAGGGATCTGTGTTGGGGCCTCAACTATTCACAGTATTTATTAACGACTTAGATGATGGCATAGAAAGTCATATATCCAAATTTGCCAATGACACAAAGATAGGCGACACTGTAGGCAGTGTAGATGGAAGCATAAAATTACAAAGGGATATTGATAGATTAAGTGAATGGGCAAAACTGTGGCAAATGGATTTCAATGTAGGCAAATGTGAGGTCATCCACTTGGGACCTAAAAAGGATAGAACAAGGGTACTTTCTAAATGGTGAAAAGCTAGAAACAGTGGAGGTCCAAAGAGACTTGGGGATCCAGGTACATAGATCATTAAAATGTCATGAACAGGTACAGAAAATAATCAAAAAGGCTAATGGAATGCTGGTCTTTATATCTAGAGGACTAGAATACAAGGGGGTAGAAGTTATGCTGCAGCTGTACAGAGCCCTGGTTAGACCACACCTGGAGCACTGTGAGCAGTTCTGGGCACCACACCTTAGGAAGGATATATTGGCCTTGGAGGGAGTGCAGCGTAGGTTTACCAGAATGATACCCAGACTTCAAGGGTTAAATTACGAAGAGAGATTACATAAATTAGGGTTGTATTCCCAAAAATTTAGAAGGTTAAGGGGTGAACTGATCGAAGTTTTCAGGATATTAAGGGGAACAGATAGGGTAGATGGAGAGAAACTATTTCCACTGGTTGGGGATTCCAGGACTAGGGGGGCATAGTCTAAAAATTAGAGCCAGATCCTTCAGGAGTGAAATTAGGAAACACTTCTACACACAAAGGGTGGTAGAATTTTGGAACTCTCTTCCGCAAACGGCAATTGATGCTAGAGCAATTGTTAATTTTAAATCGGAGCTTGATAGCTTTCTGTTAACCAAAGGTATAAAGGGATATGGGCCAGAGGCGGGTACATGGAGTTAGGTCGCAGATCAGCCATGATCTCATTGAATGGCCGAGCAGGCTCGAGGGGCTGAATGTCCTCCTCCTGTTCCTATGTTCCTACCATTGGTGGCCGTGTCTTCAGCTGTCAAGGCCCTAAGCTCTGGAATTCCCTCCCTAAACCTCTCCGCCTCGCTACCTCTCTTTCCTGATTGAAGACGCTCTTTAAAACCTACCTCTTTGACCAAGCTGTCCTGATGTCTCCTTATGTGTCTCAGTGTCAAAATTTGTTTGATAACTCTCCTGTGAAGAGCCCTGGGATGGTTTACTATGTTAAAGGCGCTGTATAAATGCAAGTTGTTGTTGTTGCTGAACAACTTGCTGTTTACTTGTTTAACTGGTGCAGGCAGCTAGTTTAATGAACCACCTATTACTTTATAGCCACCAGATCCAGCACAATTTGTTTCTACCAACCCTACTGGTGTCTCCATTCTGAATTTTTTATGCTTATCGTGTTATCATCAGGGATATTGATTCTGAGGAATGCAACACTGTCCATTTCATGCGTTGAGTGTCTGAATAACATGGTTTGATGCCGAGTAATGATCCTTCGAATCTGCTCCAACAATGTGTCTCGGTTCTAACCTCAGAAGAGCACTTCCTACTGCACCAGTGCGACAGGTTTCTGTTCCCCAGCCCCTTCGGCCTAGTGGCCCATGCCCACTAGGAACTGGGTAAAGGCTGCCTTTTTCATTTCTCCTGGGCTCCTCATAGCCAGCAGCTAGACAAGACTCATTAATCTGGGCTGGATTTCAACCTTGGTCCCAGATGTGAAAGGCCAGACGGAAGATCCAGTCTCCCCTTTTGCTGGTCATCTATGGGGGTCATTTTGGCTTTGGCCGATAGTGTAAAACAGGCAATATCGAGTTCGAAAAAGAAAAAAAGAACTTGCATTTATATAGCGCCTTTTACGACTTCAGGCTGTCCCAAAGTGCTTTACAGCCAATGAAGTACTTTTTGAAGTGTAGTCACTGTTGTAATGTAGGAAATGCAGTAGCCAATTTGCACACAGCAAGCTCCCACACAGAACAATGTGATAACGATCAGATAATCTGTTTTAGTTATATTGATTGAGGGATAAATATTGACCAGGACACCGGGGAATAACTCCCTTACTCTTCTCCAAAATTGTGCCGTGGGATCTTTTACGTCCACCCGAGAGAGCAGACGGGGCCTCGGTTTATATTCAAGACAGAGATCGATAGATTTTTGAATATTAAGGGAATCAAGGGATATGGGGATAGTGCAGATGAGGTAGAAGATCAGCCATGATCTTATTGAATGGCGGAGCAGGCTCGAGGGGCCGAATGGCCTACTCCTATTTCTTATGTTCTTATGTTTAACATCTCATCTGAAAGATGGCACCTCCGACAGTGCAGCACTCCCTCAGAACTGCACTGGAGTGTCAGCCTAGATTTTTGTGTTCAAATCGCTGGAGTGGGACTTGAACCCACAACCTTCTGACTGAGAGGCGAGAGTGCTACCCACTGAGCCACGGTTGACACAAACTTAGCTGCACATTATACATCTCTTCCTATTTTCATTTCCGTTGAAGTCAACGAGAGACACGTATAACGGGCAGCTGAATCGATATCGCTCATTTTACACTGTGACCCAAAGTCAAAATTACCCCCGATATCTCTTACCATGGGATTACCCAGCCTAACAAAGCTCTCCTTATGATATATCGTGCACCCTCTTACTTCCCTTCATCTGCTTGAAACCATGCTTCTGCAATGCCAATGAGATGTGCACTTTCACTGATATCATCGGCATCAATCGCTTATTCCTAAAGCTATGTGCATTGCTACTAAAGCATTTCAGCTTATCCTTCAATTCATTCCTAGCCGTATTTAAAGCCTCTCACCACTTACTGAACCTGACAGTAGGAAGGAGCTGAGCAAATATCAGTAGAGATGCTTCGGTTGTCTTCATGTCTTAATCCTTGTTCTATCAGGCTCAGTAGCCTTTCCCAGCTTACAGTCTGTAAATAATTAAAAATACATATGAAAAACCATGTCAAAACTAATGATTTCTTTGTAATTGTTTGACAGGAAAAGTGATGCTGGTGGGAGTGCAAGGTTTGCAATGAGTTAGACAAAGAGTTATCGATTTAGGATCCACAGTCCCAAGCATCCATTAAAATATCTCTTCTCTTCTTAGGCAGTCCCTCGGAACTGAGGATGACTTGCTTCCACATTAAAAATGAGTTCTCAGGTGACTGATGAGTCCAATGCGGGACCTACAGTCTCTGTCACAGGTGGGGCAGACGGTGGTTGAAGGGGCGGGTGGGTGGGGTGCTTGGGTTGACGTGCGCTCCTTGCGCTGCTTGCGCTTGGCTTCCGCTTGCTCCCGGCGAAGAGACTCGAGGTGTTCAGTACCTTCCCGGATGCTTCTCCTCCACTTTGTGCGGTCTTGGGCCAGGGATTCCCAGGTGTCAGTGGGGATGTTGCACCTTTTCAAGGAGGCTTTGAGGGTGTCCTTGAAGCGTTTCCTCTGCCCACCTGGGGCTCTCTTGCCGTGTCGGAGCTCCGAGTAGAGCGCTTGTTTTGGGAGTCTCGTATTGGGCATGCGGACAATGTGGCCCGTCCATTGGAGCTGATTGAGCGTGGTCAAAGCTTTGATGCTGGGGATGTTGGCCTGAGCAAGAACACTGATGTTGGTGCGCCTATCCTGCCAGTGGATTTGCAGGATCTTGCGGAGGCAGCGTTGGTGGTACCTCTCCAGCGCTTTGAGGTGCCTGCTGTACATGGTCCATGTCTCTGAGGCATACAGCAGGGCGGGTATCACTGCTGCTCTGTAGACCATGAGCTTAGTGCCGGCTTTGAGGTCCTGGTCTTCAAACACTCTCTTCCTCAGGTGACCGAAGGCTGCACTGGCACACTGAAGGCGGTGTTGGACTTCGTCATCGATGTCTGCCCTTGTTGACAGTAGGCTCCCGAGGTATGGAAAGTGGTCCACGTTGTCCAAGGCCTTGTCGTGGATTTTGATAATCGGGGGGCAGTACTGTGTAGCGGGGGCAGGTTGGTAGTGGACCTTTGTCTTACGGATGTTTAGTGTAAGGCCTATGCTCTCGTATGCTTCGGTGAAGGTGTTGACGATGGTTTGGAGTTCGACCAGCCCAGCACAGTGGGGTAGGGCAGCCAATTGGCATGCAGGACAGAGCAAGGTAGGGTAACTAATTGCCATGCAGGACAGAGGACGATAGGGTAACCTATCTGCATGCCGAACAGAGCAAGGTAGCGTAACTAATTGCCATGCAGGACAGAGCAAGGTAGGGTAACCAATTGCCATGCAGGACAGAGCAAGGTAGGGTAACCAATTGCCATGCAGGACAGAGCAATGTGGGGTAACCTATTGCCATGCAGGACAGAGCAAGGTAGTGTAAGGGATACTCTCCTGACCCTGCGTGTCTCGTGGCCTGTGAGGTTCACGCGGCTCTGTGCAGCCTGTATGTCAGTGCGGGTCTAGGCCTGGTCTCCAGCCAGTCTGGGAACACTAGACACCCCTGTGAGTGGTTCGAATCACTCTCCCTTACGGTTCTAGACACTGGACTTAGATGCGAGAGCAGTAATGGAGATAAAACTCATGTAGACTTGGTTTGAACGGTACGAAATGGAAAATCTTTATTGCATGATACTTAAAATTATGAAATACATGTCATATGCACAGATTAATGACAGTACAATCTTACAAACAGTTATAATCACTCTTAGGGAAACGAGGAACGACCAGCACAACGTAAATAGGGCACACATTACAAATATCCTTAAACTTTAAACCCTCCCCTATCAATAACTATCCTAAAACTAGCTTCGTAGGATCCCGAGACTCATGCTCACCACTCGTAATAACTCGGAGAAAATCCCGAATAGCTGATCGGATGTTTTTCACCGCAGCACCCACGTGTTGGTCAGGAGATCTCCTGGTCCCACTTGTTTACTGCTTCTGCTGCTCGGTCAGTCGGCTGGACCGTCCGCTGTAGTGAAGACCTCTGTTGGTGGACTTTACAGTTTAGTCGAGGAGCACCGTTGTCAATATCACTGATACGATGTGTTTGCACAGTCCAGTTATCGTCGATGCAATATGTCTTGTTAAAGAAGAGAACTTCCTGTCAAGAAGACTTGGCTGATCGACCTACAGGCGCGGTCGGGATTTACTGACCGTGGCGATGGATAAGGTCTTCTTCTCTTCTCCTCTCATCTCATCTCATCTCATCTCATCTCATCCCGGGCCTTCGGTTCCGCTGCCAGCTACCAACATAGGTCTTTGCAACAGTCTTTTACCCAGGAGCAGCCACGATGATAACAGCAGCAAGCGGCAAGAGTCAAGAGCAAAAAAAGCAAGAGTCACGAACACGAGGCAAGAGAGCGAATGGACGGTTTGGGCCTGCAATTATAGTGCACAGTTCTTCCGTTTCCCGCCCAACTACAATGTCCATTCTTTTGTTTAAGGTTTGGCGCCCAAAAATGTCCTGTATGGGTGATCTCTGTCCTTAATGGGTTTCGGGGCTACTCCTGAATGTTTGAGTACCTGTTAATATTTCTCCCATTGTTAAATCGGTCGGTGTTCCCCCTGGAGGGGTTTGGGGCTTCCAAGTGTCCTGTATAACTACCTGCTAACGGCTCTCTCATCGTAGAGCCGTTGGGAGTTTACATATTAATGTCCTTTGGATGGGCCCTTGATGGCTTTCCTTTGTACCTGGGAGACCGATCCCAGTATCGATGTTTATACTGTAAACCCATAATGTCCTGTGTATTGTCTTCACTGTGCTGAATCGTTATCGATCCTGCAAAAAAAAAAAATGTTTATTGGAACGCCATCTTGTCTGCCTGCCGAAAAGTCTCGAATGTTCTGTCACGCGGTGCGGCGGCCATTTTACAGGCTGCTTGTGTCCAATTTAAACCTGACAGCATTCCGCTGAAATAAAAGCTGTTTTGAACGAAACTTGTGTTTTCTCCTTATTAAAATGAAATCGCGATAATTGCGAATTCTACAGTCCCTCCTGTTGATGCGAATAACTCCGCTTATCGTATCAAAAACTCAGTGGTGAGCAATCTTATCTCGATTTCACTCCGAATCCAGTAAATTAATCCCATAAAATTTTAACTTCACTAGGGTCTCTGTGTCGTCCTTATTTCCCAAGAAAATCACATTTTATATCACCATAGGCATCATTTGCCCTTAAACTTACACCACTTGTTTTCCTTCCCGGCGTAACCAGGCCGATACCTCACGCATCACCTGTATATTTATCTTTTATTCAAGGGAAGGAAAAACAAAACCCAAAAAACCAAACAATCAACACCATCACCAAAATAAACAAATCCCGACTCTTAAACATGTCGAGTTTCCAACGTATTTACACTGAGTACAAACTTCCGCGGCGCACGTGGCGAGCGGGAGTGACGCCGTTTTCCCATTACACTGCGCTCTCATCGTGCACGCGCACGTAACGTTCTCGCCACTCTCCCGTGTTCTCATGCTTGGTGAGGCGTTTGTCTCTTTTACAATGTATGAACAAAAGGTATACTACAATAAACACTTGACAGACGACTAAAATGTGGGAGGCTATTCTGACCCATGAGGGCACTTCAATATTCGTGAACAGATTCCACCACGGTGGAACCACTATGTCCAAAATGTCTGTACCTATCTCGACGGTTTTCTGTTCTAATGTATAGAAATGCTTTTGTGACACCGCGACGGCTTTCAGAAGTTTGGTTAAATGCTCGGGGAGAGGGGGAATGAGGTACCCAAAATGTGCGACAAATCGCTGCAAGTCGGTAAAATTCTCTTTTACTGTGAGATGAACAGTGGATGGTTCAGGGATTGGGATAATTCGCTGTTGTGCTACTTGAACTTCAGCCCTGGGTTTAAAACAGAAACTGCTGTCACTCACCGGACACCGGCTACGGTTTCCATGCTGGTAGTGTTGCGCTGCAGTGGTAACACAATATGTTCCACCCCCGATGTATGCTACCTGCGGAGGCACATGATCTTGTGCCATTGCCTCCATGGTGCAATTCATGGACTTGGCGCCAGCCGTTCTGAACCCGCACTGTGGTGTTAAAAAGGCATTCAAGTGCTGGGGGCACAGTATTATGTGTGCTCCCCTGCCACGACAACCAGAGAGATCTGTACCTGTCATCGTTTGCTCCCAGCGGATGACGTAAGGTGGAACCGCTGCATAACGAATGTGGGCTCCCCCCTGAATGACACCAATGTTCTCTACCCGATACACCGGGGCGGGCTTTGCTGTGTTGCCCAAAACCGGCATGCGTAATACTATTCCCATAATAGTATGGTTTGAACGTCCGCAGTCCACGGGGACTGGGTAAGCTTCTGAAGCTAGCCTGAGCTGGCACGGACTTAATGCATTCTGAAAAGGGTGGAGCGCCCGCAGGTGTTTGTTACTTATCCAGGACGGGACCAAACCTTGTTTTAAATCCTCCAAATTACTGCGGCCCTCGCCCAGTAACCACGCCCCGTAAAGCACGCACACCTCGTTCTGCGCAGCTTGATCGGATGCATTCCGATCTTCCCTAATCAGGGCATTTACCGTACGCGCATGTTTCTCCAGCTCTGCTATAATCTCTTTTAAATGGAGAGTCATGGCTTGGTCCTCGTGCAGACCCGACCCTACCACTTTATTCTCATCTGTGAGAATATCCTTTAACTGTGTTTTTAAACCATTAATCTGGGTCTGCAGCTCCACACTGTCTAGAGCGTTGACCACAGATGTCCCTGTGTTAAAAGCAGTGAACGCATCGTTCACCAAACCCCTTCTTTGCCTCCCTACTTGGTCCAAAACTTCCTGCGGTGCGGTGTATAAACTTGTCTTATCGATTTCTGCAAAATCAAACTCGTAAAATTGCCTGAACATCTTGGTCAACAGGACCTGGTACAACTGTTCCGTCTTTTTGGGGCACCACTCTGGTAACCGTACCTCAGTGAGATTTAAAATCACCGAGGCCACCGCGTAATGTACCCCCTGAAATAGTATCTGGTCTGTGGGGACCAGTACCAAACCGTTCCCGGGTCCCTTACTAGTTTTAGGGCACCCTTCTTCCTCAGTTAGAACTACCGGAATCGTGGGCGGGGCTTTGCGTGGGCGCGTAATGAGCTCAGTGGCATTTACTGGGATCGGAGAGTATGGGGCTCCGCACCCCCTGGTGCTCGCATCCCACCTCATCCCCTGTCCGTTATCCTGCCACTGGTTAATAAAAAATATGGAGATGCCTTTGGGGCAAACGTACTTTGACCCCCACATACAAACATAAATCCCCTCATCTGGTTCCCACCATTTGTCCCAACAGACTTTCACTTGTCCATCTGTCCCCGTAATTGTCCGATGGGTATTATTACCCAGTCGCTCCCACTCAACCGAAGAGTTCCTCATAGTTTTGCTCAGCTTTCGCAGCCACCACCATCGGCTCAATGGGACATTCCCACTGCAGGTCAAACAAATCCGTTTGCCGACGGTGACGCTGATCCTGGGTGCGATGATCCGTACTTTGGGGCACATTAAAGAAGTCTCTTTGTAGGCGAACCCCGATGTGCTGGAATACTCCGTTGAGTTCGTTCCCAGCCATCCTGGCCACCTTCCCTTGTGGAAATAGGTGCTGGTCCCTTCTGCCTTCCGTCTTCCGGTCCCATCCACCGCGATGGGGGCCGTGTCCCCGGAACATCCAAACACCACGACATCCTTGGTGAGGCCCCGATAGGCCAATCCACATCCGATTGCCACGAGCAAAACTAGAAGTCGTTCCATCCTTCCTTGGTTCCTGTGATCAGATAGAATGAGGTAGCCAGCCTCGCAAAAAGTCTCTGGCTTTTGTGAAGGGTGAGCGGGTCCCCTGACCTCGCCTCACGTAAACTTCAACGTTTGCTAAATAGACTTCCTCTAAACCTAGCCTTAAAACTCCCATCATTTTGTCGTTATCTGTTAAAACACTACAAACTTAAACTTATTAAAACTACTTAAAACTTTAAACTAAAACTTAAAACCTTAAACTAATAACTTTACAATGCCGCCCGTTCTCAGGGCGGCCCCTTTAAATCCTGAGAAGGCTGCTGCGAGCTCTTCCCGACGGTGGGAGGGCACTGACCCTTCCCTCTGATCTGCCGCAGCCTGTTGCTGCGCTGACCCTTTCCTCTGATCTGCCGCAGCCTGTTACTGCTTCGATGTGGCCTGTCTCTACCCGGGTTATCTTAACCTGAAACTTACGCCCTGGGGCAGCCTGTGGACCTGACCACGTCTTCCTGGGCTGGGGTACTCTGCTTGACCTACGGGGAATTGCTATGGGCGGGGGCTCCGTGACGGACGGACCGGGTCCCGAGACCTTCAACGGGATGACCTGGGGTTCCATCACAGGCGCCAGCCCCGCCTCCGCTGACTCCGCCTCCCTAACCTCGGGGCTGGCAGTTCGGGGCCCCGCCCTGCTCGGCCCAGCAGGCGGCCCTTCACTCGCGAACTCTGCCTCCCCTGAGGACTGGACGTTCAAAACGGGCGGCCACACCTCTGGGAACCACATAGCGGCTGGCCCGGCCTCCTCTAGCTCCTTCCTCCTGCTGTCGGGACCTGCAGCTTGTGTGTCCACCCCGTATGGATCTCTACCTAGCGGCCCCAATCCTTCCAGACCGTTCCTCTGAAACCACCCGTCATCATCACTATGCTCATCTGCACTATCCTCATCTGACCAGGGTACCCTGGGGTCCTCGTCATCTAACCCCCAACTCCAGAAAAACGCTGCATGATCGTCCGGGATGTCCCTTCCCCTGATGCAAGCTGCTACGCCTGCCTGTGTGCCTTGTGGTCCTACCTGGGGCTGTGTTTTCCCATTGGCGGGATTTACCCCTGTAGTTTTCCCTTGCGCACCCGGCTGGTACAGTTTACATTGGTTTATGTGGAACCACTTAGTGCGCCGAGGTACTTTTACGGCGTAAACCATGGGACTCGCCTTGTCTACAATGTTGTAGGGTCCCATATACAGTGGTTCCAGACTCCCTACTCTGGCGTAGTTTCTGACCATGACCTGGTCTCCTACTTCCCACTCCCGCGTTTTGCGGGGTTCCAGCAACAAGCGATTGCCCTGGTGCTGCCTTCCCATGTTCCCAGCCGCCTGCTCATAAACTTGCTTCAGGCGCTCCAAGAGAGTTTGGGCGAACTTGTCCCTGCTGATCTCTTGAAGCTGACCCTCAGTGAGCACCGGGGCTAGCACATGGGTGGGGGTTCGCATGAGCCTGCCGGTCATTACCTCGTGCGGGGAGTACCCCGTACTTTTTGACTGACTGGCCCGGACCCCCATGAGGACTAAAGGCAGAACTTCCGCCCATTTTTGGGGCGAGTTCCTAGTCTCTTTCCTCAATTTCTCCTTCAGGGTCCGGTTCATACGTTCAACAATCCCGGATGACTGGGGATTGTGTGCTACGTGCCACTTCCCTTCAATGCCCAAAAGCATGAGGGTGTTCTGCATCACCTGGCCGGTGAAATGACTCCCTTGGTCTGACTCCACGAAACGGGGGAGTCCCCACCGCGAGAACACTTCCCGGACCAAGATTTTTGCTGTACCCAGTGCCGTAGCTGTTCGACAAGGGAAGGCTTCCACCCACTTGGAAAACACATCCACCAGGACGAGGCAGTACTTATAACCTCCCTGGGTGGTGGGCAGGGGTCCTATATAGTCGATCTGTATCGACTGCCATGGTCCCTCTACCCTTCTTACGTGTCCCATGGGCACCTTCCTTTTCTGGGGGTCTGGGTTGTTTGCAGCGCACACAAGACAGTTTGCACAGAACTCGCGGACTTGTTCCCTGAGCCCTGGCCACCATCCCGCTTGCTCTACCCGTTGCCAGGTAACCTCGGGCCCGGGGTGCCCTGCCCCTGGTCCCTCGTGAGCCAACTGGAGGAATTCCCTCCTGTGCTGCTGCGGCACAACCCACTGCTCCTCGCGGAACAGCATGCCTTCCTTAACTGAGAGGGTTGCCGTACTGTACGGACCTTCTACCTGCCTCCCCTCAGCAATCGTTTTTAGGACTGCTTTTAGGGCGGGATCCTGGGCTTGGACGGTCTTAAGGTCTAGGGGCAATGCTACCCTGGTGTTCCCGGTATTCCCGTCCCCACCTCGGACCGCTGCTATGGGTCCGGTTCTATAGGGGTTCCAGAAAGTACCGTCGCGGGCACCCTCCCTGGCTAGCGCATCCGCCTGCCGGTTGCCCTCCCCACGGGGCTCTGTGGAGGAGTGAGCTTTCACCTTATGGATGAAAATCTCCCCTTCCTCCCCTACTGCTGCTGCTAAGATCTTTTCCAGCAAGGGCTTTACCGTTAAAGGTCGCCCGTCCGCGGAGGTGTATCCACGGCGGGACCAAATGGCCAGGTATTCCGTACACGAATTGCAGGTGAACATACTGTCCGAGCAAATCGTGTATGGGGTTGGGAAAATGTCTGGGTGGGTTACCACGTACACCACGGCAGACAGCTCAGCCTGCTGCGCGCTCATGGTGCTAGGGAGCTTGATCGCCAGGGCAAGGTCTGCCGCAGGGTCATAAACTCCACACCCTGTGAGTCGCTCGCCAGCAGATACTGTGCTAGACCCATCAACATAAATCTCGCGCCCAGTGGGATGTATCCCGGCCCGTAAACCTATGTTGACTTCCCACACCCCCTCCACCGAACACCGGTGGGCTGTACCGGGGTATACCAAATTGGCCGCAAGCCTGGGCTCGCAAAGACCTTTTACTCTGATGTCCAACTGGGAGAGAAGAAGGGTCCAACGCGCAATGCGTGCGCTGCTTACGGTCCCGTCTTTAATCCTCCCATCCAGAAGCATCTTAGTTGGTGTGTGATGTGTGAGGAGAGTGATGGGAGAGAGCCCTGTGAAGATCGCTGATCTTTTCACAGCCCAATGCGTGGCTAAAAGGTGCCTTTCGCAATTGGAAAAACTTCTCTCCACATCCGTTAATACCCTGGATGAATAGACAACCGGCCTCAGCTTGCCGTGACGCTCTTGGAGCAGCACGGCGCTTAAGCTGTCTCCGCTGGCAGCTACCTCCAGGAAAAACTCCTTCCCCCCATCTATGGCCCCTAAGGCTGGCGCGGTCTGCAGATCCCTTTTTAACTTCTCGAAGGCTGCTTGGCAGCCCTCGTCCCAAAGCCACTCTACTCCCTTATGGAGGAGTCGGAGGAGCGGCGCCGCTGTGGCCGCATAATCCTCGATAAAATCCCTGCAGTAACCGGTCAGTCCCAAGAAGGACCTCACACCCCTTACGTTGTTGGGAATCGGTAATTCTTGCACCGACTCCCTCCTTGCTTTGTCTATGGCTCTTTCCCCAGCGCGTAGGGTCAGTCCCAGGAATTTTACTTCCTGCTGACCGATACGTGCTTTCTTTGGGTTTACTTTAAAACCCTTTCTCGCTAACAGCTCCAATAACTCGTCCAGCAGTGGTCCGTGCTCCTCCCTTGAGTCCGTAAATAGGAGCAAATCATCCACATACTGTACTATCTGATTGGGCTGACTAAACTCCTTTAAACTTCCTGCCATACACTGGTGAAAAATACTGGGGCTATTGTGGAAACCTTGTGGCAAGCAGTTCCACGTGTACTGTTGCCCTTTAAACGTAAAGGCAAACTTGTACTGGTCCTCTCGCCGCAGCGGGATGGACCAAAAACCGTTCGAGATATCCAGCACCGTGAACGTGGTCGCGGACGCTGGGATGCTCCCTATTAGGTCAGCAACTGCTGCTACTGTGGGCGCGCAGGCGGGGATGTTACTGTTAAGGACTCTGTAGTCCACCGTGGCTCTCCACGAATTATCCGGCTTCCTAACCGGCCATAATGGGGAGTTCACGTGTGTGGCTATCGGCCTCAACACGCCCTGCTGCACCAAGGAAGACATTGCTGCCTCCATATCGGGTTCTGCTTCTTTGGGGAAGTTATACTGCTTTTGGGGTCGGGTCATGGGGTCCCCATCTACGCTGACCTCAAACCCGACCACCCTCCCACAATCGTGCTTGTGGGTTGCAAACGCGTGCATATTATCTGTCACGTACGTTTGCATGTCCGTTGGGACATCTGCGACCATAAGCCTGAGGTCGTAGCCTCCGGATGGCTGTACGGTACACAGGACCCCTGTTTCTTCCTCCCCTTGAATTACCATTACCTCGCCTTTTTCCCCTTTAGCCCCCCAGAGACAGTGATTTCTGAGGTCCACGAGGATCCCGTGTCCCGCTAGCAGATCGGACCCGAGAATACCTCTTCCACCCCCCTTTTGCCATGCCATCAGTATACACTTCCACTTAAGGCGAAGTGTCCCTAAACGAATGGATAGCGGGAGGGAAAACGTGCCAGCCTGTTCTTTCCCTGTGAACCCTGCTAGCGTGAATGGGACCTTGGTAGATAGCGGCGAGTCAAAAGGGTCATCTGTATGGATTATGGTGCAAGAAGCTCCCGTGTCCAACAAATAACTGCCCTTTTGTTTCTCTACCTCCATCTCCACCACAGGTCGCCTCCACGCATCATAGCTGAGCGGACACAGGTAGACGGGCTGTGCTGGTTCTAGTCATGGGGCACTATTAGACGGTCCTGCGGCACCTACGGGGCCGGTTGCGACCGCCACCTGTCCACGCGCATTCAAAACCATCTTGCGCATGACTCCTAACACTGCCTCGAGGTCTTCGGGAGAGGTGGGTGCCTTTGCTTCCTTAGCCGGGACAGGCGCCTGGGCTCGGACCGCGGGATTTTTATCCTTGGAATCCTTCCAAGGGTTCCTGCAGTGCTTGCGCCAGTGCCCTGTCTTCCCACACCCGTAACAGGCATTACTTGCCTGTGGGGCGCGATTACCCTCCTGATGCCACTCTCTTTGAGCCGGGGCTGCGGGTCGTACCTCATGTACTCTTCCCTTAAAGGGACGTGTTGCCATACCCCTTATGTTACGGTAACCTAACGTGAGTCGATTCAAGACCGACTCTTCCGTAAGGTTGAGGTCATTGGGATCGAACCAGGCTTTTGCCTGCTCTCTAACGGCTGGTAAACTGTTGGCTATTATGCACCTAAGCCAATGAATTAAAGCGGCGCCTTCCACATCTTCGCGCTCGGGCGCACCTAGACAGCTGCGCTCATATACTGGCCACAGCCTGTCGGCAAAAACCTTCGGGGGTTCTCCCTCCATCTGCACTGTCTGTCCCACTCTAGCAAACGGACCTCCGTCGTTCGCTCCCACTACTTCTAGGACCTCATTTTTCAATTCCTCATAACTTTTATTACCCCTCTTGCTATCGCCTGAGAGACACTGAAGGACCGAGCTATCTAATGAGAACAGCAGCATTTTTGCTGTCTCCCCATCATCGCAGCCGTTGATGGCTGCGGCTTGCTCAACTTCCCTAAAATGTACGGAAGGGTCGTCTATCTCGGTCAGCTTCCTTACGTGGTTTATCATAGCCCTCAGCTGATGTGAACTGTGAGGCAACACCAGCTGTCCGAGGAGATCCCCCGGTTCTTCCCCACCGTTTCTGCTTGGGCCCCTTTTAATCCCCGTTACTGGATACAACGATCCCTTTTCTACCTCCTTTTCAACGGGCTCTTTTGTTTCTTCCGTTGCTTCCTCCCTAACCCAGGTTTCTGAATAGCTGGGTGGCGCGGAGGGCGCAGTGGCTACTACTTCTTCTGCTTTACTTGGTGGGGAATTTCTAAATCTCTCATTTACTAGCGGCTGGCGTGCCGACGGATTAATAAGGCACACCATGCCGTTCGCATTATTCACGGCCCTTTTGAGGCTCTCTATCTCTTTTTCGCAGGCGCTATGGTCGGCTCCCTGAAACTTATCCTCAAGGGCCAACTTATACGCCGACCTAACCCCCATTAAGCTCTCTTCTTGAGTTCTTATCTGGGCAGCTTGACGGTTACATCTTTCCTTCATCCTACTCTCGTTTAATTTTGCTTCAGTGATCTGGCACTCGAGATACTCTACCCTTGTTTTAAGGTAACTGGAGACTTCCTGGCTTTCCTGGCGTAACTCATTTAAACTCTTAATGAGCGCCTCCCCTCCAGAAACCTTCTCCTCCATTTCCTCCTCTAACTGCTTGATGCGAGCGGTTAGCGCTGTATTGGTCTGGTTTGAAATCTGAACCTGCCTTTTATAGCACATAAGCCAGACTGCTTTCTCAACTGCCTTTTTATGCTCCTTACTATCCGTCCACCTTTCAGCTGCCTCTAGTGGGCTCTTATCCGCTAACAGTTCGCTTATCCACTTTTTCGTTAGATTAACCTTTCCAAATACGTAATCCGCTATCTTTTCCTGCATCACATTTCGTACAGTCATTCCAAAATCTAACACACTACCCTCTCGCTGCCAGTGTCCTGCCGCGGTCGCCATTTTCTGTAAGGGATACTCTCCTGACCCTGCGTGTCTCGTGGCCTGTGAGGTTCACGCGGCTCTGTGCAGCCTGTATGTCAGTGCGGGTCTAGGCCTGGTCTCCAGCCAGTCTGGGAACACTAGACACCCCTGTGAGTGGTTCGAATCACTCTCCCTTACGGTTCTAGACACTGGACTTAGATGCGAGAGCAGTAATGGAGATAAAACTCATGTAGACTTGGTTTGAACGGTACGAAATGGAAAATCTTTATTGCATGATACTTAAAATTATGAAATACATGTCATATGCACAGATTAATGACAGTACAATCTTACAAACAGTTATAATCACTCTTAGGGAAACGAGGAACGACCAGCACAACGTAAATAGGGCACACATTACAAATATCCTTAAACTTTAAACCCTCCCCTATCAATAACTATCCTAAAACTAGCTTCGTAGGATCCCGAGACTCATGCTCACCACTCGTAATAACTCGGAGAAAATCCCGAATAGCTGATCGGATGTTTTTCACCGCAGCACCCACGTGTTGGTCAGGAGATCTCCTGGTCCCACTTGTTTACTGCTTCTGCTGCTCGGTCAGTCGGCTGGACCGTCCGCTGTAGTGAAGACCTCTGTTGGTGGACTTTACAGTTTAGTCGAGGAGCACCGTTGTCAATATCACTGATACGATGTGTTTGCACAGTCCAGTTATCGTCGATGCAATATGTCTTGTTAAAGAAGAGAACTTCCTGTCAAGAAGACTTGGCTGATCGACCTACAGGCGCGGTCGGGATTTACTGACCGTGGCGATGGATAAGGTCTTCTTCTCTTCTCCTCTCATCTCATCTCATCTCATCTCATCTCATCCCGGGCCTTCGGTTCCGCTGCCAGCTACCAACATAGGTCTTTGCAACAGTCTTTTACCCAGGAGCAGCCACGATGATAACAGCAGCAAGCGGCAAGAGTCAAGAGCAAAAAAAGCAAGAGTCACGAACACGAGGCAAGAGAGCGAATGGACGGTTTGGGCCTGCAATTATAGTGCACAGTTCTTCCGTTTCCCGCCCAACTACAATGTCCATTCTTTTGTTTAAGGTTTGGCGCCCAAAAATGTCCTGTATGGGTGATCTCTGTCCTTAATGGGTTTCGGGGCTACTCCTGAATGTTTGAGTACCTGTTAATATTTCTCCCATTGTTAAATCGGTCGGTGTTCCCCCTGGAGGGGTTTGGGGCTTCCAAGTGTCCTGTATAACTACCTGCTAACGGCTCTCTCATCGTAGAGCCGTTGGGAGTTTACATATTAATGTCCTTTGGATGGGCCCTTGATGGCTTTCCTTTGTACCTGGGAGACCGATCCCAGTATCGATGTTTATACTGTAAACCCATAATGTCCTGTGTATTGTCTTCACTGTGCTGAATCGTTATCGATCCTGCAAAAAAAAAAAATGTTTATTGGAACGCCATCTTGTCTGCCTGCCGAAAAGTCTCGAATGTTCTGTCACGCGGTGCGGCGGCCATTTTACAGGCTGCTTGTGTCCAATTTAAACCTGACAGCATTCCGCTGAAATAAAAGCTGTTTTGAACGAAACTTGTGTTTTCTCCTTATTAAAATGAAATCGCGATAATTGCGAATTCTACAGTAGGGTAACCAAGGTGGGGGTAAGAGGTGCTGCTTGATACATTAAAAAAATAAACAACTAGGGTTAAATTAGGACTGTGGGCTAAGTTACAGTAAAGACCTAAAGCATATAACTAAATTTAATCAATTAAAGAAGGTTATTATCTAGATTAAAAACTATTAATAGACAATTGAGTATTTCAAAACTTGAAAAACTAATTAGTTAAACAAAATACAATAGAGATGTGCAGGGCAGGTGATGTGTTGCAGCTGTAGCATGTGGGAGCTGGTGGACCCCAGTGTGATCCACAGTAACCATATCTGCAGTAAGTGTTGGCGGCTCGAGGAACTTCAGCTCAGAGTTGATGAGCTGGAGTCCGAGCTTCGGACACTGCGATACATCAGGGAGGGAGAAAGTTACCTGGACACTTTGTTCCAGGAGGCAGTCACACCCCTTAGGTTAAATACTTCAGATTTGGTCCGTGGTCAGGGACAGGAGGGTGCGACTACGAGTGAGGCAAGTATGGGGATCCAGAAGGTAGCATTGGAGGAGCCTTACTGGCAAATGTAACGCCCATATTCAAGAAAGGAGGGAGACAGAAAGCAGGAAACTTTAGGCCAGTTAGCCTAACATCTGTCATTGGTAAAATGCTAGAATCCATTATTAAGGAAGCAGTAGCAGGGCATTTAGAAAATCATAATACAATCAAGCAGAGTGAACATGGTTTTATGAAAGGAAAATCGTGTTTGACAAATTTATTAGAGTTCTTTGAGGATGTAATGAGCAGGTTGGATAAAGGGGAACCAGTGGATGTGGTGTATTTGGATTTCCAAAAGGCATTTGATAAGGTGCCACATAAAAGGTTATTGCACAAGAAAGGAGCTCATGGTGTTGTGGGTAATATATTGGCATGGATAAAGGATTGGCTAACTAACAGAAAACAGAGAGTCAGGATAAATGGGTCAATTTCACGTTGGCAAACTGTAACTAGTGGGGTGCCACAGGGATCAGTGGTGGGGCCTCAACTGTTTGCAATCTATATTAATGACTTGGATGAAGGGATCGAGACCGAGTGTACTGTAGCCAAATTTGCTGATGATACAAAGATAGGTGGGAAAGCAAGATGTGAGGAGGACACAAAGGGGGCGATTTTCTCACTGGAGGTGGGTTAGAGGCGGGTTTCGGTTTGGGTGGGTTCCAAACTCGCCTCCACTGAGAGGTAGGAAAAAATTGCGATTTTCCCCTAATTGGCCAGTTGATTTCAGAGGTGTGGGATGCCCTTGGTCAATTCATGTTTTGGGACTGAAACTCGCCTCTGCTGACATCACTTTTCCAGCGTCATGTAAGGGCTGCTTGCTGCCTTGGATCATTCCACTGGATTTCTGCCTATGCTGCACCACCTGCAACATATTTTGAGAAACCACTATGTCCAATTCCAAGGCAAGGGCCTACCCGAGGTTCTCGGATGAAGCGCTGCAAATGTTGGTTGAGGGGGTGAGAGCTAGCAGGGAGGTGCTCTTCCCCTCATCTGGGAGGAGAGGCCTCCCAAAGAAACCAAGGCTGTGTGGATCCAGCTGGCAAGGGATATAACCTCCAGATCTGTGTGCAGATTGTGTGTATGTTTTTGTATTGATGAAATGCCATCCCTGTTGGAAAGCATAACAATGATTTGATGGCAAAATGTTGGCGTGATGGCATCTGTTCTTTCGCCTTAGGCAGCTCCACATTGCGGGCTGCGCGACACTTGCGTGATCAGGTTGGTGGCCAGAGTGAAAGGAGGCCAAAGAGTCATGTCCATTGTCTATCATGTCTTAAGATGGAGCCAAGGACATGTGCCAACATGGGCAACCTATGCAAATCTGGCCAGGATAAGTGCATCCCTTGCATCACAAGCAGCCATGTGCTCGCGTGCTGCCACTTCTGCTGGTCGATAGACCGGCGCTCGGTGCTCCTTCTGCTCCTCCTGCTCCTCAGCCTCCTCCTCCTCCGAGAAGGCTAGGAACTGAGCCACTTGCTCATCAGGCAGCTGCAAGCCATGACGCTGTGCCATGTTGTGCAGTGCACAGCAGACCACGACCATTCTGGAGACCCTGGCTGCTGAATACTGCAGGGCTCCACCTGATCTGTCAAGGCATCAGAAGGGCATCTTCAACAACCTAATGGTTTGCTCGATGATGGACCTGGTCGAAGTGTGGCTGGCATTGTAGCGCTCTTCAGCCTCATTAGCTGGCCTCCTGATCGGCGTCATTAGCCACTTCTTCAGGGGGTAGCCTTCGTCACCAAGGAGCCATCCGTTAAGTTGGTTTGGCGGATTGAAAAGCGGAGGTACACTAGAGTTCCGCAGGATGAAAGAGTCATGGCAACTACCACAGAACTTGGCGCAAACATGCAAGAACTCCTTCTTGTGGTTACACACCAGCTGTATGTTGAGGGAGTGAAAGCCCTTGCAGTTGACAAAGATAGCTGGGTTGTGATGGGGTGCCCTAACGGCCACATGTGTGCAGTCTATGACGCCCTGCACCATTGACAAGCCTGCCATATTTGCAAAGCCAAGCGAACGCGCGGTGACACTTGCTTGACCCCTTGAAGTGGATGTAATTGTGCACCTTTGCGAAAAGGGCATTGGTAACCTGCGTGATGCAACTGTGGGCGGCCGACTGGGAGATGCCGCTGATGTCTGCTGATGATCCCCGGAAGGAGCCTGAGGCAAAGAAGTTGAGTGCGGTGGTGACTTTGACAGCCACTGGTAAGGGGTGTGCGCCTGCTCCTCTGGGCTCCAGGTGTTGATGCAGCTGTGCGCAGATGTCTCGGACAACCTCTCACGAAAGTCTCAGCCTCTTTTGGCACTGCTGCTCACTCATGTTGAGGTAGCTCATCCTCTGTCTGTAAACCCTCTGTCGGGGGTATCTCCTGCGGTGAGGTGCCTCGATGCACTGGCGCCTTCTGCCCTGTGCAGCATCAGGTGGCTGAGCAGGAGGTTGGGACTCCTGCTGCTGAGCTGCCTGGTTCTGCTGCTGCCGTGGCTGCTCCTCATCCGAATCTGAGGTCCATGGTGAAAGGAAATAAATGGTTCCCGTGCTGCTGGCAGATACCTCCGTTGGGGAAGCGCTCAGTCCAAGCGGGGAGAGGTTCTTCCAAGGAGGTCCCACAGTTGAGAGATAGAAGCTGCAGCACCTCCGACTTCGGTAGGCCTGCTAAAAGTGCTGAAAGACCTTTGAAAACAATGTTCTGCCACCTGCAACTGCTCCCTGATGAAAGCTCCGTTTTAATGGTGGAGCTGCAGCTGTGAGGAGGCCACCCACTTGTCAACCCGCCAGGATCAGCTGGCGTGGTTTAGGAGGGTCGTGGAACACGCTGAAAATGTGGAAAAATAACGAGGGCCTCTCAAAATAGGATTACAGAGACCCTTAACTACCATTTAAGGGTCTTAACTACCTCTCTGGGCTGTTGGAGGCGGGACCGAATCGCACCCATCAAAACCGCCTCCGGAGGCGGGTTGGAGGCGGGTTCCGAACCCGCCCTCAGTTTTTGCGATTTTCCCACCTGTCCCGCCTCCTCGGGGCTGGGAAAATCGCCCCCAAAGAGTCTGCAAAAGGATATTGATAGGTTAAGTGAGTGGGCAACAATTTGGCAAAGGAATATAATGTGGGAAAATGTGAGGTTATCCACTTTGGTAGGAAGAATAGAAAAGCAAAATATTATTTAAATGGAGAGAGACTACAGAATGCTGCGGTACAGAGGGATCTGGGTGTCCTCGTACATGAAACACAAAATGTTAGCATGCAGGTACAGCAAGTAATTAGGAATGCAAATGGAATGTTGGCCTTTATTGCAAGGGGGATGGAGTATAAAAGTAGGGAAATCTTGCTACAACTGTACAGGGCGCTGGTGAGACCACACCTGGAGTACTGCGTACAGTTTTGGTCTCCTTATTTAAGGAGGGATATACTTGCATTGGAGGCAGTTCAGAGAAGGTTCACGAGGTTGATTCCTGAGATGAAGGGGTTGACGTATGGCGAAAGGTTGAGCAGGTTGGGCCTATACTCATTGGAGTTTCGAAGAATGAGAGGTGATCATATTGAAACATATAAGATTCTGAGGGGGCTCGACAGGGTAGATGCAGAGAGGATGTTTCCCCCCATGGGGGAATCTAGAACTAGGGGGCAAAGTTTCAGAATAAGGGGTCGCCCATTTAAGACGGAGATGAGGAGGAATTTCTTCTCTCAGAGGGTCGTGAATCTTTGGAATTCTCTACCCCAGAGAGCTGTGGAGGCTGAGTCATTGAATATATTCAAGGCTGAGATAGACAGACATTTGAACTACAAGGGAGTCAAGGGTTATTGGGAACAGGCAGAAAAGTGGAGTTGAGGCCAAGATCAGATCAGCCACGATCTTATTGAATGGTGAGGCAGGCTCAAGGGGCTGAATGGCCGACTCCTGCTCCTATTTCTTATGTTCCTATCCCAACAAACAGCAGCGTGATAATGATCAGATATTCTGTTAAGGGGAAGCTGTGATATAAGAAAGACCATCTACAGTAGAAAGGCAGGTGTTCAGATCCATATGAGGTACTGTCAGTGGCATATTGGCCACGTAAGATTTGCAGTGGACCATTTGACAATGGGTTTGGATTGGATGGCACAGTCATGACTGGTCAGTTGGGTGTGATCCTTGCACCCAGAGCAAGCCTGATGCTTGCGTCATCTGCTGAATCAAGTGCAATGTCAAAAATTACATTCCAGTTTTTCGAAAGAGAGCAGGGAGTTCTCCCAGTGTCCCAATCAACATTCACTCCTCAACCAACACCACCAAAAAATAGATTAATTGGTCATTTATCTCACTGCTGCTTCTGGGACCTTACTGCGCACCAATTGCCTGCCACAATTGCCTATAAAACAACAATGACTGCCCTTTAGAATGTAATTCACTGGCTATCGACTGTTTTAGGATACCCAGGAGATGCGAAAGGTGCTTGGTAAAGTTTTTCGATTAGTATCCCATAAAAAAATGATCAAGCATCATGAAAAGCTTGCTCAGCCAAGCAGACTCCCAGCCATGTACGAGCATCTTCCTGTTGACAAGATGCAACATTTTAACAGAGAGCGCTGCCTCTTTAATCAGCCTCTTATCAAATATTAAGCAGAATACGTGGGGAATCCTTACCGTGCCCTGTTTGCTAAACATCGACGAATGCTTTTCCGTGTACATTGCGCAACGCTCATGTCATTGGGTAAATGCACTAGCTGGGTCTGGTACTGAGGCCAAGGAAGTCCCAGGTCCGAACAGCAGTCTGTGGTGATTCAGCTGATCTTAGCCAGGACAGGAATAGGAATGAGGCACAGAGCCCGAGCCCGGGCCAGGAAAAACCAGCCCATATTCCCTTTCCTGATCGTGATCCAGAGACTCACGCTGGAGAGTGGCTATCGGATGAGGATGGGGTTCAACTGTGATGCCATTTATAGTTGAATAGCTAATCTGACACTGGGTGGGGGTTGGGGTGGAGTGGAGTTAGATTTTGAACTTACCACCGGGTGTGAATCGGGCGCCTCTTATAGAAACCACCTGATTTTCATTTGCTTTTTTCAATTCATTTATGGGATGTGGGCGTCGCTGGCAAGGCCAGCGTTTATTGCCCATCCCTAATTGCCCTTGAGAAGGTGGTGGTGAGCCACCTTCTTGAACCGCTGCAGTCCGTGTGGTGAAGGTGCTCCCACAGTGCTGTTAGGGAGGGAGTTCCAGGATTTTGACCCAGCGACAATGAAGGATCGGCGATATATTTCTAAGTCAGGATGGTGCGTGACTTGGAGGGGAACTTGGAGGTGGTGGTGTTCCCATGCGCCTGTTGCCCTTGTCCTTCTAGGTGGAAAAGGTCGCGGGTTTGCGAGGTGCTGTCGAAGAAGCCTTGGTGAGTTGCTGCAGTGCATCTTGTAGATGGTACACACTGCAGCCACGGTACGCCGGTGGTGGAGGGAGTGAATGTTTGAGGTGGTGGATGGGGTGCCAATCAAGCGGGCTGCTTTGTCCTGGATGGTGTCGAGCTTCTTGAGTGTTGTTGCAGCTGCACTCATCCAGGCAAGTGGAGAGTATTCCATCACACTCCTGACTTGTGCCTTTTAGATGATGGAAAGCCTTTGGGGAGTCAGGAGGTGAGACACTCGACGCAGAATACCTAGCCTTTGACCTGCTCTTGTTGCCACAGTATTTATGTGGCTGGTCCAGTTAAGTTTCTGGTCAATGGTGACCCCCAGGGTGTTGATGGTGGGGGATTCGGTGATGGTAATGCCATTGAATGTCAAGGGGAGGTGTGGTTAGACTCTCTTGTTGGAGATAGTCATTGCCTGGCACCTGCGTGATGCGAAAGTTACTTTACATCAATAGAAATGAAAATGGGGCGGTTTCTATAATGGATTGGCCGACCCCCAGCCCCAGTTGTACACTCGCCTAGTAATTTGAAAAACTACCTCTTGGGGGCGAAATTTATTATCGCCCAGGAATGGGCGCTAACTTCTGAAAAGTTTGAGATTTAGCGCCAGGCGCTAATAAATCTCGCTGCACGCAAAATTTAGTTACATCACTCAAAGAAAGATGGGAGCGCTAATTCAAGCGCTAATGGCCTAGCTCAGTGACGTTAGACTCAAAGGGGTAGAAATTAGGTCGCGCCCCATTTGGGGCGCAAATATCATCTGGACGCAAATATTAGCGCCTGGCGCTAATTATCGGCACTGACTGGAAACTTCACTTTTACCGCCCAGGGAGGTGAGTGGAGCGCTAAATCAAGCGCTGCACACCTGTCTTAAGGCGCAAAGGCCGAGCAGTGAGGCGCTACCTCAGAGCGCTGGCGAAGCTCATGTAATGTCAGTCAGCAATGGAACACACACACAATGGCACGGGCTAGTTCTTAAAGGGGATGGTTAATCTTGCTTTCCATCCACATCCTGTTCATTGCAGCCTTGAATCTCGGCCTGGAGAGACTTGCACATCAAATGTGCTGGAAAGAACAATGGAGAGTACCAGGCAAAGAGCTCAGAGTGCAGCTCCCACAGTCTCTGCTAAATCGATACAAGGAATGGCAAATCAAAATGAACCTGCAAAGTGCTGCTCAGTGCCCAAAACTCCTTCACACAATGTTGAATCTCTCCAGAAGTCTCTCTCTCTCTCTCTCAGAATGCGTAGTTCAAAAATGCCACCAACAATAAAAGACAGGAAGAGGCCCCCTTTAAATAGCGCCCCCCCCAGCCCCACAGCGATTGATAGCGTTCCAGTCTTCTGGTCGTTGGATGCGCCAGGCGGTAAGGCAGGGGGCGCCACTCAATTTCCGCTCCGGGGCGCCACAAGGGCGTTGCACCATGGAATGACGTCACAATCTGCGCGCGCAGGTGGTCGCAGCTGTAAGTTTTAGCGCCGCCGCACAATCTCTAGTTAAGTTCTCGAGCGGCGCAAACATCACTGCGCCCGGGCGTTAGCGGCTTTGCGCCCCATTAGCGCCCTCTTAAGGCGCTAACGGGAGGCGCAACCAACTGAATTTTTACCCCAAAGGGCTAAGTAATTTCAGGTGCCGTCTAATCGCTAGTCATCATTGCCAAAGGCTCTTTACAGTTCTTAAAGGGGAGGTTCATTGATGCTGCAGAACCTCATTCTCAGCATTGCTGGTTCTGCAGCTGTCTCAGCAAGCAGCAGAAGGCCAAGGAGAAGGAACCGGACCACTGAAGGAGGTGTCGTAATGGCAGATCAACGGCCCAGGGAGAGAGCTCGCAGATTCTGCGACCAAGCAGTGGAGGTGTTGGTCTTCGCTGTGGAGAGACGGAGGGCGGTGCTGTACCCGGCAGGAGGCCCTCGCCGCAAGCCTTCCGTGCCATGTGGCGGGAGGTTGCCCAGCAGGTCTCGGGCAGCACTGTGGTCCCCAGGATCCACACACAGTGCAGGAAGGAATTTAACGACCTCACTCGGGTGGTCAGGCTGAGTCAATGCTTCAACAAATACTACATACCACCATCTGAACCTCAGTCTGCACACACTGCCCAAAGCACCACACCCCCAGCACTCACCCACCAACAATCTCCACCTAACAACACTCACACCCACATCTCACACCTTGCACACAATGACAGCTATTCAACTATGGCAGGCACATCACCCAAACACATTGCTCCACACTCACTCACACACACTTTCCTCTCTCTTGCAGGCCAAGGTGGCTCACAACAGGAGGGAGCAGGAGCGCACAGGCAGGAGACAAGCCAACACCCAACCATTGTCTGAGCTGGAGAATAGAGTGCTGTAAATAATTGGGCGCTAGGTGGTGGGCGCCGTGGCCACCGGTGACATTGGCCCCCTTGGGGACAACAACGGTATGTTCATCCCTACTCCTTCTCACATCCCACTTCCCCCATTCGCCACAAGCCTTTTCCACTTTCCAGCTAATCATGCTTTTTCCATGCATGCCTTTCTCCCTTCCTGCCCCCTCCCCTCACCATAACCTGACTCTTGTGCCTTTATGCTTTCAGATCATGAGCAAGCAGCTGAGCAACCTCTCCCTGAGGGCACCGTAGAGAGCGAGGTGGGAGAAGAGGAGGGGGAAGAACACACCGCATCACTGCTTGTCTCACCCGCAGGCACCAGCTCAGATACTGGCACTACACGTTCTTTAGAGGCTAGTATAGTAGCAGGATCTGCACAGGGTGAGGCACCGAGGATGAGTGGGCTGCAGCAAGACCAGGGGAAAAGGATAGCTCGGGAGTCAGTTCCCCAGAGGGCGAGTTCATGCGCGAGTTCTGCTGCACAGGACTCAGATGAGGACCTCGATGGGAAAGCCTTTAGAAGAAGGGTGATGGGCAGGCACACGGAAATGATAGGTGCAATGGCAAGGGTGCCCGAAAGTCTGTCGGAAATGGTAAGGAGCGTGGAGGAGTCCGCCTCCAACATTGCACAGAGCTCTGCGCACACCATGGAGCCCATCATTTACAGTCTGCAAAGGATGGTAGACTCCCAGAGAGACCGTGGCGACCCAGACCTGATGCCGCGTGTGATGGGCGATGTCGCAGCATCCATTGCAGCATAGGCGGTGCCTTGCAACGTCTTAGTGCTGTAATGCAGTCTATGCTTGGTGCCATCGATTCTCAGACTGCTCTCATGCAGTCTCAGCTTGATGCCACGCAAGCTGTGACTGCTGCCATCGTGGCTGGGTCTACCACCGTCGAGCGAGGCTTTCACGGTGTCGCAGCAGGCCAGCAATCTGTGCTGCAACAGATTGCTAGGGATGCTGAGGTGCTGCCCCGGGGGAGTGGCAGTGGGTCAGTGGAGTAGGAAGCTGATGTCCTCTCTCAGGATGACAGCATTCCTGCTCCCACCACTGCCACTCTGCCATTGCCCTTGTCACTGCCTGTCATCCAGCCAGCCCAGACTGCTGCCGCCCATGCTGAGGTGGTGCAGTCTACAGCCGGGTCTTCGAGGCCCAGAGCTGGTCGAGGGCGTCCTGCAAGGACATCTGAAGTCTCCCGCATGGACACTCAGCAGCCTTCCACCAGCCCTGCTGCAGCCACTGGGCCAACACTTCGTAGGAGCAC
Source organism: Squalus acanthias (assembly GCA_030390025.1). Taxonomy (NCBI): domain Eukaryota; kingdom Metazoa; phylum Chordata; class Chondrichthyes; order Squaliformes; family Squalidae; genus Squalus; species Squalus acanthias. The sequence goes on along the minus strand of CM059445.1, from coordinate 5,963,133 downwards.
TAGAGTAGGCAAAGGCACAGTAACGACAGGCACTAAGGGATTGCACAAGGGTGAATAGTTGTTGTTGTTGTAAGTATGTGTTCATGATTGTTGATAAATTTATTCATTCAGTTTGGATTATTTTGGGGTGTCTCTCCTTTCAGTTTTGCGCTGTGATATGGCCTACAACAGGGATGGGATGATGGGGATGTGGTGAGCAATGGGGATCTGGGGTTTAATTTACTGGAACCGCAGTCTGATGAGGCGGTCACGGACCGCCCTCCCGGAAGGCCGATTGAGTGGCTGCCTCCTCCCTCGCTCCTGTTCCTTGTCCTCCTCCTCCTCCTCCTCCTCCTCCTCTTCCTCCTCCTGAGGTAGTCCCGCAATCCCTGATGGCAAGGGCTGGGCATCAAGGCAACGGAACCATTGCCTGAGTGATCTGCTCGATGATGTTCCTGGTGGCAGCATGGCTCTTGTTATATGAGTGCTGAGCAGGAGTGTTGGGGTTGCGAAGGGAAGTCATGAGCCAGGTGGAGAGTGGATCGCCCTTGTCTCTGACCAGCCAGCCTCAAGCTTGACGTGCTGGCTGGAAGAGTGCTGGCACACCGGCCTGGCGCAGGATGAAGGCATCGTGGCTGCTGCCAGGATAGCGGGCATTCACATTGAGGATTCGCTGTCTGTGGTCGCACACTTTGCGGTTACGGAAGATCTCAGGATTGTTAGGCGGTGCCCGCAAAGCCACGTGGGTGCAGTCAATGGCCCCCTGCACCATGGGGAAGCCCACTATCCTGGCAAAGCCACATGCACATTCGTCCTGCTTCTCTCTGGTGATGGGGAAGGAAATGTAGTCCCTTCTCCTACTGTAGAAAGTCTTTGTGACCTCCGGATGCAGCGATGGACAGCAAACTGCGAGATGTTACCTATATCTCCTGTTGCAGACTGGAAGAAACTGCTGGTGAAGAAATTGAGGGCGACGGTGACCTTGACTACCAATGAGAGAGCCATGGTTGCCCTGATCTGAGGCTCAAGGTCTGGTTGCAGGAGGTGGCAGAGTTCTGTGACCACATCCTTGCTGAAGCAGAGCCTTCTAATGCACTGCTCCTTGCTTAGTTGGAGTTTGGAGAAGTGCTGTCGGAATACCCTCGGAGGGTGAGACCTCCTGTTGAGAGCCCTGATGGCCCTCCTCCTCCCTCTGGCCACATCTTGCAATCTTTCTCGCTGCCTCCGCTCCCTCCGCAGTAGATCCTGGTGGGTGAGGTCGACTGCCAATACAGCCCCCATTAATGTAACGATGAGTAGCATTTTGAAATTTTGTGAGAATAAATGTAGCTAATTTTTAGTAGCCACAACACTCCTGATACTAAAGAACCTTTAAATGACTAAATTAAACTCTTGCACAATCGCAAACTAACAAGGAAGCAGTGAAACAGCACTAAGCTGACAGCTGCGACTCATCCCTTTAAATAGCGCCCCTGGAGCCGGCGTCTGCCTGCTTCACGCCTCCTCTTCCTGTCGTTGTCGGGGCGAGGCAGGGGGCGATAATCAATTTGGCAGATCGGGCGTTGAGTGAGCGTTGCGCGCTCACTGACGTCACGATCTGCCTGGTGCTAAAGCCCCAGGCGCTAACTGTTAGCAGCAGCGCTAAGGGGGCGACTGGATTTGGCGTGCGGCACTGGATGCGCCTCACCTTGCCCCGGCGCTACTTCATTCGCGACCCCGCCAGGCGCTAACGGGAGGCGCTAACCACCCGAATTTCTCCCCCTTGATCTCTAAACTCAAATGGTCAGAATTCTCAGAAACACTGCCAAAGTCCATGGAAATGTACCCTAGGAGTCGGCACCTTCAGGATAGGTGGAGAGGAAAATGAGTTGTTCTCTCTCACCTTGGTTACTCTCCTAATTTAAAAAAAACTACCAGTCTTGATGGATGATGGCTCTGTCCTAAGTGACTCATTGAAGTCTGGCTGAGTTATCTACTTGAGGTAATGTACAAGAGCTGTTGAGGGCCACCCTCCATGTGCGAGGGCTCAACACACTGCATTTGGGGTGTTAGATTGTTCCAGTCGCCTTACAGTCCTATTGGAACAGTATGGCATTTAATTTTATCTAGATCACTCCCTGTGTATGTCCGCTGGGGTACGATGATGTTACCAGAAATACTGGAGTAAGGGGTCTGGCAGAATGGTCATTACCAATTGGAGGCTTGTCAACATCTTGGAGTCTCAACCATAAGGCAGATCTGCCTCGAGAACTTCCTTTGGTTCATAGCCAAGGCCCATGTAACAGAACACCTCCAAAATGAGAAAGAGTAAAAGAGAAGATGACGCAAATCAGGAACAGGGGGGTTACGTGACGCCAGCTTTGGGTTTTGGAATCATAGAATCATACCACACTGATGGAGGCCATTCGGCCCATCATGCCTCTGCTGGCTCTTCGGAAGAGCTCTCCAATCAGTCCCACTCCCCCGCTCGCTCCCCACAGCCCTGCAAATTGTTCCTTTTTAGAAGTTTATATCAAATTCCCTTTTGAAAGTTTCTATTGAATCTGCTTCCACCGCCTTTTCAGGCAGCGCATTCCAGATCACAACTCACTGTGTACTAAAAAAAAAAATTCTCCTCATCTCCCGCTTTTTTTCTGCCAATTACCTCTGGTTACTGACTCTCCTGCCAGTGGAAACTGTTTCTCCTATTTACGCTATCATAATTTTTAACATCTCTTTTAAATCTCCCCTTTACCTTCCCTGCTATAAGGAGAACAATCCCAGTTTCTCTGGTCTCTCCGCATAACTGAAGTCCCTCATCGCTGGTACCATTCTGGTAAATCTCCTCTGCACCCTCTCCAAGGCCTTGACATCCTTCCTAAAGTGCGGTGCCCAGAATGGGACACAATCCTCCAGCTGAGGCCTAACCAGTGATTTATAAAGGATTAGCATAACTTCCTTGCTCTTGTATTATTCCTACACCGAACCTTCCCTGCTCTGAGGAGAACAATCCCAGTTTCTCAAGTCTCTCCACATAACTCAAGTCCCTCATCCTTTTTAAAAGCCTATAGATTGTCGAGGGAAAGGAAGACTGAGGGAGAGAAAGATTTCTACCGTTTTGAGGTCCAGGCAAAAAATGAGCTGAATGTGGAGATCATAAGAGGCATTTTGCTTTCAACACAGTGAAGATCCAGAGGTATGATGCAAGACACTGACCGTGCACTTTCTGTTTCCATGAGAAGCATTCCCGTCCAATGCTGGAAGTCACAGTTGGGAGACAACACCATGTTCATGCAAGTAAAAAAGACACTATAAATTTCTCAATGAGATGCAGATGATAAATAAAGAAAGACTTGCATTTCTATAGCACCTTTCATAACCTCAGGACATCCCAAAGCGCTTCACAGCCAATGAAGTACTTTAGCTGTGTAGTCTCGGTTGTAATGTAGGAAACGCGGCAGCCAATTTGCGCACAGCAAGCTCCCACAAACAGCAATGTGATAATGACCAGATAATCTGGATTTTACAGTGTTGGTTAGGGGATAAATATTGGCCAGGACACCGGGGAGACTCTCCTGCTCTTCTTTGAATAGTGGCCATGGGATCATTTATGTCCACACCTGAGAGAGCAGACGGGGCCTCGGTTTAATGTCTCATCCGAAAGACGGCACCTCCGACAGTGCGGCACTCCCTCAGCACTGCACTGGCGTGTCGGCCTAGATTTATGTGCTCAAGTCCCTGGAGCTGGACTCAGATGCAAGAGTGTACCAACTGAGCCACAGCTGACAGTAATAAGATGAAGGATAGAAAACAAAGGCAGATAGAAACACAGGATGCAGGGTAGTGCGGTGATTGTAAAATGCTCAGCAGTTTGGTTGTCCTCCTTTTGTAGCCTTCTGGCCCTCAGTCTCCAGATGCATTTAACGCCCTTGGCCTTTTTGATTAAGTTGTTCCTGACTTTCCCAGAAGACTATTTCAATGATGGAGCCCTGTATCAAAGCTGCAGCTCGGGTGTATTTTTGATCATCTGGTTGCAACTCCAACCATCCCAGAAGTGATGCTGTCCTAAGGTAGCCATTACCAACGGTAACGTAAAATGCCAAGGAGGTGGCTTGCCTCAAAGAAAACTCCTCTAATGGCCTTTTCAAATGGATTCAGCACATTCCGGTTGGCAAACGGTAACTAGTGGGGTGCCACAGGGATCGGTACTGGGGCCTCAACTATTTACAATCTACATTAATGACTTGGATGAAGGGACCGAGTGTAATGTAGCCAAGTTTGCGGATGATACAAAGATGGGTGGGAAAGCAAGTTGTGCAGAGGACTCAAAGAATCCGCAAAGGGATATAGACAGGCTAAGTGAGTGGGCAAACATTTGGCAGATGGAGTATAATGTGGGAAAGTGCGAGGTTATACACTTTGGCAGGAAAAATAAAAAAGCAAACTATTATTTAAATGGAGAGAGATTACAAAATGCTACAGTTCAGATGGACCTGGGGGTCCTTGTGCATGAAACACAAAAAGTTAGCATGCAGGTACAGCAAGTAATCAAAAAGGCAAATTAAATATTGGCCTTTATTTCAAGTGGGTTGGAGTATAAAAGCAGGGAAGTCCTGCTACAACTGTACAGGATATTAGTGAGACCACACCTTGAGTACTGCGTACAGTTTTGGCCTCCTTATTTAAGGAAGGATATACTTAATTGGAGACAGTTCAGAGAGGATTCACTCGGTTACTTCCAGAGATGAGGGGATTGACTTATGAGGAAAGGTTGAGCAGGCTGGGCCTATACTCATTGGAATTTAGAACAATGAGAGGTGATCTTATTGAAACATATAAGATACTGAGGGGGCTCGACAAGGTATATGCAGAGAGGATGTTTCCCCTCGTGGGGAAATCTAGAACTCGGGGACACAGTTTCAGAATAAAGGGTCTCCCTTTTAGAAGTGAGATGAGGAGGAATTTCTTCTGAGGGTCGTAAATCTGTGGAATTCTCTGCCCCAGAGAGCCGTGGAGGCTGGGTCATTGAATACATTTAAGGTGGAGATAGACAAATTTTTGCAAGATAAGGGAGTGAAGGGTTATGGGGAGCGGGCTGGGAAGTGGCTTTGAGCCCAAGATCAGCCATGATCTTATTGAATGGCGGAGCAGGCTCGAGGGGCCAAGTGGCCTATTCCTGCTCCTATTTCTGATGGTCTTATGTTCTTATTTACCAATGCTCGATCATTGACCATGCGAACCCAAGCCCCGGCCTCGTTCTGATAGTCCGAGGACATAACATACAGTGCTGGTTTTAGGGACTGCTGTCCCTCCAGCACGTAGCGTGCGGAGAATTCGCTGGTTTTCTTGTCCTGAGTCAGACGCAGTCGAGGCGCAGCTTCATGTTATTAAAATTAACCAATTTGTTTGGTGGGCTTTGACTTGGCAATGAAAGTGGGAGCAGATGTTTTAATAAGGACCTTGTTATTAGAATTGCTTTATGTTTATTTATGAAATTCTGCTTGCCAGATTCAATGAGTTGTCCAAAACAGGCCATGTGAGTACAATCATCATTGAATCATACAGCACAGAAGGAGGCCATTTGGCTCATCGTGCCTGTGCCGGCTCTTTGAAAGAGCTAACCAATTAGTCCCACTCCCCTGCTCTTTCAACTTTTTCCTTTTCAAGTATTTATCCAATTCCCTTTTGAAAGTTACGGTTGAATCTGCTCCCACCGTCCTTTCAGACAGCGAACTCCAGATCACAACAACAGACTGCTTAAAAAAAATTCTGCTCGTCTCCCCCTCTGGTTCTTTTGCCAATTGTCTTAACTTCATTTATGGCTCTTGAATAATTGTATTCATGCCCTAAAGAATAACAGACAACTATCATTATTGCATTATTCTAGATTTCACTTAAAATAATTAGGCTGTTGTGTGTGCATTTTGATGTAGTGTCTGGATGCTACTGAAGACCTGTAACGTTCGGTGTAATACCACAAGGCCGTAAAGAAACTGGACAAAGACAAATCCTTATGTGGCCCCGTGCTAATCCTTTACAATCTTCAAATTACTGACACTGTTGTGGCTGACACTTGCATGTAGCAACAGCGTCAGCTGTGGCTCAGTGGGTAACACCCTTGCCTCTGAGTCTGAAGGTTGTGGGTTCAAGTCCCACTCCCGAGACTTGAGCACAAAAATCTAGGCTGACTCTCTGGTGCAGTGCTGCACTGTCGGAGGGTGCCGTCTTTTGGATGAGACGTCCAAGCGAGACCCCCGTCTGCTCCCTCAGGTGGACGTAAAAGATCCCACAGCACTATTTTGAAGAAGAGCAGGGGAGTGATAATTGCTGCTTGTGGGAGCTTGCTGTGTGCAATTGGCTGCTGCGATTTCCTACATTACAACAGCGACTACACTTCAAAAAGTACTGCATTGGCTGTAAAGTGCTTTTGGATGTCTGGTGGTTGTGACAGGCGCTATATAAATGCAAGTCTTTCTTTTTCTTTCTTTCTCCTCACCTACCCCCTTTCCCTGCTTCTCTATCTCCCTCTGTTTTCTCTCCTTTATCTTACTACCATCATCTGTATCTCTCTGAGGAAGTTATTCAGCAAGCAACACTCAACAGTAGGCTGGGTTTTTCTGAAGATGCTGCTGGTTGACTTTGAGCCAGCACATCGCGCCTGACCCAGTGGCCTGGTCAGAAGTATCACAATGAAATGTACCGATGAGGGAGGCCATTCAGCCCATCGAGCTCACCCTTCCATATCAACCTTCAGTTGTCACCATCACAGCTTCCATCTACCTCTTGAATGACTCCAGAGTTTTTACTTCTCTCCTCACCTACCCATTCCAGATATTGATCACTCCGTGTGTTAAGAAGTTCTTCCTGACTTCAGCACCGAACTTGACCTTTTACCTGTTTGTAGCTGTGTCTCAATGTCCCTCAGCCATGGTTTAACTTGAAACAGTGCTCAGCATTAACCTTTTCCATTACATTTCACCAATCTGTCTGTGTCCTCCTGAAGTCTGTTACTGTCCTCCTCAATGTTTACTACATTTCTGAGTTTCATATCGTCTGCGAACTTTAAATGATGCCCTGTATACCCAAGTCCAAGTCGTTAACATATATCGAAAAGAGCAGTAGTCCTAATACCGACCCTTGGGGGACAACATGGGATACTTCCCTCCAGTCTGAAAAGAAGCCGTTCTCCGCGAATTTCTGCCTTCTGACTCTTGGCCTATTTCGTATCCACGCTGCCACTGCCCCTTCAATCCCGTGTTAACAAGTCTATTATGTGGTACTTTATGAAATGCTTTTGACAGTCCATATACACGACATCCACCGCATTACGTTCATAAATCCTCTCCATTAGCTAACCCAATTTGTTTTTGTTTGGGTTCAAATCCCACCATTGCAAATTGTAACAACTCAATTCTATAAATCTGCTAATATATGGGCTGGCACCAAGAACAATGACCAAAATATTGTTAGAAAGAAGCTGCCACCTCTATCCTACCCTACACAAGAGTCTAACCCCATGCTACATACAGTTTTGGTGTCCATACTTAAGAAAAGACATACTTGCTCTCGAGTCAGTACAAAGAAGGTTCACTCGGTTAATCCCGGGGATGAGGGGATGGACATATGAGGAGAGGTTGGGTAGATTGGACTCTACTCATTGGAGTTCAGAAGAATGAGGCGATCTAATTGAAACATATAAGATTGTGAAGGGGTTGGATCGGGTGGATGCGGGGAGGATGTTCCCGATGATGGGTGAAACTAGAACTAGGGGGCATAGTCTCAGAATAAGGGGCTGCTCTTTCAAAACTGAGATGAGAAGGAACTACTTCACTCAGAGGGTGGTAGGTCCATGGAATATGCTGCCCCAAAAAGCTGTGGAAGCTACATCATTACATAAATTTAAAACAGAAATAGACAGTTTCCTAGAAGTAAAGGGAGTTAAGGGTTACGGGGAGCGGGCAGGAATTTGGACATGAGTCTAGGTTCGGATTGGTCATGGCCCTGTGGGTAGCGTAGCGGGCCCAGGGGCCGTGTAGCCTGATCCTGCTCCTATTTCGTGTGTCCAATTCTGTTAGGTTCAGGAGATGGTTCTGTGATAGTAGATTGGCGGTTAGGATCAGATCAGCCATGATCTTATTGAATGGCGGAGCAGGCTCGAGGGGCCAATTGGCCTACTCCTGCTCCTATTTCTTATGTTCTTATGTACACGGTGGGCTTTCAATATCCTCTGAAGTGGCCGAACAAGTCATTCAGTTGTAAGCACAGTCATTGTGAGACACACACAGAAGGCCCTGGAATGGGTAAGAATTATGTTTTTTTTAATTCATTCGTGGGATGTGGGCGTTGCTGGCAAGGACAGCATTTATTGCCCATCCCTAATTGCTCTTGAGAAGGTGGTGGTGAGCCGCCTTTTTGAACCGCTGCAGTCTGTGTGGTGAAGGTACTCCCGCAGTGCTGTTAGGGAGGGAGTTCCAGGATTTTGACCCAGCGACGATGAAGGAACGGCCGATATATTTCCAAGTCAGGATGGTGTGTGACTTGGAGGGGAACTTGGAGGTGGTGGTGTTCCCATGCGCCTGCTGCCCTCGTCCTTCTAGGTGGTAGCAGTCGTGGGTTTGGGAGCGTCTTGACAGTTGCTGAGAGCACGTAACTTCTCAACAGCGCTTTTGGGAAACGTATCATTTTCTAATACAGTAGGCGTTATTACACTCAAGGGGATTTGCACCATAAAATTCCCAAACCCAACAGAAAGAAAGCGACTTGCTTTCACAGAGAGCCGTACTGCATCTTTCAGAAATGTCACAAAGTGCTTCAAAGGCAATGAATAATTTTGCGGTCACTATTATTATCGAAGTAAATGCAGAAGTAATTTTGCATACAGCATAACTCCTGCAACGATAGGAATGAACAGTTATGTAGAATTGTATCAAAATGACAGCACTGAAGCAGACTGTGTGGGCAGTAGTCCTAGTCCCAGTAGATCGTTCTGTTTCCATCTCCCTTTATTCATATGAACATATGAAAATGACAGGCAGGAAAAGACCAGCTGGTCCATCAAGCCTGCCCCATGCTCATGATGCGTGAAGCATCATGACCAGAGGGTTCCCCCACCGCTCCGAGTCCCCCACTCCCCCCACAGATCTCCTGGAAGAGGCAATAAAAAGAAAAACCCGTGGACAACCACAAGAACATAAGAACTAGGAGCAGGAGTAGGCCATTCGGCCCCTCGAGCCTGCTCCGCCAGTCAATAATATCATGGCCAATCTTCAACCTCAACTCCACTTTCCCGCCCGATCCCCATATCCCTTGGTTTGCCAGAGTCCAAAAATCTATCGATCTCTGTCTTGAATATACTCAATGACTAAGCATCCACAGCCCTCTGGGGTAGAGAATTCCAAAGATTCACAAACCTCAGGGAAAAAATACCCTGGAAAATTCCTCTCCAACCCCCTCAGGCGATTGACACCAGTCCAGGAGATCACACGGACCAAGTTTTATCCATAAAGACACTGACCTTCAATTTGATGCCATCTCTGCCCCAGCCAAGAACCATGCTCCCTCTTGAAGGCGTACAGAGAGTCCCCTCTCCTTCAACCATCTGTCTAACATAAGAACATAAGAAATAAGAGCAGGAGTCGGCCGTACGGCCCCTCGAGCCTGCTCCGCCATTCAATAAGATCATGGCTGATCATCGACCTCAACTCCACTTTCCTGCCCGATCTCCATATCCCTTGATTCCCCTAGAGTCCAAAAATCTATCGATCTCAGCCTTGAATATACTCAAAGACTCAGCATCCACAGCCCTCTGGGGCAGAGAATTCCAAAGATTCACAACCCTCTGAGTGAAGAAATTCCTCCTCATCTCAGTCTTAAATGGCCTTCCCCTTATCCTGAGACTATGCCCCCTAGTTCTAGACACTCCAGCCAGGGGAAACAACCTCTCAGCATCTACCCTGTCAATCCCTCTTCTTAAATGTTGACATAGTCTCCTCTTCAATCACTAACTCTGGCAGTGCATTCCACAACCTCACAGCCCCCTGTGTTAAAAAGGTATCTCCTGCTCTCTGTCCGAAATCTCTTACATTTAATCTTATATCGATGTCCCCTCGCTCTGGACCTCCCAACCACCGGAAACAATCCATGTTGATTTTTTAGATGGTGTGAGTTGAGGGAAGAAAAGTGGACAGAAAACCAGGAAATTCTCCTTCTGCCTTCTATTAGCTCCCTGAAATTCAGCGGACCCAGCAAACTGGGACATCACGTTATCATTCCATCAGAACTCCTGGAGTGAGGGCTTGAACCTAGCTCCTGAATTAAAGGCCAAGAATGCTCTCAACTAAGTCAAGCTGTCATAGTTATTTATAGAAACATAGAAGATAGGAGCAGGAGTAGGCCATTCGGCCCCTCGAGCCTGCTCCGCCATTCAATGAGACCATGGCTGATCATCCAAATTCAGTACCCTGCCCCTGCTTTCTCCCCATATCCCTTGATCTCTTTAGCCTTAAGAAATATATCTAACTCCTTCTTGAATATATTTAATGAATTGGCCTCCACTACCTTCTGTGGTAGAGAATTCCACAGGTTCACCACTCTCTGGGTGAAGAAATTCCTCCTCATCTCAGTCCGAAATGGCTTACCCCTTATCCTTAGACTGTGACCCCTGGTTCTGGACTCCCCCGCCATCGGGAACATCCTTCCTGCATCTAGTCTGTCTAGTCCTGTTAGAATTTTATAAGTTTCAATGAGATCCCCTCTCATTCTTCTAAACTCCAGCGAGTATAAGCCCAATCGACCCAATCTCTCCTCATACGTCATTCCTGCCATCCCAGGTATCGGCCTGGTGAATCTTCGCTGCACTCCCTCCATGGCAAGAACCTCCTTCCTCAGATAAGGCGACCAAAACTGCACACAATACTCAAGATGTGGTCTCACCAAGGCCCTGTACAACTGCAGCAAGACATCCCTGTTCCTGTATTCGAACCCTTCCTGCTGTCAGTCTTCATGCTGGGATGACATGTTGAATTTTATTATACGTTTTACTAAGAAATTGGCGATTAAACCACGATTATCTTTTTTTAAGTTACGTTTGGAGCAAGGTTACGAGTGAACAGACAGAGAATTGTTGGGGGGACATGTGGACAGAATCCCGATGTGCTTTCCTGGTGGGAGAGGCTGGAAGCTGGGAGCGCTGCTCGTAAAATTGACCGACAGAGCCATGACCAGGTCGCAGGATAGTCACAGACGAGGAACACCATTCGGCCCACCTTATTTCAACCCTCCGGAGAGATCCTACATTTTCCCCACTGCAGGATCGAATTGGATGATTCCAGGGATTTGACGGCCGATATTCCATCTGGAAGTCCATTTCAGGTGTGGATCTCTGACTTTCTTGAAAGAATTACATTACATCGAATATACAGTACGGAAACCGGCCAATCGGCCCAACTGGTCCATGCCAGTGTTTAAGAACATAAGAATATAAGAAATAGGAGCAGGAGGAGGCCATTTGGTCCTTCGAGCCTGCTCCGCCATTCAATAAGATCATGGCTGATCTTCTACCTCATCTCCACATTCCCACCCTATCCCCCATATCCGTTGATTCCATTAGTGTCCAGGAATCTATCACTCTCAGTCTTGAATATACTCAACGACTCAGCATCCACAGCTCTCTGGGGTAGAGAATTCCAAAGATTCAGTGAAGAAATTTCTCCTCATCTCAGTCCTAAATGGCCGACCCCTTATTCTGAGACTGTGACCCCTGGTTCTAGACTCCTCAGCCAGGGGAAATATCCTCCCTGCATCTACCCTGTCAAGCCCTGTAAGAGTTTAGTATGTTTCAATGAGATCGCCTCTCATTCTTCTAAACTGTGGAGAATATAGGCCTAGTCTACTCAATCTCTCCTCATAGGACAATCCAATCTACCCATCCCAGGAACCAGTCTGGTGAACCTTCATTGCACTCCTTCTATGGCAAGTATATCCTTCCTTATGTAAGGAGACCAAAACGGTACACAATACTCCAGGTGTGGTCTCACCAGGGCCCTATATAATTGCTGTTTATACTCCGCACGAGCCTCCTCCCACCCTACCTCTGTGTCCCTCTGTTCCCTTCTCACTTCATGTATGTCGTGGCTCAGTTGGTGGCACTCTTGCCTCTGAATCAGAAAGTTGTGTGATTCCAAGCCCCACGCCAGCATGTAATATGGGACTGATCATTCAGAGGAGCGCTACAGGGCCTTTCAGATGAGATATTAAGCCAGAGTCCTGTCCTGTTGCTCATGTGCATGTAAACGATATCCTGGCACTGTTTGATGGAGCAGTAGGGGAGTTGTCCTGGCTGACATTTATCTCTCAATCACACCATGTTAACAGGGCATTTGTGCATCATTGTTATTTGTGGTACCTTGCTGTGCACAACAGGTGGGCTGCTATGTTGGCCTGATTCTTTGGCTGCAGACTGCTTCGGGACGTCCCGAGGATGGGAAAGGCGCTATATCAATGGAAGTTCTTTTGGGGGTTTTTTTTGTTGCTTTTTTTTAATAGGCGATGTCGACTGGCAGGAATTCAACCGAGTCTCATATTTCCATCTGGGAGTTACCACCACCTGAACGACCCCATCAAGGAATTTCAGATGATTAGAGAGTGTGACAGCTCCATGCTGTAATCCATGGTTCTGGCACTGGTGGTTCCGATCAGAGCCAAAACTGGCTTTGAGAGAGCAAAGCAAGACTGGCTCTCCCTAATGGTATGCTGCTGTTAGTCATTCTCCCTGCTGCTGAGTTTGCAAGGCATCCAGAACATTTTTTTTTTTGTTTGTTTGTTTCTTCAGAGAGTTTAGTTTCTTGGAGGGACTTCTGAGGAAGGACACGGGGGAAGCTGAGTGATAAGAAGAGGTGAAATGGTTTCAAGGTGTCAAAGCTGATGACTAAGGTAGAAGAATTTGCAAGCAGGAGACTGAAAATTACTGTGTCAAGAGCTCTCCGTTGAGTAAAGGTAAGTGCCAAGCAACACATCCATTACTGACATGACCGAGACGAGGATAAAACAATGAATAAATCAAAAAAACACAAACAACGGCATTTTTACCTCAGCCGCCAATGATTTTCAGTGGAAAACTTAAACGACGGGGAATCAAAGCATTGTTTTTTTTTTCCCTTAAAGAGTTTGATGCAGCGTGGTGTTTGTGCCCTGTCAGTCACAGTGTAGTTCTGCCTGATCACTCAGACAGCTAGTCTCCCTGTAATGCTGTTAATTGTCTACTCTTGGTGCCTTGGACTCATTTTGGAGAACAGATGGGCCTGACTCCTAACATTTAAAGCGAGAAAGCCTCATCGCTGTCACAAAGCTGTGAAATGGCAATTATCTTAAGGGCTGCTCATTCCTCACAAGCATTGCAGAGCCACAACTGATCGGCCTCTTCCGTAATCAAGAACAGCAAAGCCTGTTCTGTACCGCTGTCTGCTCGGTCTCACCGATTACATCGCCTCGCATCGGTTTGATGTCTACGGCCGGCGGCGATCACCGAGGAGATTTGATGCGATGAATTTTCAACCTCTGGCAGGGCCATCGATGCGTATTGTGCAGACACGTGCTAATGAAAGTCTCGCCTGCGCCGTTTCTGGCGAGGGGCAACTATTGCATCGGAATTGTCGTCGCATTTGGGCACGGGAAGATTTCCGGGTAAGAGATGACACCATGACTGAAGCTAACTTCATCATTTGTGCTGTGTCAGCCATGGCTCAGTGGGCAGCACTCTAGCACTCTGCGTCAGAAGGTCGTGGTTTCAAGTCCCACTCCAGAGACTTTGTAGCACATAAAGTTAAGCTGACGCTGCTGTGCAGTGCTGAGGGAGTGCTGCACTGTCGGAGGTGCCGTATTTCGGATGAGACGTTAAACTGACGGTCCTATTTGCCCTCTCAGGTGGACGTAAAAGATCCCGTGGCACTTTGTCAAAGAAGAGCAGGGGAATTCTACCCAGTCCTGGCCAATATTTATCCCTCAAGCAACATCGCTACAACAGATTATCTGGTCATTATCACATTGCGATTTGTGGGAGCTTGCTGTGCTACTGTGTTTCCTACACTTGAAATAGTACTTCATTGGCTGTAAACCAATGGGATGCTGTGAAAGGCGTTATATAAATGCAAGTCAGTCTTTCTTTCTTTCTTTCTGTCTTTCTTATTTACTAATCCATGAAGCCAATAGACCGCAGTTAATTCAGACCTTCCCCCATTTCATTCTAAAAATGGACTCAACTCTACGCACAGAGCAGGGTTAAGCTGATTAATCATTGCCAATTGACATCACGTTTGGCCTGGTTTCATGAGTAAGTTCACAGTCGCTAGTACCTGCTTTGAGATAGCAGACAGTTCCATCGTGATCTGTCAGGGAGAAAGAGGAATCCAATTTAGGATTCTAAAGGGACTAGATGACCATGACAAGCTAATTCACCTTTTCCAGAACAGTTGAGCCAGAGGACACGGCCTGTGCTGGAAGGGGGGTTAAATTCGAAACTAATCTGCGGAAACAATATTTCAGTAAGCGAGTGGTCAGTCTATGGAACAGGCTTCCTAATGCAAATTAGATAGATTTCTTACAGAAAATAACATTTTGGGACACAGTATATGAGTATTTGGAGACATGTGGTGAGTGTAGCGAGCTCGGGAGGAACAGGTAATTTGGACCTCTGGTTCTCAAAGCTCTCCCCCACTGGGGGTTTTCCTCGCCTCGTGTCTGGGTCTGTTGTAGACTAATTGATAGAGATTGATTGCTGTGATTAGTCAACAACTTCATTATTGTTGTATCATTCAACTAGCAGGATGGTAGAAGGTGAACTAGGTGGACCCTGGTCTTTTATCGTCCATTCACGTGCTCCAATTTTTTTGATATCTTTCTTTCTGGAATGTGGGTGGGATTGGCAAGACATGTATTGCTGAACTCTAGTTTCCTCAAGGGCATTAGAAGCCAACCACGTGCTGCGATACTGCAGTCACATGTTGGCCAGACCCAGTAGAGGTCGTAGGCTCCCTTCCCATGAAGGACATTAGTGAACCAGTTGGGTTTTTACAGCTTTCAAGATGTGATTGCACTAGAGAGGGTACAGAGGAGATTTACGAGGATCTTGCCAGGACTGGAGAATTTTAGCTATGGGGAAAGATTGGATAGGCTGGGGTTGTTTTCTTTGGAACAGAGGAGGCTGAGGGGAGACTTGATTGAGGTGTTTAAAATTATGAGGGGCCGAGTTAGAGTGGATAGGAAGGACTCTATTTCCCTTAGCAGAGAGGTCAATAACCAAAGTAATTGGTAGAAGGATTGGAGGGGAGTTGAGGAGAACTTTTTTCACCCAGAGGGTGGTGGGGGTCTGGAACTCACTGCCTGAAAGGGTGGTAGAGGCAGAAACACTCATCACATTTAAGAAGTACCCTGCAGGGCCACGGACCAAGAGCTGGAAAGTGGGATTAGGCTGGGTAGCTCTTTTTCAGCCAACACGGACACGATGGGTCGAATGGCCTCCTTCTGTGCCGTAAATTTCTATGACTCTATGATTATTTCATTGTCATTGTTCTTATACTGGCTTGTGTTTAAACCAATTCATAAGGAAGGAAGGTATTGTAAAAATGTTCAACATACTTTTTAAGGAAAATTTCAATGGCACAGCCATATGGTCAAGTTGGAGTCAACGTGTACTCAAACTGAAGACCTTTCTGTACTCCAGGAGCCAAGCAGATGGCTCCAGGATTAATTATAATTGGACGTTTAGAGACAAGCTCCTTCGCATTAACAGAGTTGGAAGCCTGTTCAAGGTGGGGATGCCAGTGCTTCAGGATGGAGCACTTTCCCAATATGTGGTCTTTGTACCGGGAACAAGCACCTCCAGGTCGGGCATAACAGGGGAAACCTAAAGCTCCCTCTGCTCTGTCCTAGAAATCTGCACCAATCCCCGACTTCAGAACAATATCCCGTTTGACACGAGTGCGAGATTTTCAATTCCAACGCCTGAAACTTGTCGGGCCTTTCTGAGAGGAGCTGGAAATTTCGGCAAAAATTCCACCACGCCAAGCTTCAGCGCGCACTGGGAGCGCGTATCGCAAGTTGCCAAAATCTCAAGCCTGCAATTTGATGTCTATTAAAAAGTAGCCCTCAGACCCAAGTTATTCTGTGGGCTCATCAGACAGCCCAAACTCCTGTCGTGCAGGGTCCTCACTGTCCAGTGCTCCCCCCGCTGAAAAGTGTGTGTGTGTATGTGTGGTGTGTATGTGGGTGCGTGTGTACATGGGTGCCTGTGTGTATGTCTGTGGCGTGTGTGTGTGTGTGTGTGTGTCTGTCTGTCTGGTCTGTGGTGTGTGTCTGTCTGGTCTGTGGTGTGTGTGTCTGTCTGTCTGTCTGGTCTGTGGTGTGTGTCTGTCTGGTCTGTGGTGTGTGTGTGTGTGTGTGTCTGTCTGTCTGGTCTGTGGTGTGTGTCTGTCTGGTCTGTGGTGTGTGTCTGTCTGGTCTGTGGTGTGTGTGTCTGTGGTGTGTGTCTGTCTGTGGTGTGTGTCTGTCTCTGTTGTGTGTCTGTCTCTGGTGTGTGTCTGTCTGTGGTGTGTGTGTCTGTGGTGTGTGTCTGTGGTGTGTGTCTGTGGTGTGTGTCTGTCTGTGGTGTGTGTGTCTGTGGTGTGTGTCTGTGGTGTGTGTGTCTGTGGTGTGTGTCTGTGGTGTGTGTGTCTGTGGTGTCTGTCTGGGGTGTGTGTCTGGGGTGTGTGTCTGTGGTGTGTGTCTGGGGTGTGTGTTTGTGGTGTGAGTCTGGGGTGTGTGTGTCTGTGGTGTGTGTTTGTGTCTGGGGTGTGTGTTTGTGGTCTGTGTGTCTGGGGTGTGTGTTTGTGTCTGGGGTGTGTGTCTGTGGTGTGTGTCTGTGGTCTGTGTGTCTGGGGTGTGTGTTTGTGTCTGGGGTGTGTGTCTGGGGTGTGTGTTTGTGGTCTGTGTGTCTGGGGTGTGTGTTTGTGTCTGGGGTGTGTGTCTGTGGTGTGTGTGTCTGTCTGTGGTGTGTCTGTCTGTGGTGTGTGTGTCTGGGGTGTGTGTCTGGGGTGTGTGTTTGTGTCTGTGGTGTGTGTGTCTGTCTGTGGTGTGTCTGTCTGTGGTGTGTGTGTCTGGGGTGTGTGTCTGGGGTGTGTGTTTGTGTCTGGGGTGTGTGTCTGTGGTGTGTGTGTCTGTCTGTGGTGTGTCTGTCTGTGGTGTGTGTGTCTGGGGTGTGTGTCTGGGCTGTGTGTCTGTGGTGTGTCTGTCTGTGGTGTGTGTCTGGGGTGTGTGTCTGTGGTGTGTGTCTGGGGTGTGTGTCTGGGCTGTGTGTCTGTGGTGTGTGTCTGGGCTGTGTGTCTGTGGTGTGTGTCTGGGCTTTGTGTCTGTGGTGTGTGTTTGTGTCTGTCTGTGAGTGCACGAGACAAACCGATAAGGACAGGATCGATCCTGGTGCCTAGGCCGACACTCACTCGCTCAGGCTCACACAAGATGATCAGACAGTTGGCTGTGCCACAGCAGGGCAGACGGTGCCGGTGAAACCGTAGCCGAGCAAGAGTAAGGGCGGCGGGCAGGCAGATAAGTGAAAACAAAAAAAGCCAATTTTCCCCCCGGGCTGTTTCTTATTGTGGTTCCGAAAACTAATTTCTGCGTTTTGTACATTATTGGAACAAATTACTCGCGTGTCGAGCGGCATGTGGCTCTGTGAAGTTAGAAAGGTGCTAATAATTCATAGATGTGAATTTTTCTTTTATTGCAGTGAGGTTGAATAATTCATACAAACACTCACATCACCGAGGCCTCCGTGTTGACAAGGCTGATAACAGCGATGTCAGAAATCATGAAATGGGACAATCTGAGCGTCTGTCCTGTAACAGAGGACTGAGATAAACCAGACTTTTTAAAAAAAAAACAATTATTAAACTTCGACGAAGGAAACAGTGGCAAGGAAAGACATATTGGTTTTTATCTTAAATAGAGTTAAACGTCCTTTCAGTTCCGTACTGTTATCAGAGCTTCTTAATGCTGCCAGTTCTTCAGTCTATTTGCGACTGAAACCTTCACACACACACACACACACACTGTGAATGCTGCAAACATAACAGACCAAGAACCCTCCAGCATACAGATAAGCTGAAGGAATGAGGTCCCACTTTCTCCAAATCTCGGGATATTCTGTCAGTGCAGCAATTAAAATGAATGAATGCACGGACGCGCGCAAAGGCCTTGCTTCTTAGCAACGACAGCAACTTGTATTTATATAGCGCCTTTAACGTAGTAGAATAGCCCAAGGCGCTTCACAGAGGTGTTGAAAGACATAAAATAAACTGACACCGAGCCACCCAATGAGGTCGGTTTTAAGGAGCGTCTTTAAGGAGGAAAGAGAGGTAGCGAGGCGGAGAGGTTTAGGGAGGGAATTCCAGAGCTTGGGGCCCAGGCAACAGAAGGCACGGCCGCCAAAGGTGGAGCGATTATAATCAGGGATGCTCAAGAGGGCAGAATTAGAGGAGCGCAGATATCTCGGGGGGTTTGTGGGGCTGAAGGAGATTACAGAGATAGGGAGGGGGGCGAGGCCATGGAGGGATTTGAAAACAAGGACGAAATAAACCATTTTAAGACCGATTCCTAGGGTTGCCAATGCCAACCCTGGTTGGACGTATTTCTGGAGGTTTCATGACATGACCTCCCGCCTCCCACTGCCCCGCCCCCATACCATTGGTCGCCCAACACGTCCATCATCGCGACGCTCCGCCTTCCCAAGCTAATTCAGAAACGAACCGACTCTTCATTACCTGATTGGATGGTTCTCAACTCCAATCAAACGGTGCTTCTCCCCCATCTCCAATGTACTTTTTTCAAATAAAAGAAATAAAGAAAGACTTGCATTTCTACAGCGCCTTCCACGACCACCGGACGTCTCAAAGCGCTTTACAGCCAATGAATTACTTTTGAAGTGGAGTCACTGTTGTAATGTGGGAAACGCAGCAGCCAATTTGCGCACAGCAAGCTCCCACAAACAGCAATGTGATAATGACCGGATAATCTGTTTATGTTATGTTGGTTGAGGGATAAATATTGGCCAGGACACCGGGGAGAACTCCCCCTGCTCTTCTTCAGAATAGTGCCTTGGGATCTTTTATGTCCACCTGAGAGAGCAGACGGGGCCTCGGTTTAACTTCTCATCCGAAAGGCTCTAACGGGAGGCGCAAAGCAACTGAATTTTTAGGCCATAGGATTTGCTTTCCAGAGTAGAGATTTGGACAAATGAAAAAGCCCTGATAATATCCATTTAGGACACAAGGTAACAGGGCTGCGTGCCTACATGCTTAAGGCCGTATTTCCTTTGCTTACCCTGCACGTTGTAATCTATACTTTGCCTTCACAGTTTCAAAATGAGTTTAAAAATAAAACACTTCATGGTAGAAATAGCCTGAAGAAATGCTGTTTGTCCGTCCTTCAGTTGATTTCCATTCAGTTCTATTGTAACCTTCCTTCAGAGAAGTCTTTCAAATGAGTCGTTAAACCCAGCACCTATCTGCTCTCTCAGGTGGATGAAAAAAGATCCCACGGCACTATTTCGAAGAGCAGGGGAGTTCTCCCCGGTGTCCTGACCAATATTTATCCCTCAACCAACATCACTAAAAAACACAGACGATCTGGTCATTATCTCATTGCTGCTTGTGGGAGCTTGCTGTGCACAGATTGGCTGCTGTGTTGCGAACACCACAACAGTGACTACACTCCAAAAGTACTTTATTGTCTATAAAGCACTTTTGGACATCCTGAGGTCATGAAGGTCGCTGTAGAAGTGCAAGTCTTTCTTTGGTTGCCTTTCAGTTGAGTAAAGAGATAAGGGCAAGGTGAAAGATGGTGTGATCAGTGATAATTGCTGGCCGTTGGCCTTCGCACATACAGCTGCTCCAATAAATGAAAATGAGAAGTCGCACAACACCAGGTTATAGTCCAACAGATTTTAAATAAATCTGTTGGACTATAACCTGGTGTTGTGCGACTTCTCATTTTTGTCCACCCCAGTCCAACGTCGGCATCTCCACACCAATAAATGAAGGCATGGCTTCCACTGGGGGCTCCCGTAAATGGGATTTCTCACCCAACACAATAGACAGAAAGTCGAAGGACTTGTCCTGACCCACTCAGCCCACTCTCCCGCCAGAGCCTACAACCTATTGGAGGCTGACCACAAAGCTCTAAAGTGTTAAACAAAAAGTGAGAGAAAGCAAACCATGTCATAAGACCCACCGAATGAAAATGTTTTGTACTGTTCAGGGACTTATGAGGAGTTTGGAATACAAGGGCAATTTTTCCTAGAGCTGATCCGACAAAAATGAATCAAGCTCACAGCATCTTGGAGTTTAGAGAAGATCAAAGCTTCTTTTCCACTCAACGACTCCTGATGCTGTGCCTTGTCTGAACTCGGGAGTGTTAGCGCTGTGCGTTCTCTGAACTCGGGAGTGTGAGCGCTGTGCGTTCTCTGAACTCGGGAGTGTTAGCGCTGTGCGTTCTCTGAACTCGGGAGTGTTAGCGCTGTGCGTTCTCTGAACTCGGGAGTGTTAGCGCTGTGCGTTCTCTGAACTCGGGAGTGTTAGCGCTGTGCGTTCTCTGAACTCGGGTGTGTTAGCGCCGTGCGTTCTCTGAACTCGGGTGTGTTAGCGCTGTGCGTTCTCTGAACTCGGGTGTGTTAGCGCTGTGCGTTATCTGAACTCAGGAGTGTTAGCGCTGTGCGTTCTCTGAACTCGGGAGTGTTAGCACTGTGCGTTCTCTGAACTCGGGAGTGTGAGCGCTCTGCGTTCTCTGAACTCGGGAGTGTTAGCACTGTGCGTTCTCTGAACTCGGGAGTGTGAGCGCTGTGCGTTCTCTGAACTCGGGTGTGTTAGCGCTGTGCGTTATCTGAACTCAGGAGTGTTAGCGCTCTGCGTTCTCTGAACTCGGGTGTGTTAGCGCTGTGCGTTCTCTGAACTCGGGTGTGTTAGCACTGTGCGTTATCTGAACTCAGGAGTGTTAGCGCTGTGCGTTCTCTGAACTCGGGAGTGTTAGCGCTGTGCGTTCTCTGAACTCGGGAGTGTTAGCGCTGTGCGTTATCTGAACTCGAGAGTGTTAGCGCTGTGCGTTCTCTGAACTCAGTAGCCTGCCTGACCATGACTGGATCAAATAATACATTCCAGGCAAAAAGAAGAAAGAAAGACTTGCATTTCTATAGCGCCTTTCACGACCCCAGGACGTCCCAAAGCGCTTTACAGCCAATGAAGTACCTTTGAGGTGTAGTCACTGTTGTAATGTAGGAAACAGGGCAGCCAATTTGCGCACAGCAAGCTCCCACAAACAGCAATGTGATAATGACCAGATATTCTGTTTTTAGTGATGTTGATTGAGGGATAAATATTGGCCAGGACACCGGGAGAACTCCCCTGCTCTTCTTCAAAATAGTGCCATAGGGTCTTTTACGTCCACCTGGTTTAACGTCTCATCTGAAAGACGCCACCTCCGACAGTGCAGCGCTCCCTCAGCACTGCACTGGAGTGTCAGCCTAGATTTTTGTGCTCAAGTCCCTGGAGTGGCCCAGAAGGTGAGAGAGTGCCACCCACTTCGCCATGGCTGACACTCTAAAGTATACGGGTGATTATTGTCTACAAGATGATGGCAATACAAATCTTGTTAGTTACACCTGGTGGTGTCAGCAAATGCAGCCTTCTCTTTATAACGCAAGTCTGTCCACAATTCAGTCCTGCTCCCACATCTGGGAAGGCCCTACTAACACCTCTCAAGAGCTCCTGGACAGGATAGCTTCTCATGTAGTCAATCCCTCTCTCCCATCTCTTTGTCTCGAGTGCTGCCTCTCTTGTCTGTCTCTACTTTGTCCTTACCATTATGGTCAGTGCTTCTTCAAACCTTCTGAAGCAACCTCTCCCCAAGGGTTGAAGTCTCCAGAAATTGAAGATTCCTCTCCTGGACACTGCTTGCAGCAACACCCGGGAGAAAAATCATAGGGGCATTCGAAACAATTCTTCAAATCACTTTTGTTTGTTAGTTATAAAAATATTGGAGATGAGAAAAACAGGTTGTTTGACTGACTGACAGTCAAGCGTCATCCAGTCGGGTAATGGAGTCTGCTCGCTTTCCTATTGGTGGGGGGGAAGGTGGGCACTGTGAGGGTGGACATGTCGGGGGACCAATGGCGGGAGTGCGAGGGTGGAATGGTCACATGACATGCGCTGTTAGCGTGAAGGTGCCAGCCATGTCTGGAAGGTTTGTGGGTTCAAGTCCCGCATCAGAAGCCAGCGGGAGTGCCGCACTACCAGAGCGAGATGCTAAACTGAGGCCTTGTCGCTCTCTCAAGTGGATGTAAAAGATCCCAGGGCACTTCTGGAAGTAAAAGTAGGGAGTCCTCTCTGGTGTCCTGGCCAATATCTATTCTGGTCATGATGCGGAGATGCCGGTGTTGGACTGGGGTGGACAAAATTGAGAGGTCGCACAACACCAGGTTATAGTCCAACAGTTTTATTTGAAATCACAAGCTTTCGGAGCTATCGATTGCTCCTTCCTCAGGTGAAGTAAATTAGATACAGAATCGCCAAAGCATATATAGATAGAGAACAAAGCATGTGTACCTTACAATTGCAGACCACTAAATTAAATCATCCTGACTATCTGCCGAGGTGTGATAAAGTTAATCAAGTCAGCCAGGAAGGTACTACATCAAAGACATAGCAAGATACAACTGAGACAATGAGGTGTAGTCGCAGGGGTTCTGACGTGTCAAAAGCTGCCGTCTGTATGTAAAACGAAAAGCTTTAAAATTTTTACTTTTTTACTGGGAAAATTTTTACTTTTTTACTGGGAATCACATCTGTGAACAAGCCAACGACGACTCGAGTCCGGATCACGTCATGTATCGATACATGACGTGATCCGGACTCGAGTCGTCGTTGGCTTGTTCACAGATGTGATTCCCAGTAAAAAAGTAAAAATTTTCCCAGTAAAAAAGTAAAAATTTTAAAGCTTTTCGTTTTACATACAGACGGCAGCTTTTGACACGTTAGAACCCCTGCGACTACACCTCATTGTCTCAGTTGTATCTTGCTATGTCTTTGATGTAGTACCTTCCTGGCTGACTTGATTAACTTTATCACACCTCGGCAGATAGTCAGGATGATTTAATTTAGTGGTCTGCAATTGTAAGGTACACATGCTTTGTTCTCTATCTATATATACTTTGGCGATTCTGTATCTAATTTACTTCACCTGAGGAAGGAGCAATCGATAGCTCCGAAAGCTTGTGATTTCAAATAAAACTGTTGGACTATAACCTGGTGTTGTGCGACCTCACAATATCTATTCACCAGCCAACATCGCTAAAACAGGTTTTATCTTGTTGCTTTTTTTGTGGGATCTTGCTGTGCACAAATTGACTGCCGCATTTCCTACATTACAACAGTGACTGCACTTCATTGGCTGTAAAGCACTGTGGGATGTCCTACGGTCATGAAAGGCGCTATGTAAATGCAAGTTCTTTCTTTTAATGATGTTGAGAAGGCTGCATTGTCACTCCACCCTGATTGGATGGGGTGGGGAGGACTCAGGGAGCTGCAGTGAGGCCAACAGAAAAACAGGAGAGCAAGGAAGAGTGTCTCAAAAAATGGGATGGGACGGGCTCAACGGCCTGCATTTTAGTGCCTATATTTTCCGGGTGGTTCATGAAACGCACAATATAACAATCACGGCAAAATAAAGCTTCCATCAGTTTCATGCAGCAAGGACTCCTTTGGAAACTCAGTTTCTTTCGTGTCAGCCTAAACAATCACGGAAGAGAGAGAGAATGAGAGAGAGAGGGAGGGAGAAAACAAAAAGGAAGACATACAGCGAGAGAGGAATAAAGGGATCGTTAACTAAAAGGGCGATAGAGACAGATGTAAGAGATAGAGAAGGAAACAGAAAGAATAGAAGAGGAAGAGGAAAACAGATATAGGAAGGGACAGCGAGGGAGAGTCTCACCAAGGTTCCCTGATTTTCCTCCGTAACTTCAGCAGAAGCCCCGGAGAAATGGCATGAAGGGCCCTGGTGCCATTTCTCCAGGGATTCTGCCAGTCTCCCTCTGGAATTTCAGTGAGAGATAGGGAGAGCTCCCCGCAGAAATTTTCCCTCCCACCCCCCAGCCCCCTCCAGCGATAGAGGAAGGGAATGGGAGAGGTATTGAACGCAAGTGATAGAGTGAGAGAAGGAAAGAGAGATGGGGGAGAGAGGAAGGTCTCAGAACTCTCGCAGGGAGGTGTGAAGCGCACAAAGTCCTGTCCAACAGTTCATCCCAGCAAGGTATCCACACTCACAAGATCACAAGTGCAGAAGACAAAGCAACTTGAAACGGTAACATGGTTCATCATTTCATTTAGCAACTACACAACCTTAGGCTGGCCCAAGGTTGACGTCATTCATGAACTGGTGAAATGCTGGGTAAATCAAAGAAAGAACAACTAATACCCATATTTATGAGCATGGAGTGTCCTTAAAAGAAATTTCTATAGCACCTTTCACATCCTCAGGACATCTCAAAGTGCTTTACAGCCAATGAAGTACTTTTGTAGTGTAGTCACTGTTGTAATGTAGGAAACACGGCAGCCATTTTGCGCACAGCAAGCTCCCACAAACAGGAAGAGAATATTTGATCAGATAATCCGATTGTTTTGGTGGAGCTGGTTGAGGGATAACTCCTTGCATTGCTTGAAATTGTGGCCTGTTCTTCTTCAACCATGTGCCATGGGATTTTTTTTTTACATCTGCCTGAGCTAGCGGATATAACCACAGTTTAATGTCTCATTTGAATGAGGACCCAGTCCGACAGCGCAGCGCTCCCTCAGTACTGCCCCGAAATGTTGCCTAGGTTATGTGCTTAATTCTTGGAGTGGGGCTAGATTGCACAACCTTCTCACTAAGTCCCTCAGGGCTGCCCACAAGCGGGTTGGATATCCTAACACAAAGGGGGCGATTTTCCCAGCTTTGGGGAGGCGGGTATGGAGGCAGGACTGCCAGGAAAATGGCAGAATCTGGGAGTGGGTACCCATCCCGACCCCAACCCGCCTCCGTGCCATCTTCCAGGAGGCGGGTAGCCGACCCGCGCCGGGTCCCGTCTCCTGGAGGCGGGAAGGGGATTACCGCCAATTAACTGCCTGTTAACAGGTAGTTAACAGGCAGTTTTTTGGCTAATCCCTATTTTGAGCCCTGAAGTGTGGGCTTCCCGAAGGCTCCGAACCTCGCCAGGATCAGCGAGGCGGGCCGTGGGTCTGCGGGGGTCGGAGGGGCCGAAATGTCCGGTGTGCAAGTGTGGAGAGGTAAGTGTGTGAGGTGAGTCTAAAGTGTTTTAATAAGATTACTTACCTTTGCTTCTTCCTCCAGGCTTCATCCCTTTAGGCTGCGGAGCTGCCTCATCTCCATGGCAGAGAAAGCAGAATGGCCGCTGCATTCTCCGATGCAACAGCCATCTGATTTCTGCTCAGGAAAGAGGTTTGGTGAGTCTTGAGTACAAGGACGCACCAAAGAACAGAGATTGTCAGTGTTTGACAGCTTCACAGAGCTGTCAAACGATGACAATTCATCTGTCCAAAATTTTGGACAGATGAAACGTCATACGCTGACGTTCTCTGTCATCGGCTTCCCCTTAATTGGCCTGCTAAGCCCGCTGGGCGGGCTTAACAAGGTCAATCAAGGGAAAATAGCGTGGGTTGGCTGGACGTCGATGGAGGCGGGACTAAAACCCGACAAGCAGCAGTCCCGCCTCCATCACGTCCCCATTGATAAAATCACCCCCAAACAGTTTTACAATAGATTGAGTTGTAGCATGTTCAAACCAAACTGTGGCTACATTTCCAAGGACCCGATGACACATGACAGGTGACAGCCAATCAAATCTGTTCAGTGTAGGTGTCAGCCGTGGCTCAGTGGGTAGCGCTCTTGCTTCTGAGTCAGAAGGTTGTGGGTTCAGGTCCCCACTCCAGAGACTTGAGCATAAAATCTAGAAAGACGCCCAGTGCAGCGCTGAGGGAGTGCTGCACTGTCGGAGGTGCCGTCTTTCAGATGAGATGTTAAACTGATGCCCGCCTGCTCTCTCAGGAGGAAGTAAAAGATGCCACGGCACTATTTTGAAGAAGAGCAGGGGGGGGGGCTCTCCCCGGTGCCCTGCTCGTTATTTATCCCTCAATCAACATCACTAAGACAAATTATGCGGTCATCATCACATTGCTGTTTGTGGGACCTTGCTGTGCGCAATATTGCTGCCGCGTTTCCTACATTACAACAGTCACCAATATTCCCGTTAAGCGGTCTGGAGGACTCGCACAGCCAGCTATCCGACTTTTAAATGGAAAAACCGCGTATGCGCGGGAATTTGAATGGGCCGCGCAGCCTGTTAAAGGGGCAGCACGCGCAAAACAAAATTCTAGGGAACATTGACTGTGACTACACCTCAAAAGTGCTTAATTTGCTGTAAAGCGCTTTGGGATGTCCTGAGGTAGTGAAAGGCGCTGTAGAAATGCAAATTCTTGCCTTTTTTTCAGCTTTCCTGCTCGTTAATGACCTTTCAGGGAAAAATAACCAGCCATCCCATGTTCTCAAAAGAAGTCAGAAACCTATCGAAAAACATCAAGAAGTTGATCAGTAAATGTTTCTGTCTGTACAGTGGAGATGTGAGATAAGAACATCATAAGAAACAGGAGCAGCAACAGACCATTTGGCCCCTCGAGCCTGCTCCGCCATTTAATGAGATCATGGCCGATCCGATTTTGGCCTCAACTCCACTTTCCTGCCCGCTCCCCGTAACCCTTGACTCCTCTGTTGCTCAAAAATCTGTCTATCTCTGCCTTGAATATATTCAATGACTCCGCCTCCACAGCTCTCTGTGGTAGAGAATTCCAAAGATTCACGACCCTCCGAGAGAAGAAATTCCTCCTCATCTCCGTCTTAAATGTGCGACCTCTTATTCTGAGACTGTGCCCCCTCGTTCTAGATTCCCCCATGAGGGGAAACATCCTCCCTGCATCTACCCTGTCAATCCCCCTCAGAATCTTGAGATGTTGGGGAGGTGGGCTCTCCCCCTCTGACTTGGTGCTGAACCTCCTCTTGCGGCTCCCCCAGCAATATGGGCTGGATGCCCATATTGAGGCATGAGCCGAGTGACCACCCTCGGGCCCAGAAAGGTGGTCCTCCCAGGTGAGGGAGCAACAGCCTCCCCGACCTCTTTCCCGCTTGTAATTAATAAAATCTTCAGTTGCACTCTCATTTCCCTGGGAAAAAAAATCTCCACCTCCGTTGCTACGCTGCCTGCTAACAAATTCTAATTTATTCATTAATGTTCCCTCATCCACTAAACAGTCCACTACCCACAGGAAAGCGCTTCAGTGCACAGAAGGGATACATCTGCATTTATTTGTTGAATGGGTTTAATTAACTGTGTCCGCACAAAAGTGAAAGCAGGAAGTTTATCCGATACGCGTCTTGGAATTGCCGATGGCTCCCTAATACTTTTCTTAAATCACCCAAAATTAAAATACGCTGTTGCAAGGCAAAGTCTGCAGCTCGCCCCCGAGTGGGACACATGAACATCTTATCCGCAGTTAATTGCAAGACTTAAAGTAGAGTCCTGATGGCTGGTGACTGCAGTGAGTCACATGGGAGGCACATCTTTGTTCAGTGTTCTCAATGTGTGTTGTCCTAAAAATCCTTCACCACACAACTTGTATATCATAGAATCAAAGAATGATACAGCACAGAAGGAGGCCATTTGGCCCATCGTGCCTGTGCCGGCTCTTTGAAAGAGCTCTTCAATTAAGAGCATAAGAACATAAGAAATAAGAGCAGGAGTCGGCCATACGGCCCCTCGAGCCTGATTCAAGAAGATCATGGCTGATCATCGACCTCAACTCCACTTTCCCGCCCGATCTCCATATCCCTTGATTCCCCTAGAGTCAAAAAATCTATCGATCTCAGCCTTGAATATACTCAAAGACTCAGCATCCACAGCCCTCTGGGGCAGAGAATTCCAAAAATTCACAACCCTATAAGTGAAGAAATTCCTCCTCATCTCAGTCTTAAATGGCCGACCCCTTATCCTGAGACTATGCCCCCTAGTTCTAGACACTCCAGCCAGAGGGAAACAACCTCTTAGCATCTACCTTGTCAATCCCCTTCAGAATCTTGTATGTTTCAATGAGATCACTTCTCATTCTTCTAAACTCCAGAGAGTATAGGCCCATTCTACACAATCTCTCATCATAGGACAACCCTCTCATCCCAGGAATCAATCTAGTGAACCTTCATTGCACTGCCTCCAAGGCAAGTATACCCTTCCTTAGATGAGGAGACCAAAACTGTGCACAGTACTCCAGGTGTGGTCCCACCAAGGCCCTGTACAACTGTAGCAAGACTTCCTTACTCTTATACGCCAACCCCATTGCCATAAAGGCCAACATGCCATTTGCCTTCCTTATTGCTTGCATGCTAGCTTTCTGTGTTTCTTGCATGAGGACACCCATTTAAAAAATATTCTGTTTTTCTATTCTTAGTCCCACACCCCTGCTATTTCCCCATAGCCCTGCAAAATTTTCCTTTTCAATTATTTATCCAATTCCCTTTTGAATGTGACTATTGAATCTGCTTCCACCGCCCTTTCAGGCAGCGCATTCCAGATCACAACAACTCACTGTGTAAAAAAGAAAATTCTCCTCATCTCCCCTCTGGCTCTTTTGCCAATTATCTTAAACCTGTGACCTCTGGTTACCATCTCCTGCCAGTAGAAACAGTTTCTCCTTTTTAATCTATAAGAACCCTTCATAATTTTGAACGCCTCTATTAAATCTCCCCTTAACCTTCTCTGCTCGAAGGAGAACAATCCCAGCTTCTCCAGTATATGTAACAGCGTTGTGTTGCACAGGCCTTGGGTTGATGGTATCCTTACAGTTGCCGTGGTGTTTTCCTGACCGTCTCTATATTGAACTTTGGCCGAGTTGTAGGTTCTTTACCTTGGAGCAGGGTTGCCAACTCTGGATGGAGTTATTCCTGGAGGTTTCATCACATGAGCTCCCACCTCCAACCACCCCGCCCGGTCAAACGGCCTTTTTTTCGGCATTTCAATATTTTTATAACTAATAAATGAAAGAGTTGAAAGAAAATGAGAAACGCTCGTGATTTTTTTTTTATTGCCTGAGTTTTTTGTCCCGGGTGGTGCTGGCAGCAGTGTCCAGGGTATTGTCCAATTCCTGGGGACTCCAGGACAATCCTGGAGGGTTGGCAACCCTACCTTGGAGTCAGGTCATGGGTTCAGGCCCCACTATGGATTTAAGCACCTAATCTAGGACGTTACTTCAACGGGATATTGAGGGAGGGCTGCACATTTAGAGATATAGATGGGCCGGATATTCCGATCGGAGGCTTCCTGCGGGCGGATGCCTCCGATCGGAAAAAGTCTACGAACTTACCTGCTGGCTCCGTAGGTCCTGAGACTTCCGATCCTGGGCCTCTGCACTGTCGGGCATGCCGTTTTTCGGATGAGACGTTAAACCAAGACGTCCACTCTCTCAGGTGGACGTAAAACAACCCATGGCTCTATTTTGAAGAAGAGCAGGGGAGTTCTCCCCGGTGTCCCGGCCAATATTTATCCCTCAACCAACATAACAAAAGCAGACTATCTGATCATTATCACATTGCTGTTTGTGGGAGCTTGCTGTGCGCAAATTGGCTGCCACATTTCCCACATTACAACAGTGACTACACTCCAAAAGTACTTCATTGGTTGTAAAGCGCTTGGAGACGTCCAGTGGCCGTGAAAGGCGCTATATAAATGCAAGTCTTTCTTTCTCAGCTCTACGGAATGCGCAGAGGCCCAGGTATCCCAGGGGCGCAGGCGGTTCGCAAGCGTCCCTGGGATCTCGTGGGCCATGGGGAACCAATCAAAGAAGGGAATCCCCCTTCACACTTTTGACAGGTCCGTACGGACAGATCTGCCAACAGTATGAATGGGGATCACTTAAAAACGTTTGAAGTGTCGTCACTGTTGTAATGTAGGAAAAACACGGTGCCAGAATTTGCGTCATAGTAATGACGTATCTACGACGTACGCCATTGTGCGGAAATTCCAGGAAATTATGGCGAGAGTGACTGATGCGAGTCACGTCCGCCAGGCCATAATTTCCTAGGACTTTTGCCGCTGCTCCATGGAGATTCGGCAAAAAAGTGGAAGAGCTAATTATCACAGCCCCGCCCTCCGTTAAAATCAATGGGGAGATCGAGTTTGCTGAATTAACGACACTGTGATCGATACAGGCACTTAGACCGTTGCAGAAGAGCCCAGGAGAGCTCAGTATGTTTGGTGCAATCACAACAATCATAGTTTCCTGTTTAAATGAAGAAATAATTGTGTTGGCCTCCTTAGATGTCCGTGTCCTAACGCGCACCGAGTCCCGTTCACCCATCACCCCTGTGCTCGCTGACCTACACTGGCTCCCGGCTGAGCAGCGCCTCGATTTTAAAAATTCTCATCCTTGTTTTCAAATCCCCCCGTGGCCTCGCCCCCTCCCTATCTCTGAAACCTCCTCCTGCCCTACAACACACTGAGATCTCTATGCTCCTCCAATTCTGCCATTGGTGGCCGTGCCTTCAGCTGCCGAGGACCTAAGCTCTGGAATTCTCTCCCTAAACTTCTCCGCCTCTCTACCTCTCCTTCCTCCTTTAAGACACTCCTTAAAACCTATCTCGTTGACCAATCTTTTGGTCATCAGCCCCAATAGGAGCAGAGGAACAGGAGGAGGCCAGTTAGCCCCTTGAGCTTGTTCCAGCATTCAATGAGATCAAGGCTGATCTGTGAACTAACCCGCCTTTTCCCCATATCCCTCAATAACTTTGGTTAACAGAAATCTATCAATCTCCAATTTAAAATTAACAATAGATCTAACATCAGTTGCCGTTTGCGGACGACAGTTCCAAACTTCTGCCAACCTTTGTGCGTAGAAGTGTCCCCTTATATCTCCTCATGTGGCTCGGTGTCAAATTTTGTTTGGCAACGCTCCTGTGAAGCGCCTCGGAACGTTTTACGATGTCAAAGGCGCTATATAAATACAAGTTGTTATTTAGTCATTATTCAGTGGTATGTTTCTGATAGGGTCTCGGGCCACTGGCGCTAAGTGTAAAGCAACAGCAATGATGTATATCTGGGGAGAGCAAGTTTGCCGGTTCCCAGTCTTAAACTACTGTCTAAATGTGGCTTTCTTTATATGTAATTCGGGTCATTAAATCCAATGCGTTGTGAATGTGGTCGTTAGCGAACACAATGTACCCATTTACACCTTATTACGATCCAAACAGTAAATCAGAAATAGCAACTGGGATTACAGGCTGCTTCAGCAGCGAAAGAAGTGCACAGTGATGCATTTTGGAAGGAAGAATGAGGAGAGGCAATATGAACTAAATGTTACAATTTTAAAGTGGGTGCAGAAACAAAGAGACCTGGGGGCTGTACGCACACAAATCTTTACAGACGGCAGGACAAGTTG
Organism: Squalus acanthias; assembly: GCA_030390025.1. Classification (NCBI taxonomy): domain Eukaryota; kingdom Metazoa; phylum Chordata; class Chondrichthyes; order Squaliformes; family Squalidae; genus Squalus; species Squalus acanthias. The sequence goes on along the minus strand of CM059445.1, from coordinate 5,931,634 downwards.
AGAGGGCTGTTTAAAAAAAAAGCATATGGGATCCTTGGCTTTATTAATAGAAGTGAGAAGTCGCACAACACCAGGTTATAGTCCAACAGCTTTATTTGAAATCACAAGCTTTCGGAGCGCTGCTCCTTCGTCAGGTGAAGTGATCTTTATTAATAGAAGTCGCACAACACCAGGTTATAGTCCAACAGATTTATTTAATTTTACAAGCTTTCGGAGCTATCGCTCCTTCGTCACCCCAGTCCAACGCCGGCATCTCCACATCATGACCTTTATTAATAGAGGCAGAGAAAAGAAAGAAAGACTTGCATTTCTACAGCGCCTTACACGACCACCGGACGTCTCAAAGCGCTTTACAGCCAATGAAGTACATTTTGAAGTGTAGTCACTGTTGTAATGTGGCAGCCAATTTGCGCACAGCAAGCTCCCACAAACAGCAATGTGATAATGACCAGATGATCTGTTTTAGTGATGTTGATTAAGGGATAAATATTGGCCAGGACACCGGGGATAACTCTCCTGCTCTTCAAAATAGTGCCATGGGATCTTTTACGTCCACCTGAGAGAGCAGACGGGGCCTCGGTTTAATGTCTCATCCGAAGGACGGTGCCTCCGACAGTGCAGCACTCCCTCGGGAGTGTCAGCCTACTTTTATGTGCTCAAGTCCCTGGAGTGGGACTTGAATCCGCAACCTTCATGTCATCACTAAAGAGGTGAAGTGTGCTACCCACTGAGCCACAGCTGACAGAGAGTGTAAACGCAAGGAAATTATGCCAAAGCTTTAGAAAACACTGGGCACCACACTTTAGCAAGGATGTCAAGGCCTTGGAGAGGGGATTTGCTAGACTGCTAATTGGAGAGCTTTTACAAAGAGCTGGCACAGGCATGATGGGCCGAATGGCCTCCTTCTGTGCTGTAAGATCCTATGACACGAAGACTAAACGTCTCTGGTTTCTGTGTTGTTCATACAACCTCAATGGGAAGGGGAGGGGTGGGGGGGTCATTACATAGGATTACACAGGGTATACAGCACAGAAACAGGCTATTCGGCCCAACCAGTCCATGCCGGCGTTTATGCTCCACTCGAGCCTCCTCCCGTCTTTCCTCATCTAACTCTATCAGCATAACCCCCTCTATTCCCTTCTCCCTCATATGCTTGTCCAGCCTCCCCTTAAATGCATCTACACTATTCGCTTCAACCACTCCCTGTGGTAGCGAGTTCCACATTCTCACCACTCTCTGGATAAAGAAGTTTCTTCTGAATTCCCGATTTGATTTCTTGGTGACTATCTTATATTGATGGCCTCTCGTTATTATTGTTCCATCAATGAACTAACAGATATAAAAGCAGTCCTTAAGGCGATCAGCTCTCTATAATTTAAATGCGAGCCTGTTTCTGCTCTTCAATGGAATCATATGGGATCCTGCGCTTTATAAACAGAGGTATAGCCAGGAAGTTATGCTAAAGCTTTATAAAAACACTAGTTTGGCCCCAGCTGGAGTATTGTGTCCAATCCTGGGTACCGCCTTTTAAGAAGGACCTGAAAGCTTTGGAGAGGGTACAGAAGAAATTGCAGGAATATGGTTCCAGGGATGAGGGACTTCAGTTATGTGGATAGACTGGAGAGGCTGGGGTTGTTCTCTTTCGAGCAGAGAAGATTGAGAGGAGATTTGATGGAGGTGTTCAAAATCATGAGGGGTTTGGAGAGAGTAAATAAAGAGAAACTGTTTCCAATGGCTGAAGGGTCGATAACCAGAGGACACTGATTTAAGGTGATTGGCAAAAGATCCAGAGCTGACATGAGGAAAAACTTTTACTCAAAAATCTAAAAAAACTTTTTTACACAAAAATCTAGGCTGACACTCCAGTGCAGTCCTGAACAATCTTAATTCAGACACTGCCAAATGGTAAAGAAATATCAGTACTTACCAATATTGAATTCCATGTGTCAGTTGAGCACCTAATCCAGGCCTTGCACTCCAGTGCAGTATTGAGGGAGTGCTGCACTGTTGGAAGTGCCGTCTTTCAGATGAAACTTTGAACTGAGGCCCTGTCTGCCCTCTCAAGATCCCACGGCACTATTTCGAAGAAGAGCAGGGGAGTTCTCCCTGTTGTCCTGGCCGATATTTATCCTCCAATCGACATAGCAAAAACAGATGATCTGGTCATTATCTCACTGTTGTTTGTGGGAGCTTGCTGTGCGCAAATTGGATGTCTCGTTTCCCACATTACAACAGCGGCTACACTTCAAAAAGTACTTCATTGGCTGTAAAGTGCTTTGAGACGTCCGGTGGTCGTGAAAGATGCTGTAGAAATGCAAGTCAGCCTTTCTTTTTTCAGGATCGGGAATGCACTTCCCGATAGGGGTGGTGGATACAGATTCAATAGTAGCTTTCAAAAGGGAATTGGATAAATGCTTGAAGGAGAAACAATTGCAGGGATTATGGGGAAAGAGCCGGGGGTGGCGGGGGGAGGGGGGAGTGGGACTAACTGGATCGCTCTTCCAAAGAGCCGGCGCAGACTCGATGGGCCGAATGGCCCCCTCCTGTGCTGTACTATTCCATGATTCTACGATTCAATTCAACCTTTAAACATCGATTTTAAACAGACCTCAGTCGCATCAAAAGGGATGGGGTTTTACTTTGACCCCTTGGCCTGCTCCCGATCCCACCGCTGTGCTCGCTGTAGCCGATTCGAATTATTTCTCCAGCAAGTTGTGGGGTGAATTCAGCACTGGAGGATCGGGGGCAGTCAACGGCCTAACTCGCGGCGCTTGGTCACCAGTATCGCCATGGCAGCGAACTCCAGGCCATGGCATCTATCGGACGAGATGCTAAGCTGAGGGCCCTACCTGCCTGTTCGGGCGACTGTAAATGATTCCCCAGGACAGTGTCAAAGAGAAGCGCCGAGAGTTCTCCTGGGGTCCTGACCAACATTTTTTCCCTTCAACCAACGCCGCAACAAAAAAAGCCGCAGCTTTTATTCATTTTGCTGTTTATGGGGCATTACTGTGCGCTCACTGTCAGCCTAGGTGCAGGCCCAGGTTCAGGGGCAGCGGCGCCGGTGCCTCTGAGTCAGGAGGTCGTGAGATCAAGCCGCGCCCCCCCCAAGCCTGGAGCACATCGCGCAAATAAATGATCTGCTCCTTTATTTCATTGCCGCTTGCTGTGCGCACATGAGCTGTCGCCTTTTCCCTAGATTGCAAAGGCGATGACACTTCAAAAAAAAATCACTCGATTGCCCATGACGTGCTTTGAGACGTCCTGAGGTTGTTAAAAAGCGCCGTAGAAATGCAGGATCTCCCTTCCTTTTCCATGTTGCTTGCCATGACAACGACCTTTTGCAAAGTTCTGCTCCGAATTCCGACTCCCTGAAATGTGCTGAGGGGCAGCGTGTGGTTCCGTGTCAGGTGCGACATCATTTCACGCCCTCCCCCCCACCCACCACCCCGCTCCCCCCCCGGGCTCCTCTCCCCTCCCGCATCACAATGGATAACCAGCTGCTTTCCCCGAGCTCTGGTCTACTCAATGGAATCGTATTCAGTGACTCTATTTTCTCTGCACCGTTGAATAATTCATCAGGATTGGCGGAACTGCAGCCTCCCGTGTTGACAAGGCTGATAACAGCAATGTTGGACCTTCGGAAGCAGGGACAATCTCCGTATCTCTCCTGTAAACAGTACAGAGATAAACCATGCTTTTAAAAAACAATTACTAGGCTGCGACTCGGGAAAGTCTGTCACGAAGAGACATTCCGGTTTTATCTGAAATTAAGTTATTCAGCCCTTCGAACAAAAATATCCTTTTATCTCTATTTCTTTTGTTAATATTTTCAACTCCTCGACTCAATGGAATACTTCACAGGTTCAGACACGTTGCAAAAGCCCCAAGCTCGACGGGATTTTTTTTTTTTATGACGCCACCAACATTTTATTTGTTCCACAGAGCTGTTGTATTCACACTCCTGTTGCCCGGAGACAGCTAGACTGCTTTGTAAAGAGACCTAAGCTGCCCGTGGATGCGTGTCCCCAAACTCCAGGATGTCCAGTTCATACCTGCAGTTGGTATTAAGGTCTAGAGAGGCTCCCAATGAAATGCAGTGAGGTTGGAGAGCTTGATATGTCACTCGATGGTGCGTATAAGCTTTCACAATACTCAGCCGTGGCCCAGTGGGTCGCAGCCTCTAGGTGGGAGGGGCTAGGAGTGAGCAGGTGCCGCTGGGTGCTTGATTACTGCAGGGAGTTGGAGTGAGTTTGTAAAAAGTTGGTGGTGGGGTTTCTTCTCAGGTTTCAGGGCCTTATTGGTCCTTAAACAGCAGCCAGATGGCTACTGAGGGGCCCGGAGTGCCGGGCTCCTCAGAGGACAATGTTCCCAGGATGAATTTAATCAGTGGAGAAAATGTTGGGGGAAGGGAGAAGAAAAGGCCCAAAGATTTGGGCCGGGACCCCAGGAGGTTTGGAAAAGTAAACACGGTGGTGGTTCAGTGCGAGGATAAGGAGATACGAGCTTGGGATATTATCCCGGCGGAACATGAGGACTGCGGTGAGGGAAGCTGCTTTGCCTGCTGACCAAAGCCGAATGTTGGGTTCGAGGTGACGGTCAGTGGCCGAGAGGAGATGGAAAGACTTTTACTGAGTTTGAAGGTTGGAGGTAAGTTCCTGGAGGTATCTCTGCTATATTCTGAAGAGGTGGTGGTCTCATTCTTAAACCTGCCGGTTTATATTGAGGACAATGTGCTAATCAAAAAGTTGGAGTCATGGGACATTAAAATTTGCTCGGCAATAAAGAGGAGATACTATCCAGGAACATGGTAAGCAGATGGAACCCGTTATGTAAAGGTGTAGTTCCCAGAGGGGGTGAAGTCATTGCCGTATAGCATGAAATTCGAGACAATGGAAGGAGTGAAGTACTTCCGGGTACAGCATGATAACCAGGTGAAGGTTTGTTATTATTGTCTTGGAAATGACCATCTTGTAAGAAGCTGTCCAGACTTGTACTGTTATAATTGCGGCGAGTCTGGACACATCGCTCGGAGTTGCAAGGCGGAGAGCTGTGGGGTGTGTCACAAAGGCCCCACCCGCTGTGAGTGTGAGTCAGAAGGAAGCCCCTTGAGTGACGAGGAGATGGGAGAAGGAGCAGGAGCAGGAGGTGTGAGTGGAACGGCTGGAGGAGCGGAGCAGGCGGAGGACACAGCTGGTGAATGGAAGGAGAAAAGAGCGCAGGAAGAGGCAGAAAATTGCAGAGCAGAGAACAGGATGGAGATGGTGAAAAACACATCGAGTACGGTGGAAAAGGACAAAGACAGCAGCGGGCAGCACAGGTCGAGGGCAGAGTCGAGCCATAATACGGCTCAGCTCTCCCTAAAGAATCTGGTGTCCGCGGGGGGAGAGGAGGCGGGAGCGGGGTGCGGGGTAGGTGTAAGTACTCCAAAGAAAGACGGGGAGTCGGACATCTCGGGGAGCAGGAGGGGGCAAGACAAGGAGAGGGTGCAAGAGGCAGGAGCCTTAAAGGGGCAGCAGGATGGGAGCGGGGAGACAAAGAGGCCAGAAGGGAGCAGATAGGTGCAGATACGCCATTGTCCCAGAGAGAGAAGAAACGGGGAGCAAGGGTCAGCGGTGGAGATGAGGCTGAAGGGAACAGCACTACTGGAGAAACCGTGATAGCAGGAAGACTCTCTAAGGGAGATTATGTATCTGACGGGGAGCAGGGACGGGAGGTTACAGAAGAGCTGGAGAGTGAGGAGTCAGAGGGGGGCAGAGACATGGAAGTGGGGGGTGGGGTGGCATCGTGTGGAAAGGGAAAGGTTAGTGAGGGGCAGAAGGAGGGAGAAGGGGCAGCTCCTCGGCTCAAACCTAATGTAAGGAAGAGGCTGAAACTGGAGGGAAGGTTCAAAGCATACGGGATCCTGGGCTTCATAAATAGAGGCATAGCATACAAAAGCAAGGAAGTTATGATGAACCTGAATAAAACACTGGTTTGGCCGCAACTGGAGTATTTTGTCCAATTCTGGGCACTGCACTTTAGGAAGGATGTGAAGGTCTTAGAGAGGGTGCAAAAAAGATTCACAAGAATGGTTCCAGGGATGAGGGACTTCAATTACATGGATAGACTGGAGAAACTGTGGTTGTTCTCCTTAGAGCAGAGAAGATTGAGAGGAGATTTGATGTGACTTTAGTCGATTTTGGTTTGGGAGGTGACATAAGAAAACTACTGGGCACTTGGTCTAAGCGTTAAACAAAGCTTTAATCAACTGTTTTCCAACATGGAGATCTAGTTGTGCCCTTTGTTAGTTCCTGTTGAGGAATGTCCTAAGCAAGCTGGGCCCATGCCCGAGTATTTATACTCTCCCTGGATAGCGCCACCAGCAGGCCGCCCAGTATTACTTCATACAAGATTCATGTCAGGAGGTATGCGTTTTTAGTTCTTGGGTAACTCAAACGTGCGATCTGTTCGTCTGGCAGGGGCTTTCTCAAAAAATGGAAACCCAAATTCGATTGTCAACGAGATAAAGATAAATCGTTCATAGATCTCCCTCCCTCATAAGCCTGTCTTCCTCTCTTCGTCCCTCCTCTTTGCCCCACCATTGGAAGCCGAGGCTTTATCCACCTTAGTTCCACTCGCTGCAGTGTGGAACTCGACAACCATTTATTTTTAAGTGGTCCTGTGTTTTCTTCCGACATTACAACAGTGACTACACTTCAAAGGTACTTCATTGGCTGTGCAGCGCTTTGGGACGTCCGGTGGTCGTGAAAGATGCTGTAGAAATACAAGTCTTTCTTTCTTTAATAGCACGTTTTTGGGGGACGGTGGTGGAGGGCTCCCTCCCACCACCGTCAACGCTATCAAGTTCTGGAACTCTTACTGTTTACCACCTCATTTCATTGATCTGTTGCTGTGTGGGATACGTGAAATAGAAGAATACCTTTGGAGATTAACGTTTTACAATGCATTAATTGTAAAGCCTTTCCACCATCTACAAGGTACAAGTAAGGAGTGTGATGGAATACTCTCCACTTGCCTGGATGAGTGCAGCTCCAACAACACTCAAGAAGCTCGACACCATCCAGGACAAAGCAGCCCGCTTGATTGGCACCCCATCCACCACCTTAAACATTCACTCCCTGCACCACCGGCGCACCGTGGCTGCAGTGTGTCCCATCTACAAGATGCACTGCAGCAACTCACCAAGGCCTCTTCGGCAGCACCTCCCAAACCCGCGACCTCTTCCACCTAGAAGGACAAGGGCAGCAGACGCATGGGAACACCACCACCTCCAAGTTCCCCTCCAAGTCACACACCATCCTGACTTGGAAATATATCGCTGTTCCTTCATCGTCGCTGGGTCAAAATCCTGGAACTCCCTCCCTAACAGCACTGTGGGAGTACCTTCACCACACGGACTGCAGCAGTTCAAGAAGGCAGATCACCACCACCTTCTCAAGGGGAATTAGGGATGGGCAATAAATGCTGGCCTTGCCAGCAACGCCTACATCCCGTAAACGAATTTAAAAAAAAATTCCAAGAGTTTGAAACCTCAAACATCTTTTCTGTATGTGCAAAAGTAATCGAGTGTCTTGCAGCAGAAATATTTGTTTAACCACTTCATAATCTGAAGAAGGGTCCCTAACAATGTTCCCTGTAATTATTTTTTGGGTGTGCGGCCCCCTTTAAGTGGCTGTGCAGCCCATTCAAATTTTCGCAGTTATTCCCGTTGAAAAGCTGGTGAGCGGCCTGCGCGGGAACTCCAGACCACGGCCGCGCAGCTTGACGGGAACATTGGTCCCCAACCCCTCTCCCCCTCCCCCTCTTTCAAAACAGAACAACTCCTTTGACGCTCCTTTTGGGCAACCCTGCTAATCTCGCTGACGTAAGAAAACTACTAGGCACTTGGTCGAAGCATTAAACAAAGCTTTAATCAACTGTTTTTCAACATGGAGGTCTAGTTGTGTCCTTCCCTAGTTCCTGTTGAGGAATGTCCTGAGCAAGCTGGGCCCATGCCCGAGTTATTTATACTCTCCCTGGACAGCGCCACCAGCAGGTCGCCAAGTATTACTTCATAAGTCATTTCCACGTGAATGACAAGATTCATGTCACTCTCTTTCTTTGCTTCACATCTCTTTCAAAGCACCTTGCAACGAGGGTCGCCAACCCTGATTGGACGTACTCCTGGAGGATTCATAACGTGATCTCCCCCCTCTCCCACTGCCCCGCCCAGTCAAACAACCTTCCCCCCATCTCCAATATTTTTGCAACTAATAAACGAAAGCGTTCAAAGGAAATTAAAAAAAAAACGCATCATTTTTTTTCCTTCGATACCCCTATGATAATTCTCCCGGGTTACGTGCAGCCACCTCCTGGAGATGAGCCTTTATTTCCTGGAGTCCCCAGGACAATCCTGGAGGGTAGTCAATACATCCCTACTTGTAAAACTTCTCGACGTTGAGTGCCTCATAGAATCATGGAATAGTACAGCACAGAAGGAGGCCATTCGGCCCATCGAGTCTGCACCGGCTCTCTCTCGAAGAGCGATCCAGTTAGTCCCACTGCCCCCCCGCTCTTTCCCCATATCCCTGCAATTTTTTCTCCTTCAAGTATTTATCCCTTCTCCCTTTTGAAGGTTATTTATTGTGTAGTTATATAAATGCCAGCGACTGTTTCCTTCTTCACGAATAGTCAACAGGACTGCGCGGGTGGGAGCCCTTCGACGCGGTTTCGTTCTCCGAAGGGTTTTCCGTTTGTCGGCTCTCAGCTGTGGTGCTGTCTTCCAGCAAGGCCTCTGCTTGTTCACTGAGAGTTTTATTAACGGCAGACTGGTCCATTATTCCTGGTTGGCTATTAAAACTCACTTATGTTAATGTGATTCCTGCAATAAAAAGCCAGTTGTTGACTTTATTTCCATATCAACTGGAATAAACCAGACCCCTGTGGAGTAAATATTGAATTACAGGATTCTGAAGTCGATGAATTACATTATCCTGATATTTTCATGAGGTGATTTTATTACATTTAATTATGTTATAATTGTGACACTTTCTGCTTAGTGCTGCATCATGAATCATATTTTTCTCAGCAAAATCTTTGGTCACCTACCCTGTTCAGTTGACATTTTGGAGGTAGACATGTTGGGTAAAGGCCCTCGTTTGAGCCACGCGCGGCAGTGCTGAGTTTGTCGATCTCAGCCATCTTCAGCTGCTTCATCAATGACCTTCCCTCCAACATAAGGTCAGAAATGGGGATGTTCGCTGATGACTGCACAGTGTTCAGTGCCATTCACGACTCCTCAGATAAGGAGGCAGTCCATGCCCGCAAGCAGCAAGACCTGGACGACGTTCAGGCTTGGGCTGATAAGTGGCAGGTAACATTCGTGCCACACAAGTGCCAGGCAATGACTATCTCTAACAAGCGAGAGTCTAACCACTGCCCCTTGACATTCAATGGCATTACCATCGCCGAATCCCCCACCATCAACATCCTGAGGGTCACCATTGACCAGAAACTTAACTGGACCAGCCACATAAATACCGTGGCAACAAGAGCAGGTCAGAGGCTAGGTATTCTGTGGCGAGTGTCTCACCTCCTGACTCCCCAAAGCCTTTCCACCATCTACACTGCACAAGTAAGGAGTGTGATGGAATACTCTCCACTTGCCTGGATGAGAACAGCTACAACAACACTCAAGAAGCTCGATACCATCCAGGACAAAGCAGCCCGCTTGATTGGCACCCCATCCACCACCTTAAACATGCACTCCCTCCACCACCGGCGTACCGTGGCTGCAGTGTGTACCATCTACAAGATACACTGCAGCAACTCGCCAAGGCTTCTTCGGCAGCACCTCCCAAACCCGCGACCTCTTCCACCTAGAAAGACAAGGGCAGCAGGCGCATGGGAACACCACCAGCTCCAAGTTCCCCTCCAAGTCACACACCATCCTGACTTGGAAATATATCGCCGATCCTTCATCGTCGCTGGGTCAAAATCCTGGAACTCCCTCCCTAAAAGTACTGTGGGAGTACCTTCACCATACGGACTGCAGCAGTTCAAGAAGGCGGCTCACCACCACCTTCTCGAGGGTAATTAGGGATGGGCAATAAATGCTGCCCTTGCCAGCGGCGCCCACTTCCCATGAATGAATAATAAAAAAAAACAGTTGGGGTACTAGAAGTTGCCTCAATAACCGTGGGGTATTGTAATGTGGAGGGGGTGGGGGAAATAATACTCAACATTGCCATTCCTTCTCTTGATGTGTTTAACAATTCCTCAGACATTCAAAAGAAAACTCCTCATTTTTTTTTATAGAAGGCAGCTTGCAAGCACTGCAGAAAAGTACCACTTCCTGCAAGGATTGTTGGCGGATCTGAGCCACGAGTTTGAACTGAATCAGATTTGGCCGGTTTGGACTTGGACCCTAAGTCTGTGTGAGTCCTTCCGAGGCATATTTTAGAACATAAGAACATAAGAATTAGGAGCAGGAGTCGGCCATACGGCCCCTCGAGCCTGCTCCGCCATTCAATAAGATCATGGCTGATCTTCGACCTCAACTCCACTTTCCCGCCCGATCTCCATATCCCTTGATTCCCTGGAGTCCAAAAATCTATCGATCTCAGCCTTGAATATACTCAAAGACTGAGCCTTCTGGGGCAGAGAATTCCAAAGATTCACAACCCTCTGAGTGAAGAAATTCCTCCTCATCTCGGTCTTAAATGGCCAGCCCCTTATCCTGAGACTATGCCCCCTAGTTCTAGACTCTCCAGCCAGGGGGAAACAACCTCTCAGCATCTACCCTGTCAATCCCCTTCAGAATCTTGTATGGTTCAATGAGATCACCTCTCATTCTTCTAAACTCCAGAGAGTATAGGCCCAATCTACTCAATCTGTCCTCATAGGAAAGCCCTCTCATCCTAGGAATCAATCTAGTGAACCTTTGTTGCACCGCCTCCAAGGCAAGTATATCCTTCCTTGGATAAGGAGACCAAAATTGTGCACAGTACTCCAGTTGTGGTCTCAATGGTAGCAAGATTTCCTTACTCTTATACTCCAACCCCCTTGCAATAAAGGCCAACATGCCATTTGCCTTCCTTATTGCCTGCTGTACCTGCATATTTTCTGCAATATTTCAGAAGTTAAAATAAGAAAGTTTCCCCTCCTGCTCAGAAACACATTCAGGGACCGCTTCCGACTTCAGGGGCAGATTAGTGACAACGTAAAAATTGGGCACGCACCGGGATGGCAAGGAACATGTGGGGACAGCCTACAGACAGACGAGAAATTGAACCTTGCAGTAAGATAGAAGCGAGTTTAGGATTTGTCTTATGGAAGTAAAGACGAGGAGGTCTACTGCGGTGGTTCTCAAGCTTCTTACTTCTGAGGACCCCACCCATGTTATAAAAATTACACGGAACCCCTTCAACACAAGACAAATATTTTTCTGTGTATAAGGTAGCCAAAGTTAGTGGGAGGATAGAAGATTGGGAAGTCTTCAAAAGACAACAAAAAGTAACTAAAGGATTGATTAAGAAAGGGAAAATAGACTATGAAAATAAATTAGCAAAAAATATAAAAACAGATAGCAAGAGTTTCTATAGTTATATAAAAAGAAAACGGGTGGTTAAGGCAAACGTAGGTCCCTTAGAGGATGAGACCAGGAAATTAATGGTGGGAAACATGGAGATGGCAAAAATGCTGAACAAATATTTTGTTTCAGTCTTTACGGTAGAGGACACTAAGAATATCCCAACACTGGACAAACAGGGGGCTCTAGGGGGGGAGGAGCTAAATACGATTAAAATCACTAAGGAATTGGTACTCAGTAAAATAATGGGACTCAAGGCGGATAAATCCCCTGGACCTGATGGCTTACATCCTAGGGTTTTGAGGGAAGTGGCAGTAGGAATTGTGGATGCTTTGGTAATAATTTTCCAAAACTCCCTGACTCAGCAAAGGTCCCGGCAGATTGGAAAACTGCTAATGTAACACCCTTATTTAAAAAGGGTTGTAGGCAGAAGGCTGGAAATTATAGACCAGTTAGCCTAACATCTGTGGTGGGTAAAATTTTGGAGTCTATTATTAAGGAGACAGTAACGAAACATTTAGATAAACATAATTTAATAGGACAAAGTCAGCATGGCTTTATGAAGGGGAAGTCATGTCTGACAAATTTGCTCGAGTTCTTTGAGGACATACGTACAGGGTGGAGAAAGGGGAACCAGTGGATGTAGTGTATTTAGACTTCCAGAAGGCATTCGACAAGGTGCCACATAAAAGATTATTACTCAAGTTAAAAAATCACTGGATTGGGGGTAATATTCTGGCATGGGTGGAGGATTGGTTATCTAACAGGAAGCAGAGAGTTGGGATAAATGGTTCATTCTCGGACTGGCAACCAGTAGCCAGTGGTGTTCCGCAGGGGTCGGTGCTGGGTCCCCAACTCTTCACAATCTATATTAACGATTTGGAGGAGGGGACCGAGTGTAACATATCAAAGTTTGCAGATGATACAAAGATGGGGGGGAAAGTAGAGAGTGAGGAGGACATAAAAAACTTACATGGGGATATAGACAGGCTGGGTGAGTGGGCAGAGATTTGGCAGATGCAATACAATATTGGAAAATGTGAGGTTATGCACTTTGGCAGGAAAAATCAGAGAGCAAGTTATTATCTTAATGGCGATAAACTGGAAAGTACTGCAGTACAAAGGGATCTGGGGGTCTTGGTGCAAGAAAATCAAAAAGTTAGTATGCAGGTGCAGCAGGTGATCAAGAAAGCCAATGGAATGTTGGCTTTTATTGCTAGGGGGATAGAATATAAAAACAGGGAGGTATTGCTGCAGTTGGAAAGGGTATTGGTGAGACCGCACCTGGAGTACTGCATACAGTTTTGGTGTCCATACTTAAGAAAAGACATACTTGCTCTCGAGGCAGTACAAAGAAGGTTCACTCGGTTAATTCCGGGGATGAGGGGGTGGACATACGAGGAGAGGTTGAGTAGATTGGGACTCTACTCATTGGAGTTCAGAAGAATGAAAGGCAATCTTATTGAAACATATAAGATTGTGAAGGGGCTTGTATTTATATAGCACCTTTAACGTAGTAAAACGTCCCAAGGCGCTGCACAGGATTATTTTAAGACAAAAAATTTGACACTGAGCTACGTAAGGAGAAATTAGGACAGGTGACCAAAAGCTTGGTCAAAGAGGTAGGTTTTAAGGAACGTCTTAAAGGAGGAAAGAGAGGTAGCGAGGCGGAGAGGTTTAGGCAGGGAATTCCAGAGCTTAGGGCCTAGGCAACAGAAGGCACGGCCACCAATGGTGGAGCGATTATAATCAGGGATGCTCAAGAGGGCAGAATTAGAGGAGCGCAGATATCTCGGAGGGGTTGTGGGGCTGAAGGAGATTACAGAGATAGGGAGGGGCGAGGCCATGGAGGGATTTGAAAACAAGGATGAGAATTTTGAAATTGAGGCGCTGCTTAACCGGGAGCCAATGAAGGTCAGCGAGCACAGGGGTGATGGGCGAACGGGACTTGGTGCGAGTTAGGACACGGACAGCCGAGTTTTGGATCATCTCAAGTCTACGTAGGGTGGAATGTGGGAGGCCAGCCAGGAGTGCGTTGGAATAGTCAAGTCTAGAGGTAACAAAGGCAGGGTTTATCAGAATGACGTCTGTAAAATGGATATGCCAATATCCCTAACAAGAGACAAATGTTACAGTAAGCAGACTTTATATGCTGGAGGAAGCCTGCCCAACTTGTTACAATTTAGCTAGTTTTATGTAATAATGGGAGTGTGGCGGATCGCCACCTAAAACGAGCATAATCCACTCTTCCGTCTGTGGTCAAATTTCCAGCACCTTCCCCTTTAAGGCACCTTACCTTTAAGGCAGAAGGGGGTGGGGCCTCAGGTTTTACCCAGAGAATTCTGGGAGTTTTTCCAGAGAATTCTGGGAGCAGCTCGCTCAGCCATTTTGTGTGCCATGCAGTGAATTAAAGTTTTCTTGTTTTCCACATATGGATTCAGCCTCCATTCGTGTTTCGCGACAGCCTCAACATTGGTGAACCCGACGCTCAGAACGTATTCCGAGCACTGCAATGGCGGACACGAACGCAGTTTCCGTGAAACTGCCGGAGTTTTGGGAAATCCAGCCCGAAGCCTGGTTTCTCCAAGCTGAATCTCGTTTCCGGCTGCGAAGTACGACTATCTCGTCACATCACTCAGTAGCGCCGCAGTTTCCAAGGTTTGGACAACGCTGCAGAACCCCCCAGAGGAAGGCAAGTACGCACATCTCAGAACAGCGCTCCTTAAAAAATTTACAGCCTCGGCATATCAGCGAAACTGCCACCTCCTCGACCTTCCAGGCCTCAGTGATGCCTCACCGTCAGACCTCCTCTCCCACATGCTCTCCCTCACCGATGAGAGCCCACCCGGATCCCTCTTCCGCACGCTGTTCATCCGCCAGCTCCCTCTCAGCATCCGCCCAGCGATCGTGGCGTCCGGCCTCACGAACCTGGAAGCCCTGGCCGATGAGGCCGACAAGCTGCTGTCCGCTCACTCCAGCCGCGACATCACTCCGGACCTGGCAGCCAATGCCTGGGCGCGCCCCTCACCATCCAGCACACGGCCACAAGGGCCTGTCACCAGGCCCACGGGGCCTTCACGGCCCACTAACCTGGGCCACTATTACTACCACGCACGGTTCGGCACCAGGGCACAACGGTGCACACCTCCCTGCTCTTTCAAGTCCGCCCCCGTTCCAGCCCCCGCGATGGCCGTGGGCCACGCGGGCTCCCTGCTGTTCGTCACGGATGACAAAACCGGCCGCCGGTTCCTGTGCGACACTGGGGCTCAGCACAGCATCATCCCGGCCTCCTCCCTCGACATCCAAAAGGGCGAACGAGGACCGGCGCTGGCTGCTGCTAACGGCTCGGAAATCCGGACGTATGGCACCCGGACAGTCACCCTCGACCACGCTGGTCACCGCTACCGATGGGAGTTCATCACTGCCAAGGTGCTCTCCCCTCTCATCGGCGCAGATTTCCTGTGTGCCCACGGCTTACTGGTAGACATCCCCCGTCACCGCCTCGTGGACATGAACACCATGTCCCCCATCCTGGGCGCCATGGCCCCCCGTCAACCCGCCGACATGGAGTCACAGTGCCACGCCCGGGCCACGGATGACTACTCGGCACTCCTGGCCGAATTCCCGGCCCTTACCAATCCGACCTTCTCCGCGGAGGCCGCCAAACACGGGGTGGAACACTTCATCCCCACCACAGGCCCCCCAGTGTACGCCCACGCCCGCAGGCTGGACCCAGCCAAACTGGAGATCGCGCGGACCGAGTTTGCCACCATGGAACAGCTCGGCATCATCCGCCGCTCCAACAGTCCCTGGGCCTCCCCACTCCACATCACCCCCAAACCAGGCGGAGGTTGGCGCCCCTGCGGGGATTACCGCCGCCTCAATGACGCCACCACCCCTGATCGGTACCCCATGCCGCACATTCAGGACTTCTCGGCTAGACTGGCTGGCCACTCAGTCTTTTCCAAGGTCCACCTGGTGCGCGGCTACCACCAAGTCCCCGTCCACCCCGCGGACGTCCCCAAGACGGCCGTAATCACCCCCTTCGGCCTGTTCGAGTTCCTGCGGATGCCCTTCGGCCTCAAAAACGCGGCCCAGGCATTCCAACGGCTCATGGACTCGGTCCTTCGGGACCTGAAGTTCCTGTTCGTCTACCTGGACGACATCCTGGTAGCCAGTTCCTCCAAGCAGGAACACCTCGAACACCTTCGCATCCTGTTCGGGCGCCTCAGCGACCACGGGCTCATCCTCAGCCCAGCCAAATGCCAGTTCGGCCTGGACAAGATCGACTTCCTCGGCCACCACATCACCCATGCTGGGGCCATTCCCCTGCCCACCAAGGTGCAGGCCGTCCAACAATTTCCCCGCCCCACCACCATCAAAGGCCTCCAGGAGTTCCTCGGGATGGTGAATTTCTATAACCGCTTCATCCCCAAAGCGGCGTCCCTCATGAGGCCCCTGTATGAAGCCCTCCGGGGCAGGAGCGGCAAGATGGCGGTCGAATGGACGGCAGACGCGTCCGCCACCTTTGATTCCACCAAGATCGCGCTCGCCAACGCCACCCTGCTCGCGCACCCACGGCCCAATGCCAGGGTAGCGCTCACCACGGACGCCTCCGACCACGCGGTCGGCGCCGTGTATGAGCAGTGGGTCGATGGCGCCTGGCAACCATTTGCCTTCTTCAGCCGCCAACTACGCCCCCCGGAGGTCAAGTACAGCACCTTCGACCGCGAGCTCCTCGCGCTGTTCCTGGCGGTCCGCCATTTCCGGTTTTTGCTTGAGGGCCACCCCTTCACTGCGTTTGTCGACCACAAGCCCCTGACATTCGCAATGGCAAAGACAACCGACCCCTGGTCCGCCAGGCAGCAGCGCCAGCTCGCGGCAGTGTCCGAGTTCACCACGGACATCCAACACGTCTCCGGCCGAGACAATGTGGTAGCCGACTGCCTCTCCCGCCCCGCCATCCACGCCGCACACCTAGCAGTCGACTATGCTCAACTCGCAGCAGCCCAGATCACCGACCCGGATCTGCTCTCCGCACCCACCAACCTACCAGGGCTATGCCTGGCCGATGTCGCCTGTGGCCCGACCGCAGTCACGGTCAAGTGCGACATATCCCCATGTCAACCTCGGCCCGTCGTCCCAGCGTCCTGGCGCCGCCGGGTATTCGACATTCTCCACAGCCTCTCCCACCCCGGCGCCCGCGCATCCATCAAATTGGTAGCCAACCGCTTTGTCTGGCGCGGCCTTTGCAAGGATGTGCGTACTTGGGCCAACTCCTGCCTAGCCTGCCAACGGGCCAAGGTACAGCAACACACGAAAGCACCCCTCGAGGAGTTTACCGTCCCCTCGCGGAGATTCGACCACATCCACGTGGACATCGTCGGGCCCCTGCCGCCGTCGCAAGGCCACACGCACTTGCTGACCATCGTTGACCGCACCACACGCTGGCCTGAGGCAATTCCACTGACCTCTACCACCACCGCCGACAACGCCAGAGCCTTCATCAGCACCTGGGTCGCACGGTTCGGCGTCCCCTCCGATATTTACCTCTGAACTCTGGACCGCCGTCGCACGCAATCTCGGGGTGACCATTCACCGCACCACAGCGTACCACCCCCAAGCCAACGGACTGTGTGAGCGGTTCCACAGATCCTTGAAGGCATCTCTTCGAGCCAGCCTCCAAGACGGCGCCTGGACCGACCGACTTCCATGGGTCCTCCTCGGCCTGCGCACCGCAGTTAAAGAAGACCTCCACGCATCGGCAGCAGAGCTCGTGTACGGTCAGCCGCTGCTCGTACCCGGCGAGTTCCTGCCCACCGCCACGACACCCTGGTCAGCCGACCAGCAACGCCACGACTTCGCCTCACCGGCGCTGCAGTTTGCCCCGGTGCCCATTGCCCGACACGGCGAATCCACGTCACACGTCCCACTAAGCCTGCACCAGGCACGGTTTGTTTTCGTCCGGCACGACACCCACCGCGGACCCCTTCAACCCCCGTACGATGGGCCATACAAGGTGCTACAGGCTGGGGACAAATTTTTCACCCTGCAAGTGGGCGACAGGACCGAAAAAGTGTCGGTGGACCGACTCAAGCCAGCACACTCGGAGCCCGGGGAGCAGGTCCCTGTAGCTCGTCCACCTCCACGCGGCCGACCTGCCCTCAAGCCGGTTCACCCGGCTGCTCCACGCCCGGCCGTTCCACGTCCACCGGCGTCCTACAAGAGCCGCTCCAGCCGGCCCATCAGACCACCGCACCGTCTCGTCCACACCTCCTAAGCGGATTCTTGGGGGAGCTGTGTGGCGGATCGCCACCTAAAACGGGCATAATCCACTCTTCCGTCTGTCGGACAAATTTCCAGCACCTTCCCCTTTAAGGCATCTTACCTTTAAGGCAGAAGTGGGCGGGGCCTCAGGTTTTACCTAGAGAATTATGGGAGTTTTTCCAGAGAATTCTGGGAGCAGCTCGCTCAGCCATTTTGTGTGCCATGCAGTGAATTAAAGTTTTCTTGTTTTCCACATATGGATTCAGCCTCCATTCGTGTTTCGCGGCAGCCTCAACAGGAGCACATTTTTGTGGGAGTTTAGAACTCAGTCACAACCAGGGTCACTGGGACATTGCAGATTATGGCAAAATGTTGTGTATTTTCTTTTATTCATTCCCTGCGGAGCTAGTGTTGCCAATCTTTTCCCTGCTCCCAGTTCATGGAAGCACGATGTCCCCCTCCCTCCCCAGTTTATGGAGTCTCTCCTCACGTCCCGGTTCGTTAACGCTGCTGCCCCACGCTCCAGCACGACGCTGCGGCTTCGCTCCAGGATCGGACTTTGCCAAGTCTTGAGGGTGGGAATTCCCGAGCCTTGCACCTTGGACTTTCTGATCTGGCATTTCACGAGGTTGGGAATTCCTGCCCGCAGCGTGTAGATGACTCTGAGCGCAGAGCGAAGCAGCGGCTGCATCAGCTAGGAGCTGGGAGTGTCAATGAATGGCCAGTTGTGAATGGAGCAAGGTGATTTTGATGAAGGGAGTTGAAGGTTCTGTGTAAATTTTTCCCAGTGGCCCTGCTTACTGCACTATTGTCAAATGGTTTTTCACCCCCACAAACTTTGCTTCTTGCAGTCTCTAATGCAGCAAAACTGTTGACCGAGGCCATGTTGAGTGTAGTGGCAGTACGAAGGGCGGACCCCTTGAAACCTTCTCACGGACTCCTAAGAGGCCCCAGACCCCTGTTGAGAACCCCTGGTCTATGTATGCTGCATGTTATGAGGGACTGGGTTAGATGCAGAGTAAAGCTCCCTCTACACTGTCCCATCAAACACTCCCAGGGCAGGTACAGCACGGGTTAGATACAGAGTAAAGCTCCCTCTACACTGTCCCCATCAAACACTCCCAGGACAGGTACAGCACGGGTTAGATACAGAGTAAAGCTCCCTCTACACTGTCCCCATCAAACACTCCCAGGACAGGTACAGCACGGGTTAGATACAGAGTAAAGCTCCCTCTACACTGTCCCCATCAAACACTCCCAGGGCAGGTACAGCACGGGTTAGATACAGAGTAAAGCTCCCTCTACACTGTCCCATCAAACACTTCCAGGGCAGGTACAGCACGGGTTAGATGAAGAGTAAAGCTCCCTCTACACTGTCCCATCAAACACTCCCAGGGCAGGTACAGCACGGGTTAGATAAAGAGTAAAACTCCCTCTACACTGTCCCATCAAACACTCCCAGGGCAGGTGCAGCACGGGTTAGATAAAGAGTAAAGCTCCCTCTACACTGTCCCGTCAAACACTCCCAGGGCAGGTACAGCACGGGTTAGATAAAGAGTAAAGCTCCCTCTACACTGTCCCATCAAACACTCCCAGGGCAGGTACAGCACGGGTTAGATAAAGAGTAAAACTCCCTCTACACTGTCTCATCAAACACTCCCAGGGCAGGTACAGCACGGGTTAGATACAGAGTAAAGCTCCCTCTACACTGTCCCCCTCAAACACTCGCAGGAGAACTCTCCTGCTCTTCTTCAAAATAGTGCCATGGGATCTTTCATGTCCACCTGAGAGGGCAGACAGGGCCTTGATGTAATGTCTCATTCGAAAGACAGCACCTCTGACAGTGCAGCACTCCCCCAGTACTGCACTGGGAGTGTCAGCCTAGATTTTGTGTTTGTCTCTGGGGTGGATTGTAAACCCACCAACTTCTGACTTAAAGGCAAGAGGGCTGCCACTGATCCCGGGCTGGCACAATAAACGTGGCCTTGCCAGTGTCGCCCAGATCCTAAGCACAATGAAGAAACCCAGGCTGAACACCTGGGTCAGGGTGTAGTGTTCTGAAGTGCTCAATATGGAGCGCATCGTCAGAACCAGAGGACAACTGGACATCTGGACCTTCTCAGCAGCTTCTTCTTGTGACTAGTCCAATTTGTCTTGGTGCACAACCAAACACTGCGCTTGGCATTCTTTTCAAAGCACTAATGATAAGCTGCTTGGATAAGGACCAAGGGGGTCCAACTGAGAGTCGAGTCCTTGCAGGTGTTGAGTGATCCCGGTCAATGCCAGTTCTAAGCCGGCATCAGCTCTTCTATTGAAGAGTCATTCACGGCTGCGCGAAAGAGGGAGAGACTCCAGCCAGCGTCCAGGTCTTATGTTTGCTGGTCACTCCTCAATGTAGGAACTGAAATCATGGAACAGAAGGAATAAGGATTCAATCCTTCCAGCGAGCTAAAAACAATCAGGTGAACCATCGGCAGATGGTAAATGGTAAACTCCTGCCAAAATCACTTTCCCATTCTTGATGAGCGCTTCTGTCTCAAGGACTTGGAAGGTGCGGCTTCTAAATCTTGGCTGTGAGAGATTTCCTTCCGTGTTTGGAATATAGGGCAGTCCCATTACCATTCGCATCCTGGTCGTATCCGGAGAGCTAATTACGAGATAGCTGTCTTGTTCAATGCCTGTCCAAGAGGAATTGTTGACAGTTAGCTGGCAGGCCAGGCTGTCAGAGGCTGGAGTACGGCGAGAGGGGAAATATTAGCCTGAATGTCACGCGTGATCCAATGTTAATTTATTGTGCATGTGCAGAAACAGACAACTGTCTGAGATGTTCAGCAGTGAGTATAGGTGCCTTGAGAAAAGGCCGGACAGGTGGGCTTGGAAGGAATGGTAGACCTATATGTTCCATGTTGAACGCCACTTGGAAGAAGCACTGAGAGTAGCAAGGGCACAGAATGTACTCTGGGTGGGGGATTTCAATGTCCATCACCAAGAGTGGCTCGGTAGCACCACTACTGACCGAGCTGGCCGAGTCCTGAAGGACATAGCTGCCAGTCTGGGCCTGCGACACGTGGAGAGAACCAACATGAGGGAAAAACCTACTTGACCTCGTCTTCACCAATCTACCTGTCGCAAATGCACCTGTCCATGACAGCATTGGTGGCAGTGACCACTGCACAGTCCTTGTGGAGACGAGGTCCTGTCTTCACATTGAGTATACCCTCCATCGTGTTGTGTGGCACTACCACCGTGCTAAATGGGATAGATTCAGAACAGATCTAGCAGCTCAAAACTGGGCATCCATGAGGCGCTGTGGGCCATCAGCAGCAGAATTGTATTCCACCACAATCTGTAACCTCATGGCCCAACATATCCCTCACTCTACCATTACCATCAAGCCAGGGAACCAATCCTGGTTCAATAAGGAGCATGCCAGGAGCAGCACCAGGCATACCTAAAAATGAGGTGCCAACCTGGAAAAGCTGCAACACAGGACTATATGCATGCTAAAAAGCGGAAGCAGCATGCTATAGACAGGGCTAAGCGATCCCACAATCAACGGATCAGATAAAAGCTCTGCAGTCCTGCCACATCCAGTTGTGAATGGTGGTGGACAATTAAACAACTAACAGGAGGAGGAGGCTCCATGAATATCCCCATCCTCAATGATGGTGGAGCCCAGCACATGAGTGCAAAGGACAAGGCTGAAGCATTTGCAACCATCTTCAGCCAGAGTGTTGAGGGGATGATCCATATCGGCCTCCTCCTGAGGTCCCCATCACCACAGAAGCCAGTCTTCAGCCAATTCGATTTACACCACGTGATATCAAGAAACGGCTGATCGCCCTGGATACAGCAAAGGCTATAGGCCCCGACAACATCCCAGCTGTCGTACTGAAGACTTGTGCTCCAGAACTAGCCACGCCTCTAGCCAAGCAGTTCCAGTACAGCTACAACACTGGCATCTACCCGACAATGTGGAAAACTGCCCAGGTATGTCCTGTCCACAAAAAGCAGGACAAATCCAACCCCGGCCAATTACCGCCCCATCAGTCTACTCTCAATCACCAGCAAAGTGATGGAAGGTGTCATTGACAGTGCTATCAAGCGGCACTTACTCACCAATAACCTGCTCACCGATGCTCCGTTTGGGTTCCGCCAGAACCGCTCGGCTCCCAACCTCATTACAGCCTTGGTCCAAACATGGACAAAAGAGCTGAATTCCAGAGGTGAGGTGAGAGTGACTGCCCTTGACATCAAGGCAGCATTTGACCCAGTGTGGCACCAAGGAGCCCGAGTAAAACTGAAGTCAATGGGAATCGGGGTGAAAACTCTCCACTGGCTGGAGTCATACCTAGCACAAAGGAAGATGGTTGTGGTGGTTGGAAGTCAATCAGCACAGCCCCAGAACATCGCTGCAGGAGTTCCTCAGGGCAGTGTCCTAGGCCCAACCATCTTCAGCTGCTTCATCAATGACCTTCCATCCATCATAAGGTCAGAAGTGGGGATGGTCGCTGATGACTGCACAGTGTTCAGTGCCATTCACAGCTCCTCAGATAATGAAGCAGTCCATGCCCGCATGCAGCAAGACCTGGATGACATTCAAGCTTGGGCTGATAAGTGGCAGGTAACATTTGCGCCACACAAGTGCCAGGCAATGACTATCTCCAACAAGCAAGTGTCTAACCACCGCCCTTTGACTTTCAACGGCAGTACCATCACCGAATCCCCCACCATGAAGATCCTGGGGGTCACCATTGACCAGCAACTTAATTGGACCAGCCACATAAATACTGTGGCAACAAGAGCAGGTCAGAGGCTGGGTATTCTGCAGTGAGTGTCTCACCTCTGACTCCCCAAAGCCTTTCTACCATCTACAAGGCACAGGTCAGGAGTATGATGGAATACTCTCCACTTGCCTGATGAGTGCAGCTCCAACAACACTCAAGAAGCTCGACACCATCCAAGACAAAGCAGCCCGTTTGATTGGCACCCCATCCACCACCTTAATATTCACTGCCTCCACCACCAGCGTAGCATGGCTGCAGTGTGTACCATCTACAAGATGCACTGCAGCAACTCGTCAAGGCTTCTTCAGCAACACCTCCCAAACCCGCGACCTCTTCCACCTAGAAGGACAAGGGCAGCAGGCACATGGGAACACCGCCACTTCCAAGTTCCCCTCCAAGTCACACACCATCCTGACTTAGAAGTATATCGCCGATCCTTCATCGTCGCTGGGTCAAAATCCTGGAACTCCCTCCCTAACAGCACTGTGGGAGCACCTTCACCACACGGACTGCAGCGGTTCAAGAAGGCGACTCACCACCACCTTCTCAAGGGCAACTGGGGATGGGCAATAAATGCTGGCCTTGTCAGTGACACCCACATCCAATGAACGAATAAAAAATAAATTTTTTCCCACTGGCAATACATTAACACTGGCAGTAAAATCACACTGATCGGGAAATCCAGGCTATAGTATCATAGAATGTTCCAGAAGAGAAACAGGACCCTTAGCCTATCCAATCTACACCGGAGTTTTTTCTCCATCTGTACATTCTAGTCAGCTGTGGCTGAGTGCGTAGCACTCTCATCCTACTATGTTATTTTGTTTTATTTGTTCATGGGATGTGGGCATCGCTGGCAAGGCCAGCATTTATTGCTCATCCCTAATTGCCCTTAAGAAGGTGGTGGTGAGCCACAGAGGGGCAGTTAAGAGTCAACCTGATTGCTGTGGGTCTGGAGTCACATATAGGCCAGACCAGGATAAGGACGGCAGATTTCCTTCCCTAAAGGACATTAGTGAACCAGATGGGTTTTTACGACAATACGGTAGTTTCATGGTCACCATTACTGGTACTAGTTTTTAATTCCAAAATTATTTATAATTAATTGAATTTTTAAATTCCCCAGTTGCCTGTGGTGGGATTTGAACTCACATCTATTCAGATTATTAATCCAGGCTTTATGGATTATTAGTCCAGTAACATAACCACTATGCTACCGTACCCATAGAAGATGTGGGTTCAAGGCCCGCTCTCGGAACTTGAGCACAAAGTCCGGGCTGCCACTCCAGTGCAGTGCTGAGGGAGTGCAGCAGATCCCCCGGTACTATTTCAAAGACGAGCAGGGGCGTTTTCTCCGGTATCCTGGCCAAGATTTATCACTGAAACAGATTATCTGGTCGTTATCTCAAAATGGTTGTGAAAGGCTCGATATTAATGCAAATTTGTTTGGCAGCAGATGTTCTTTCACAGCAATGCCCCGCATGCAGCAGTGAGATGAATGAGCCCATTAATCTGGATTTTTTTGGTGTTGGATGAGGGTGTCATGAGCCAGGACACTGATATAATGTAAGAACATAAGGAATAGGAGCAGGAGTAGGCCATGCGGCCCCTCGCGCCTGCTCCGCCAGTCAATAAGATCACGGCTGATCTTTGACCTCAACTCCACTTTCCCGCCCTATCCCCCATATCCATTGATTCCCTTAGTGTCCGGGAATCTATCAATCTCAGTCTTGAATATACTCAAGGACTCAGCATCCACAGCCCTCTGGGGTAGAGAATTCCAAAGATTCACCACCCTTTGAGTGAAGAAATTTCTCCTCATCTCAGTCCTAAATGGCCGACCCCCTTATCCTGAGACTGTGACCCCTGGTTCTAGACTCTCCAGCCAGGGGAAAACAGTCTCTCAGCATCTACCCTGTCAAGCCCTCTAAGAATTTTATACGTTTCAATGAGATCACCTTTCATTCTTCTAAACTCTAGAGAGTATAGGCCCAATCTACTCAATCTCTCCTCATAGGACAACCCTCTCGCCCAGGAATCATTCTAGTGAACCTTCGTTGCACCTCCTCTAAGTCAAGTATATCTCTCTGAATACCAACATTTACTGGTCTCTCAGCTTTTAAAAAATATTCTGCTTTTCTATTCTTACTACCAAAGTAGATAATTTCACACTTCCCCACATTATACTCCATCTGCCACTTTCTTGCCCACTCACTTAACCTGTCTCTATCCCTTTGCAGCCTCTTTGTGCCCTCCTCACAGCTCACTTTCCCACCTAGCTTTGTATCGTCAGCAAACTTGGATACATTACAGTTGGCCCCCTCATCTAAGTCATTGATGTAGATTGTAAATAGCTGAGGTCCAATTGTCAAAGGATTTTGAAGAAATAGCACAAGCTGACAAGCTCTAGTTCAACAGACCTTATGAAGCCATGAGAGATAGAGAGCGAGGAAGCAAGAGGGAGAAAAAGAGAGGAAGAGAACGAGAGAGAAAGAGAGCGAGAGAGAGAGAAGGAGGAAGAGAGAGAGAGGGAGGGAGAGAAAGAGGGAGGAAGAGAGTGAGAAATAGAGAGGAAAAGAGTGAGAGAGAGAGTAAAAGCGAGAGAGAAAGAAAAGAAGGGAGCAAGATAGAGGGAGGGAGAGAAAGAGAGAAAGAGGGAGGAAGAGAGTGAGAGAGAGGAAGAGCAAAAGTGAGGGAGAGAGAGTGAGAGAGAGAGGAAGAGAGAGAGCTAGAGAGAGAGGAAGAGCGAGAGAGTGAGGAAGAGAGAAAGAAAAAGAGAAAGTGAGAGAGCGAGAGAGAGAAAGAGAGAGGAAGAGAGAGCTAGAGTGAGAGAGGAAGAGCGAGAGAGTGAGAAAGATAGAGCGAGAGAGATAAACAACATGGCTTAACATAGAAACATAGAAACATAGAAACATAGAATCTAGGAGCAGGAGTAGGCCATTCGGCCCGTCGAGCCTGCTCCGCCATTCAATACGATCATGGCTGATCATCCAAATCCAGTACCCTGTCCCTGCTTTAATCCCCACAGTACACATATCCCACCCTACCCCCGTAACCCCACGTATTTAATTCCCCCTAACATATCCCATCCTATCCCCATAACCCCACATATTTAATCCCCCCTAACACTAAGGGTCAATTTATCATAGCCAAATCAACCTAACCCACACATTTTTGGACTGCTTCTGGCTACATGTTCGACCACATTTCCTGTGGTTACCATTTTTGCAGCAAATGCCTCTCCTCACAATCTTGCCCTGCCCACTTACTCCTCTTACACCTTCTCTTCCTTTGATCATCTCCACCTGTCCCACCACTCCTTCCTCATTGTCTATTGCCCTCCCAAGTAGCCTGGCAAGTTCCTCTTCTCCCACCACTGCTCACTTAGACTCTGCACTGAGTGACTCCTCTTCTCCAGTGATTTCTACTTTCCCCTCAATATGCCTGACCCCTTCTCCTCTCAAGTTCTCAGCACCTCTGTCCTCACTCAACTTCACCCTGCACATCAACTCCACCTGCCACAGTCATGGTCACCCCCTTGACCTCACCACCTTCTGAGACCTTGCCACTTGAGGTCATTATTACTGACAAGGCCATCTCTGGTCACTTCAATGTCCCTCAACTTCCACATCTCCTGCCCATGATTAACCCCTATACCCCTCAATGATACTACCCCCAGCTCTTCCTCAAACTCACTTCTCTTTTATCCCTTTACCCACCAACGACACTCAGACTGCTGTTGACCCTTGCCTCTTCCCTTCATGCTCTCATCCTACCAAACCTCTCGCAGTCTCCCATCCCAGAATCCACACCCCACCCCTGATACAAATCCCACCCGGATAACCTTAAACCTGATGTCTGTAGGGTTGGTGCAGACTGGCCTAGTTGTCCGCTGCCAGATCTGACTGGATCACTACACCTCCGTCTCCTTGTAGCACCTCCGCTTCTGCCTGACATCTAACGGAGAACGGCGCTGAATGGAAAGGGCGCAGAGTGGCACCATGCCGCCAGTAGAGTGCGCTCCCTGGCACTGCCAAGTGACGGTGCATGACGCAGGCTATTCCAGTGTGAGGGGGAGTCACCCCCAAGCCTGCATCGGACCTTAGCCAACAGCCACTTTCCGTGGATCAGTGGGCAGCGCTTGTGCCTCTGAGTCAGAAGGTTGCGGGTTCAAACCCCACTCCAGTGTCTTGAGCACAAAATCTCAGCTGACACTCCGATGCAGCGCTGAGGGAGC
Source organism: Squalus acanthias (assembly GCA_030390025.1). Lineage (NCBI taxonomy): Eukaryota > Metazoa > Chordata > Chondrichthyes > Squaliformes > Squalidae > Squalus > Squalus acanthias. The sequence goes on along the minus strand of CM059445.1, from coordinate 5,904,774 downwards.
GCCGTACTCTCGGAGCTGCCGTCTTTTGGATGAGACGTTAAAACCGAGGCCCCATCTGCCTTCTCAGATGAACGTAGAAGATCCCATGGCCCTATTCGATAGAAGAGTAGGAGGAGTTCTCCCTGACATCCTGGCCAATGTTTATCGCTCTAACCAACAACACTAAAAAAACAAATCATCTGGTTAATATCACATCGCTGTTTGTGGGACCTTGCTGTGCGCCAATTGGCTGAATAACCTACATTACAACAGCGACTACACTTCAAAAGTGCTTTGTTGGTTGTGAAGGGCTTTGGGACATCCTGAGGTTGTGAAAGGCGCTGTGGAAACACAAGTCTTTCTTTCCCTCTGCTAGTAATCGGAAGCATCGTTTCCTAGATCGGGACTGTTGAGCCCACGTGTAGTGTCTCTATACTGCCACAGCTGAGATTTGTTAACTCAACACAGACCGGGAACCAAAGCTGGCACCTTCTGGGCTGTCTGACTTGTTTACGTACCAGTTGAGCCATTGGGGGAGCTCGTCCCTCTGTAACCTGGCAGAAGATGAGAGCGTAAATGCATTGCATGCCCAGCTCAAACCTAACATAAGGGCACTGCCAATCGAATACAAGCCAAATAGAACCTGGTCCAAGACAAGTGCCAGCTTATTGTAAATTCATTACAAAATAAATACAGTGCAAATCCATTAGAATCCCAATATAAATGGGAGGGAAAAAATACAATGCAAGCCTGACCCAATGGCCCGATTTTAACTTACCCTCGCCTGGTGGAAGCCAGGCTGGAGGGAGTGTTAAAATGAGGCCAATCACTTACCCCCTATGATCCCGCTGCCTCCCCGCCATGTCTTAAGAGAGGGCAGACGGGGCCTTGGTTTTACCGTCTCATCCGAAAGACGGCACCTCGACAGTGCAGCACTCCCTCAGCACTGCACTGCAGTGTCAGTCGAGATTTGTGCTCCAGTCTCCAGAGTTGGGCTTGAACCCGAGCGGGACCCGATCTGCAATTTTAGTCGGAGGACTGAGCGGGGCAGCGGGGAGGGGGGTGGGGGGGGCGAGTGGGAGTGACCGCTTCTCTGTCAGGCCAGACCTGTCGGGAGGGGTGGGGGGGTGGATCGAGGGCCAGAAGAGGCCCAGGCAGGTTGTCGTCTGTTGTAGTCCAATTGATAGAGATTGATGGCTGTGATTAGTCAGCAACTCCATTATCGTTGGCAAATGGTATGTTGGCCTTCATTGCAAGAGGATTTGAGTACAGAAGCAAGGATATCTTACTACAGTTGTACAGGGTCTTAGTGAGACCACACCTGGAGTACTGTGTGCAATTTTGGTCTCCTTACCTAAGAAAGGATATACTTGCCATAGAGGGAGTGCAGCGAAGGTTCACCAGACTGATTCCTGGGATGGCAGGACTGTCGTATGAGGAGGGATTGGGTCAACTAGGCCTGTATTCACGAGAGTTTAAAAGAATGAGAGGGGATCTCATTGAAACGTATAAGATTCTGAAAGGGTGAGACAGACTGGATGCAGGGAGGATGTTTCCCCTGTCTGGGGGGGTCCAAGAACGAGGGGTCACAGTCTCAGGATACGGGGTAGGACATTTAGGACTGAGATGAGGAGAAATTTCTTCACTCAGAGGGTGGTGAACCTGTGGAATTCTCTACCACAGAAGGCTGTGGAGGCCAAGTCACTGAATATATTTAAGAAGGAGATAGATAGATTTCTAGACGCAAAAGGCGTCAAGGGGTATGGGGAGAGAGGGGGAATATGGTATTGAGATAGAGGATCAGCCATGATCATATTGAATGGAGGAGCAGGCTCGAAGGGCCGAATGGCCGACTCCTGCTCCTATTCTTCTATGTTTCTCGAAGTTCCTGTAACCGCTGCAAGGTGGCTGCAGATATCCAGCTCACTTGTGAAGCTCCTCTCGTGGTACCTCAGTTTCCGATGAGTTTGCACTGCAGCTACTGAACACTCAGCTCCCCCTCACAGCCAGAGCGCCGGCTTTCTTTGACTCTAATATGATTTCTCACCTTCAAATTGTTTCCCATTTGTGCTGTTCTTTAATTTACTGGCATTAATTTGCAGCTTGCGAGATGATTGCAACCATTCTGCCGCGCCGTCTTGCATTATTATTTCTTTCCCCCCAAGATGGAATTATGGTGGAAGTGTAATATTCCCAATTATTAAACCTGCTTTCTCAAATTACAATCACAGCATGTTGCCAGGGGCTAAGAGAAAGGGAGGGAAGAGCTGAGCTAGTTCGAGCACTGACTGCAGACTTTAAGTTCATAAATATGTAACTGCCGCCTCTCCTGATAGCTCTGGGTTTGAAATGGAAATGTTATCAAGTGCATCTAACAGTTTGCTTTTTTAGACAATTTGCTCTCTTGCGCCTTTTTATTCAGCCACAGATCATTTACCGTGTTTGCCCTGGGATGCATATCTTTCCTAAATTAACAGAGCCAGCCGTGGCTCGGTGGGCAGCACGCTCGCCACTGAGTCACTAAAGGTCGTGGGTTCGTAGTCCCACTCCAGAGACTTGAGCCAATAACTGTAGCACAACGTCAGTGCAGTGCTGAGGGAGTGCTGCACTGTCAGGTGCCACCTGTTTAAAGAGTGTGCAGGGACCGAGGGACCTGGGAGTTAATGTGCATAGGTCCCTGAAGGTGGCGGGACATATTGAGAGAGAGTGGTTGGCAAAGCATATGGGATCTTGGGCTTCATAAATAGAGGTATTGAGTACAAAAGTAGAGAAGTTATGCTGAACCTTTATAAAGCGCTGGTTAGGCCACAACTGGAGTATTACGTCCAGTTCTGGTCACCACACTTTAGGAAGGATGTGAAGGCAGTTGAGAGGGTGCATAGGAGATTTACCAGAATGGTTCCAGGGATGGGGGATCTTAGCTACAAGGACAGGTTGGAGAAGCTGGATTTGTTTCCATTAGAGCAAAGGAGGTTGAGGGGTGATTTGATAGAGGTGTACAAGATTATGACGAGTTTGGATAGGCTAGACGGGGAAAGGCTGTTCCCACTAGTTGATGGTACAAGGACTAGGGGGCACCGATTTAAGGTTTTGGGCAAGAGATACAGGGGGGGGGGTGAGGAAAAAACTTTTTTACGCAGCGAGTGGTGAGGACCTGGAACTCGCTACCGACGGAAGTGGTGGAAGCGGAGACACTCAATGTTTTCAAGGGGAGACTGGATAGGCATTTGAGGGAATAAACTTGCAGGGCTACGGGGATAGAGCGGAGGAATGGGACTGACTGGATTGCTCTACAGAGAGCTGGCATGGAGTCGATGGGCCGAATGGCCTCCTTCTGTGCCGTTATAATTCTTGACTCTATGGGGGGAAAATTCAGTTGGTTGCGCCTTCTGTTAGCGCCTTAAGAGGGCGCTAATGGGGCGCAAAGCAACTAGCGCCCGGGCGCGGCGATGTTTGCGCCGCTTGCGAAATTAACTAGACATTTTGCGGCTGCGCTAAACACTACCGCCACGATCTCCTGCACCGGCAGATCGTGACGTCAGTCGAGTGCGCAACGCCCCGGTAGCACCCCGGAGCGGATATTGAGTGGCGCCCCCTGCCTTACCGCCTGACGCTAGCAATGACAGGTTGAGGGGAGCGTTTTGCAGTCAGGAAGGGACTGGGGGAGCGCTATTTAAAGGCGACCGCTTCCTGCCATTTTTTATTGGTGACATTTTTGAACCACGCATTCTGAGAGAGAGAGAGAGAGAGAGAGACTTCTGGAGAGATTCAACGTTGTGTGAAGGAGTTTTGGGTACTGAGCAGCACTTTGCAGGTTCATTTTGATTTTCCCTTCCTTGTATCGATTTAGAAGAGACTGTGGGGGCTGCATTCTGAGCTCTTTCCCTGGTGCTCTGCATTGTTCTTTCCAGCAGATTTGATGTACAGGTCTCTCCAGGCCGAGATTCAAGGCTGCAATGAGCAGGATGTGGATGGAAAGCAAGATCAACCCTCCCCTTTAAGAACTGGCCGGGGCCATTGTGTCTGTGTTCCATTGCTGACTGACATCACATGAGCTTCGCCAGCACTCTGAGTTAGCGCCTCGCTCCTCGGCCTTTGCACCTTAAGACAGATGTGTAGTGCCTGATTTAGCGCTCCAATCACCTCCAGGGGCGATAAAAGTCAAGTTTTCAGTCGGAGGCGATATTTAGCGCCAGGCGCTAATCTTTGCGCCTGGCCGATAATTGCGCCCCAAATGGGGCGATACTGAATTTCTCCCCTTATGACTCTTTCAGATGAGACAGTTAAATTGAGGCCCCGTCTGCCCTCTTAGGGTGCTGTAAAGGATCCCATGGCACTATTCGAAGAATAGCAGGGGAGTTCTCCCCATCTGTCAATCAACATCAATAAAGCAGATGATGTGGTCATTTTCACATTGCTGTTTTGTGGGAGCTTGCTGTGCACAAATTGGCTGCCGCGTTTCCTACATTACAACAGTGACTGCACTTCAAAAGTACTTCATTGGCTGTAAAGCGCTTTGGGACGTCCTGACATCATGAAAGGCGCTGTATAAATGCAAGTCTATCTTTCTTAAATAAAGCAGGCTATAAGGTATGATAACATTTGTGCTGACAGAGACCGCGTACATTGGCAGACAGCACCAGATAGCAGTCGTTTGTTCCATTTTGCCTTCCCTCTGCATTACAGATATACAGAGCTGACGCTGAGACACATACATGCCGTACGGTGTCAGGCGTTAGTGAATCGTTCCCCCTGGTGTGTACCGTACGTGTACAGGAAGCGACGCAGACGGGCGATTTTAAATCCTGCCCGCGTGGCGGAAACCGGAAACTGGGGCGGGTGGGGCAGCTCTGAGTTCCTTACCCGCCATGGAGCAGACCCAGATCCAGCCATCTGCAATTTTGACTCAGGCTTTTGGACTGGGCAGCTAGGCCGCTCGCCCAAAGCCGGTAGGAGGGTCCTCATTGACCTGTGCAGGTCAAGGTCAAATGATGTCATAGGCCGCCGACTGCTATTCCAACACTGGCCTTGATCGGAGAATGCGCTGTGGCTTTCTCTCCAGCTAATGTCAAACGAGAAGAGTTCCCGGGACTAGAAGAGGCCACTTGAGGTAAGTAATCTTACTTTCCTTGTGCGGCCAGTAGGAGCAGGAGAGCTCCTCCGGACTCCACAAGGTAAGTTTAGGCCTCTCCTGCCCTAGGCTCCCTACCCCTCCCACTCTTGAGACCCTCCCGGAACCCCCTTCCCCACAGCTACCTGCATACCAATGGGCAGCCACTGGCACACCCCAGGAAGTTCCCGCCCGCTTGCCACCCATTTCTCGCCAGTACCGCCCGTTACCCGCCCGAACTTCCTGCCCGCTTCCCTCCTGCTTCCTGCCCATTCCGGGCAGGAAGTGAAGCGGAGGCCTGTTAATCAGTTAAAATGGCGAAGATTTTAATATTAATCCCTACCACCGAGGTTACGCTAACTGGGCTGTAGTTCCCTGGATTAGTCCTATCTCCTTTACTGAGGATAGGAATTACATTTGCTGTTCATCAGTCCTCTGGCACTGTTCCATTTTCTATTGCAATATTATGCTTGGATACTAGTGCATCTGCTTTCTTCTCTGTAGTTGAGGAATTATTTTAATGGCGGAAATGGCTTATGCCAAAAATTTCTGCACTGTCTGTGCACTGAAGAAATTCACCCCTAGCATCACGACTGGAGTAATGCATTCAGTTCTGGGCACCGCACCTCAGGAAGGATATATTGGCCTTGGAGGGGGTGCAGCGCAGATTCACCAGTATTATATCGGGACTAAAAGGTTTAAATTATGAGGACAGGTTGCATAGACTAGGCTTGTATTCCCTTGAGTATAGAAGACCAAGAGATGATATGATTCAGCTATTTAAGATGATTAAACGACTTAATAGGCTAATTAGAGAGAAACCATTTCTTCTGGTCCAGAACAAGGGGGCATAACCTTAAAATTATTGCTAGGCCATTCATGGGGTGATGTCAGGAAGCACTTCTTCACACAAAGGGTAGTGGAAATCTGGAACTCTCTCCCCCAAAAAGCTGTTGAGGCCGGGGGTCAATTGCAAATTTCAAAACTGAGATGGATAGATTTTTGCGATGCAAGGGTATTAGGGGATATGGAACCAAGGCGGGTAGAGGGAGTTAAGAAACAGATCAGCCACGATCTAACTGAATGGCGGAACAGGCTCAAGGAGCTGAATGGCCTCCTCCTAATCCTATGTTCCAATACTGCGCTGAGCTGTCAGCCTAGCTTGTATGCTTGTGTCTCTGGAGCAGGGCTTGAACCCTGATCTTTTGATTGGGAAGCTAAAGTTCGACTAACTGACTCCTCCCCCCGCCCCCCCGGTCGATTTCCCTGTAGACACCGTGCCCGGTGGATCCATTATTCCCAGGTGCAGATGCAGGAAGATTTGGCCCCGTGGGACTCCACAGCAGAGCCAAGAATTCAGCGTGCTTCCTGCACAGCAACTGGTAATCAGTCAGAGCGCATTATTCCTCAGATTTCCAGGAACTGTAGTATAAACTATTAAAATTGGTGTACTTGACATTTGCAAAAAAAAAGATTAATCATCAAAGTCTGAAGATGTAGATGAGATGCTGGTTCTTCACTCTGAGGATTAGAGTGTGGCATTACTGTCTTCACCCTCTCCACGGGACACCCTTGCCCACTGATTATATCATAAAGCCTTATACTGTATTCTGCTGTTTATACAGGAGCTGCAGGAGTTCCATTATCTCTGCTGTTTCACTTTCTGCTGTGTGCACAATCCGTGGATTCATCTACTGCTGCCGTGCATTTTTGTATTTGGCATTATTGTGCCAATAAATGTGAGAGATAAATGAGATACAGAGTAAAGCTCCCTCTACACCGGCCCATCAAACACTCCCAGGGCAGGTACAACACGGGGTTAGATAGAGAGTAAAGCTCCCTCTACACTGTCCCATCAAACACTCCCAGGGCAGGTACAACACGGGGTTAGATACAGAGTAAAGCTCCCTCTACACTGTCCCATCAAACACTCCCAGGGCAGGTACAGCACGGGTTAGATACAGAGTAAAGCTCCCTCTACACTGTCCCATCAAACACTCCCAGGGCAGGTACAGCACGGGTTAGATACAGAGTAAAGCTCCCTCTACACTGTCCCATCAAACACTCCCAGGGCAGGTACAGCACGGGTTAGATACAGAGTAAAGCTCCCTCTACACTGTCCCATTAAACACTCCCAGAGCAGGTACAGCATGGGTTAGATACAGAGTAAAGCTCCCTCTACACTGTCCCATCAAACACTCCCAGAGCAGGGACAGCACGGGTTAGATACAGAGTAAAGCTCCCTCTACACTGTCCCATCAAACACTCCCAGAGCAGGGACAGCACGGGTTAGATACAGAGTAAAGAACCCTCTACACTGTCCCATCAAACACTCCCAGGGCAAGTACAGCATGGGTTAGATACAGAGTAAAACTCCCTCTACACTGTCCCATCAAACACTCCCAGGGCAAGTACAGCATGGGTTAGATACAGAGTAAAACTCCCTCTACACTGTCCCATCAAACACTCCCAGGGCAGGTACAGCATGGGTTAGATACAGAGTAAAGCTCCCTCTACACTGTCCCCATCAAACACTCCCAGGGCAGGTACAGCATGGGTTAGATACAGAGTAAAGAACCCTCTACACTGTCCCCATCAAACACTCCCAGGGCAAGTACAGCATGGGTTAGATACAGAGTAAAACTCCCTCTACACTGTCCCATCAAACACTCCCAGGGCAGGTACAGCATGGGTTAGATACAGAGTAAAGCTCCCTCTACACCGTCCCATCAAACACTCCCAGGGCAGGTACAGCACAGGTTAGATACAGAGTAAAGCTCCCTCTACACCGTCCCATCAAACACTCCCAGGGCAGGTACAGCACGGGTTAGATAAAGAGTAAAGCTCCCTCTACACTGTCTCATCAAACACTCCCAGGGCAGGTACAGCACAGGTTAGATACAGAGTAAAGCTCCCTCTACACTGTCCCATCAAACACTCCCAGGGCAGGTACAGCACGGGTTAGATACAGAGTAAAGCTCCCTCTACACTGTCCCATCAAACACTCCCAGATCATGCACAGCATAGGTTAGATCCAAAGCCTGTGCAAACACTGCTCCTGGGCTAGCTGGAGGTCTGAGTGCCTCGCTCTGCATATTCTGGTGTGGGGGTATCAGCGGGTAGGTGCCATGCACCTCCAGTGCTGCCTGACTAACTTGGCATCCCTTCGTGTATCCAGCAAAAGACAAAGGAATTCCCAGAGAGAAGCCTATTGTGCCCTCTGGGCAATTGGGAGAGGGGCGGAGAATGGCAACCTCACAACAAAAGACACAGCGATAGATGGTGAAGAGTTTTAGGCTGGTTGCTTCTGGAAGGAAGAGAAGCCCTTTTTGACACAATTGTCAAGCTGGACATTCAACCAGCATGCTTTGGGAAGCTGGGAACAGTGCTGATGGGGGAAAGGCGTGTTTTAAAATTAAAACCTGCTGAGCTGTGGCAAAGCAGCGAAACCATACGGTGCTATCAAGAAGGAACAAAGACATTGGGCTGGATTTTACCAGCCCCGAGGAGGCGGGTTTGAAGGTGGGTCAGTTGGGAAAGTTGCGAAAAATGGCGGCGGGTTCCGATCCCACCTTCAATCCGCCTCCGCGCAACTTTCCCAAAGGCGGGCTTGCAGACTCCGTTTCGGTCCCGCCTCCAAGCGGCGGGATAGGCCCTTAAGGCACTTAACTGCTACTTAACAACCTCTATAATCCCATTTCGAGAGGCCTTTCAAAGTTTGCCACATTTCCAGCGTGCTGCACGTCTCTCCTGAATCGCGGCAGCTAATCCTGTCGGATTCACAAGTGGCTGGCTTCCTAACAGCTGCAGCTCCACCATAAAAACGGAGTTTTCAACAAGGATCAGTTGCAGGTGGCAGAACTTTGTTTTCTCAGGTCTTGGAGAACTTTTTGCAGGTCTACTGATTTTGGATGTGGTGAAGCTGAGATCCATCTCCACTGTGACCCTGGGAAAACCCTCTCCCCACCTTGACTGAGCGCTTCCTCAACTGAGGTATATACCAGCAGCATGGGAACCATTTATTTCCTTTCCTCCTGGACCTCAGATTCGGACGAAGACCAGCCGTGGCAGCAGCAGAACCCGGAATAACAGCAGCAGCAACAACAGGAGCGCCAACCTGCTGCTCACCCACCTGAAGCTGCACAGGCCAGAAGGCGCCAGCGCAGGGAAGCACGTCGCCGCAGGAGATACCCCCAAAACAGGGTTTACAGACAGAGGATGAGCTACCTCAACATGACTGAGCAGCAGTGCCAAAGGAGGCTGAGACTTTTCGCGAGAGGTAGTGGGTGACATCTGCGCAATGCTGCAGCAAGACCTGGAGCCCAGAGGATCGGGTGGACACCCCTTACCAGTGGCCGTAAAAGTCACCACCGCACTCAACCTTTTTGCTTCAGGCTCATTCCAGGGATCAACAGCAGACATCAGCGGTATCTCCCAGTCGGCCGCACACACTTGCATCACGCAGGTAACCAATGCCCTCTTTGCAAAGGCGCACAATTACATCAACTTCTCCAAGGAACAAGCAAGTATATCCGTGTGTGCGGTTGGATTTGCAAATATGGCAGGCTTGCCAAGGGTGCAGGGCGTCGTAGACTGCACACATGTGGCCCTTAAGGCACCCCATCACAATTCAGCTCTTTTTGTCAACCGCAAGGGCTTCCACTCCCTCAACGTGCAGCTGGTGTGTAACCACAAGAAGGAAATTTTGCATGTTTGCGCCAAGTACCCTGGCAGTTGCCATGACTCGTTTATCCTGCGGCAGTCTAGTGTGCCTGCGCTCTTCAGTCCGCCAAACCAACTTTTCGGATGGCTACTTGGAGACAAGGACTATCCCCTGAAGACGTGGCTAATGACGCCGTTAAGGAGGCCATCAAACAAAGCTGAGGAGCGCTACAACTCCAGCCACATTTCGACCAGATCCATTATCGAGCAAACCATCGGCTTGCTGAAGATGCGATTCAGATGCCTTGATAGATCAGGTGGAGCCCTGCAGTACTCAGCAGCCAGGGTCTCCAGAATCGTCGTGGTCTGCTGTGCACTTCACAACCTCGCACAGCATCGTGGCTTGCAGCTGCCTGAGGGACAAGTGGCTCAGCGCATAGCCTCCTCAGATGAGGATGAGGAGGAGGAGAGCGATAACGAAGACGTTGCAGAGGCACATCAACCAGCGGCAGCAGCACGCGAGCACATTACTGCCCAGGATGCAAGGGATGCACTCATCTTGGCCAGATTTGCTTAGGTTGCCCAATCAAACACATTTGGCTCGCACTTATTTACTACATCATAGACAATGGACAAGAACCTGCGGCTTCCTATCACTCTGACCACCATCATGACAAATCCAAGTCGCCCTGAGCCCTCAATGTGGAACCACCATTAGCGATATAACACAGCCCAGAACTTCAACAGTTTGCCGTCACTCCATTTTATTACATTCACTAAAGGATGGCATTTAACAATTAAACACAACAGAACACCCAAGTGACTACCCTTGTGACTACTTGTGCTTTATCTTCCTCTTACGCGTGCTCCTACGTGGTGCTTCCCCTGTGGCTTCAGCAGATGTGGAGGCCCCTTGCTCACTTTCATGCTGCTCCTGCCTCAACACCTTTGGTGGGCGTCCTCTGGGGTTGCGAGCCTGTGAGGGCTCGCCAACAGTCTGCTGCTCCTACGGCTGTGCAGGGGCTGAGATGCCCATCTCAGTTGGGTGAGGACTCTGGTGGGTCTCTGACCGAGGGCTCCGCAGTGGCATGGTGGTGTGAGCGCTTGGAGAGGACTTCCACTTCCTTGTTGTCTGCCACCAACATCCCTCTCATGGGTCAGCCCCACTTCAGAGCTAGCAAGTGGCTTGACAGCACCTTGCTGCACTTCAGAGGGGCCATGAGGACCCGTTTCTGCGCTGGAAGTCCTACTCCAGAGGACTTCCATGAAGGTCTGGTTTCTCTGCTCAGTAGCTGCCCATTGCTCCTCCAGAAATGCCAGTCTATTCTGAACAATGACCATGTATTCAACACTCTGGCGACTTAGCTCCTCCATGGCCATAGCCATCCTTTCCTCTACCGTAGCCATCCTTTCCACGGAGGTTGACATATTTTCTGTGGTGATGCGTTCATGCACCAATGCCTCCACAAAGGCTCTGCTCATGTTAGCGAGGGACTCCTCCATTCTCTCCACACTCGCAGTGACCCTGGAGACAAAACCTGCCAGAGACTCCTGCACCTGTTACTGGAGTTCCAGCACCGCTCTCCTTCTGGATGGACCTGGAGGCACAGGGTCCACATGCAGCTGAGCCGAGCTGGGACCGCCCTGCGGCCTCCGACGAGGACTCTCCACTGCTGCCCCTGTCTCCACCATCTGCTGATGCTCACTTGTGAGCTGTGATACACCAGGTACCAACACTACTCTATGTCGCGAAGGACCCACTGAGGTGTGCGAATCTGCGCTGGTGCTGGGTGCGCTTAATTCTGCTGACGCTGCACCCTCAGAGATTGCAGGTTCCTCTGAGGAGCCTTCTGGCTCAGTCTCTTCCTCCTGGATGGTGAGGAGGGGGGCTGTCGATGGTTCTGTGGGGGAGGAAAGGAATGAGTTAGACATGTGACATAAACGTTTGCATTTACATGGAATTGTGCAGATGATCATCAGTCAATCTGTTTGAGCATCAGAAGCCATATCAGTCACTCATGCAATGTAAATGAGAGAGATGCAAAACTATTCTGTCACCAGCTTGCTCTGATGCGCCCGTCTGTCCGTCCCCCACTTGCACATCCTCCTCGGCTCCCACGATCTCTAGGGCCGCCTCCTCAGCGCTGGTGAGCTGGGCTATTGAGGGTGGCCCTCCTCCTGTCTTCGCCCTTTCCCTCTTATTGTGGGCTCTCTTTTCCTGCAATGAGGGACACAAGTGGAGTTTGAGTGAGAATGATGGAGTGAGTGTAGAGAATCCATAGCATAGATACTTAGAAGGACACAAAGATGGAGTGAGGTCCCAAGACCAAGGGCCCTCCCTGTGTGTTGTTAATTGTTGTCATAGCATCACAGTGATAGGGAGCGTGAGGGCAGCATAGTCGAATAGTTAAGTGATTGTGTACATAGAGAGAGAGGGATAGTTAAGGGTGCAAGGGATGTAAGGGTAAAGTGGGATGTGGAGGAGGAGGTTAACAATGCAGAGTGCTGGTGATGAGAGGCGATGGGGAGCAGATTGAGGGTAATGGTGATGTTATACTCACTATTCCCGTGCAGACAAGGTCATTAAATCTCTTTCGGCACTGCAGCCAGGTTCTGCTGCACATTGATCTCAAACTGACCTCCTGGGCCAGTTGCAGCCACACAGCTTTGGTCTGCTGGGGAGGCTTTTTCCTCCCAGAGGAAGGAAACAGCACCTCTTCTGAGCTCTGGCTCCCTCCACCAGAGCATGGAGGGAATCATCATCAAAGCAGGGATGAGGCCTTGGCCCTTGAAGTAGACATTTCAAGAGGACAAAACTGTTAGAAGATTCGCAAATAAAAGTTCTGAGGCAGAAAATGAACCAAGGCTGCTTGGAGCCCTTAAATGCAGCTGCATAAATGACGTCATCAGAGGCGAGTTTCAGGGCCGAAAGACTCATTGGGCCAGGGGTGCGCACACGCTGGGAATCAATTGCCCAATTAGGGCAAAATAGCTAAATTCTCCCGCCTGACATCGGAGGCGGGAGCGGGACCCGCCGACCACCTGACCCGCCCCCCCAACCCACCGCCAATGGCAAAATTCAGCCCATTGTGTAGCTAAAGGAGATGTCTGTGTAAACAATGAGGGATTCGGCCTTGAGGAGACAACACCGAACTCAATGGGCCTCTTCAATAAACAATCCTGATCAGAACGTTTGGCAGCGAGACGGTTGAGATGTGCGTGAGCTATCCAGCCAACCCACTGTTACTGTGGTTTTCACACGATGGAAATTTACTGAGAGGAGGTTGAAGTAAGATGGACAGTATCGTGCGGGCTTTAACTTTAAGTTTTAAACAAAAACCGCGATATATTATTGGTTATCATGATCTAAGGCTATCATCAATGTATTTCAGAATAAAGGGTCGCCCTTTTAGAACTGAGATGAGGAGGAATTTCTTCTCTCAGAGGCTCGTAAATCTGTGGAATTCTCTGTCCCAGAGAGCCGTGGAGGCTGGGTCATTAAATACACTTAAGGTGGAGACAGACAGATTTTTGCAAGATAAGGGAGTGAAGGGTTATGGGGAGCGGGCGGGGAAGAGACTTTGAGCCCAAGATCAGCCATGATCTTATTGAATGGCGGAGCAGGCTCGAGGGGCCAAGTGGCCTATTCCTGCTCCTATTTCTTATGTTCTTATACCCATCCTCTCCCACGGCTACTTTTCCTAAAGAGCTCATTAGAGCACACATTTTGGCCTCGATTTTAACCCCCAGAACCCAGCGAGAATGGTGCATGGGATGGGGTTAAAATGATGCCATTCCCGCCCGGCGCCATTTCATCTTTGCCGACTTTCAAGTAGGCCGAGGCTCCCTCTACAGGCAGGCTGCGGCCTACCTTACATTCAAAAGTTGCGGCCCGATGACATCATCGGTGATACTACGCGATTTTAACTCAGAGTCCTGGGGGAGGCACGCACTGCCCGACAGCTAAACCACAGAGGGAGGAACCAACTGGCCAGAGGAGGCTAAGGTAAGTCTTCAAAAATGTCTTCTGTCAGAACTCATTGTGGGACCGGAGGAGCAGGAGTGCATCACCCATGCCCCGTTAAGAGTCCTTGGGCCTCCCCAGCCCTGTTCATCAGAGAATTCCCAGGACCTCCCCCCCCCGCCACCCCCGACTTCCCTCAAATCGTGAGGGAATCCCCCCCTTCCCAATCCTCTCTGTAACCGCCCCCTCCCCCATCATCTCCAGACCCTCTCCTTCCACTGAACGCAGGAGACCGCCATCACGGGTTCCCAGCTGCAGCCTCCCGCCGTTAAATTCCCACCCAGCGGACAGGCCGAGTTCAGGCGGGACTCCGAGAGCGTTCATGGACCGTGAAGTTCGGCAGGGTCTCCACGTCCCCGGACTCTCCGGGTTCATCGTTCGCTGAGGGGCGCGCACGTACCGTTCCTGTACCCCCCCTCCCCACCCCAGTCCTGTCAAAATTGGGGCCTTTTTTTCACTTTTACCTCCCTCCTACATAAAGTTAGAAGCTCCTTTCTTTATCCTGTCTTAGTTGCAGCGACAGGGGCTGGGAAAATAGCTTACGGTATTCAAAACGGTTAATAAAGGTCAGAAGAATGATCCAGGGAATGACGGGATGCTTAACTTGACAGCTATAGTGGGAAAAGTATTGGAGTCTATTATTGGAAACAATTCAAGAGAATCTCGGAGACCAAAGGCAATAACTCCGAGGCAGCATTGGATTATCAGAGGCAGGTCGTGGCTAACCAATTTATTGGAATTCTTTGAGTGGGTAACAAAATTTGTGTTGAAGAGTAATATGGTGGGTTTTAGATATCTTGGCTTTTATAAAGCATTTAATAAGCCCCTTACAAAAGGCACGTGGCTAAAGGGAAAGACTAGGGGCGGAAGGAGATGCTGTAAGCTGAATAATCGCTCGACTGGCTAACGGGAAGCAGAATGGGGAAATCAATGGTGGGAGTTTTAATTGAACACTGTGGATTATGTTGGGAATTGCAAATTCATGCATCAAATCAGGGATGTTCCAATTTTAGTAACTCATATTTACTCATTGACTTATAACTTACTATCCTTCTCAATCCCCATGGTAACGCGAGAGACTTGTTTTAGGCCTCTCTAATTCGAACTCCAGGCTGGAAACCTGCGCTTGAAAGGATACTGATTGGACACTCCCATGGCAGGTACAACAGCCATGGTGCGCCAGTGGTGGAGAGAGTGAGAGTTTTAGGTGGTGGATGGGGTGCTGACCAAACGGACTGCTTTGTCCTGGATGGCGTGGAAGCTTCTGAGATTGATAATTATTTGTTACACAAGGGTTGCAGGACAAAGGCGGGCAGATGGAGTTGAGATACAGATCATCCATGATCTAACTGAATGACAGAAGAGGCTCAAGGGACTCAAGTGTCGGCTGTGGCTCAGTTCTAAGTCAGGAGGCTGTGGCTTCAAGTCCCCACTCCAGGGACCTGAACACATAAATCTAGGCTGACCCTCCAGTGCATGTGCTGAGGGAGTGCCGCACTGCCAGAGGTGCTGTCTTTCAGATGAGACGTTAAACCGAGGTCCCGTCTGCTCTCTCAGGTGGATGTAAAAGATTCCATGGCCACTACTTTGAAGAAGAGCAGGGGAGTTATCCCCGGTGTCCTGGCTGATATTTATGCCTCAATCAACATAACAAAAACAGATGATCTGGTCATTATCACATTGCTGTTTGTGGGAGCTTGCTGTGCGCAATTTGGCTGCTGCGTTATCCACATTACAACAGTGACTACACTTCAAATAGTATTTCATTGGCTGTAAAGCGCGTTGAGACGTCCGGTGGTCGTGAAAGGTGCTATAGAAATGCAAGTCTTTCTTTCTTTTTCTTTTTTTTAATTCGTTTTTATGGGATGTGGGGCGTCGCTGGCAAGGCCGGCATTTATTGCCCATCCCTAATTGCCCTCGAGAAGGTGGTGGTGAGCCACCTTCTTGAACCGCTGCAGTCCGTGTGGTGAAGGTACTCCCACAGTGCTGTTAGGGAGGGAGTTCTAGGATTTTGACCCAGAGACGATGAAGGATCGGCGATATACTTCCAAGTCAGGATGGTGTGTGACTTGGAGGGGAACTTGGAGATGGTGATGTTCCCCTGCATCTGCTGCCCTTGTCCTTCTAGGTGGAAGAGGTCGCGGGTTTGGGATGTGCTGCTGAAGAAGCCTTGGCGAGTTGCTGCAGTTCATCTTGTAGATGGTACACACTGCAGCCACGGTGCGCCGGTGGTGGAGGGAGTGATGTTTAAGGTGGTGGATGGGGTGCCGATCAAGCGGGCTGCTTTGTCCTGGATGGTGTCGAGCTTCTTGAGTGTTGTTGGAGCCGCACTCATCCAGGAAAGTGGAGAGTATTCCATCACAATCCTTGACTGAATGGCCTCCTCCTGTTTTTATGCTTGGACTACATCCAATGCAGGCATTTGGTTCATGCGACACAATGGGCCATCTGTGAAACTAAGGTATTTCCACAGGATCTCCACACATTGTACACGTGCAAGCTGGGAATCTTTTCCTCGCCGCGAGGCAGGTTCATATCCAGACATTGCTCCGGTGTAGTCAGGGATTCCCCACGGTGACACTTCAAAGGAGAATGCATCGCAGGCTTCTGATCTGTAAACCCCTTGAGAGGACAGGGTGGGAAAATCACACCTGCTCACTCAAACAAACATCACCTGCAGGCATTCTAGCATGGCACCTCTGTCCTCATCCCTGACATCTCACAAAATGACACCACTTACCGTTTCTTTAAATGAATCTGCGACGGTTCTAGAAGCACAACTGAAATACACAGTGGCCCAAGTGTAATTTTGGAACACCTGCTATCTTCACAACACTTTCAAACAAACAATATGGGTCAGAATGGATTGGAAAACATTGCTTCATGGCTGCCTGAGTATTTCACTGGGGGACCCAAACCCAGATTGGGTCAACTCCAGGGATACTAAGCAAACCTCGACTGGAGCCTAAACACAAAAAGTTAGCATGCAGGTACAGCAAATAATTAGGAAGGCAAATGGAATGTTAGCCTTTATTGCAAGGGGTATGGAACATAAAAGTAGGCAAGTCTTGCTACAACTGTACAGGGCGTTGGTGAGACCACACCTTGAGTACTGCGTACAGTTTTGTTCTCCTTATTTAAGGAAGGATATACTTGCATTGGAAGCATTTCAGAGAAGGTTCACTAGGTTGATTCATGAGATTAAGGGGATGTCTTATGAAGAAAGGTTGAGCAGGTTGAGCCTATACTCATTGGAGTTTAGAAGAATGAGAGGTTATCTTATTGAAACGTATAAGATTCTGAAGGGGCTTGACAGGGTAGATGCAGAGAGGCTGTTTCCCCTCGTGGGGGAATCTGGAACTAGGGGGCATAGTTTCAGAATAAGGGGTCACCCATTTAAAATGGAGATGAGGAGGAATTTCTTCTCTCAGAGGATCGTGAATCTTTGGAATTCTCTACCCCAGAGAGCTGTGGAAGCGGAGTCATTGAATATATTTAACGTGGAGATAGACAGATTTTTGAATGATAAGGGAGTGAAGGGTTATGGGGAGTGGGCAGGAAATGAAGTTGAGGCCAAGACCAGAACAGCCATGATCTTATTGAATGGCGGAGCAGGCTCGAGGGGCCAAATGGCTGACTCCTGCTCCTATTTCTTATGTTCTTATGTTCTTAATCGCAGTTCAACTTCAACCGTTCAGTTTGCCCACAGTTACTGATTATCGTAATGCCTGCTGTTTCCAGCACCAGAAACTGGGAAGAGCTTACATCCCAAGACTTTATCAAAGGGGACATATAATCTACTGAATCCTCACGCAATTCTAAACATTACATCAGGAGATAGCTGCGCACTGGTCATCTCTCCTTCCCTCAGACCCCCACCCCTTTCTTCCCTCCTCACCTGAAGGAGCTGATGCTTTCCTGGCATACGTTTCCATCAGTGTTGATAGACCTCTGGTTCCTCACCCATGTGGCCATTCTTCATGTATGAGGCTAGATAGTGAAAGAAAGAAGAAAGAGATAGCTTGCATTTCTATAGCGCCTTTCATGACCTCAGGATTTCCCAAAGCGCTTTACAGCCAATGAAGAACTTTTGAAACGTGGCCATTGTTGTAATGTAGCAAACGCAGCAGCCAATTTGCGCACAACAAGATCCCACAAACAGCAATGAGATAATGACCAGATAATCTGTTTTAATGATGGTGGTTGAGCGACGAATATTGGGCAGGACTGAGTCAAGTAAGTGGTAGTGGGCTATGGCACCATGTTGGGCATCACAGCCAAACCCAGCCCTGCCCCCGCCCAACGTCTGCACGCAAGCACTTTCTAGCAAGAGTCTTTAGCTATCAGCCAGGAGCAGGGAACCCCGGTGAATTTTTCCAACCCTAGCCAAGGGGGGCACTGGCCCATCCCCCACTGCAGCACTGGTTGAATTCAGCTAACACACACAGACCATGGAATCAAACCAGGGGCCTGTTGGCCTGTGCGGGCTAGTGTTATCCCCATGACAACGCTGTGGGGTCAGCTGTGGCTCAGTTGGTTGCTCTCTCGCCTCTGAGTCAGAAGGTCGTGGGTTCATAGTCCCACTCCAGAGATTTGAGCACATAATCTAGGCTGACACCCCAGTGCAGTTCCGAGGGAGTGCTGAACTATCGGAGGTGCCGTCTTTCAGATGAGACATTAGACCGAGGCCCCGTCTGCCCTCTCAGGTGGATGTAAAAGATCCCATGGTATTATTTTGAAGAAGAGCAGGGGTGTTATCCCTGGTGTCCTGGCCAATATTTATCCCTCAATCAACATCACTAAAATAGATGATCTGGCCATTATCACATTGCTGTTTGTGGGGCCTTGCTGTGCGCAAATTGGCTGCTGCGTTTCCCACATTAGAACAGTGACTGCACTTTGAAAGTACTTCATTGTCATAAAGCATTTTGGCACATCCTGAGGTTGTGAAAGGTTGAGGTTGCTATCTAAACACAAGTCTTTCTTCTTTTTACACAAGAAGCTATCAAAGATTCTGTAACATAACAAGAGCAGAAGAAATAGGAGCAGGAGTCGGCCATTCGGTCCTTCGAGCCTGCTCCGCCATTCAATAAGATCATGGCTGATCTTCTACCTCAACAGGGGTACGGGTGGTATTACTAGACTAGTAATCCAGAAGCCTAGACCAGTAACCTGAGTTCACATCCTACAATGACAGTTGGGGAATTTAAATACAGTTAATTAAATAAACCTGGAATCGGTAATGGTAAACATGATACTACCAGATGGTTGTAAAAACTCACTAATGTCCTTGAGGGGAGGAAATCTGCCATCTTTGCTGGGTCTGGCCTATATGTGACTCCAAACCCACACCAATGTGGTTGACTCTTAACTACCCTCTGAAATGGCTGAGCAAGCCACTCATTTGTGTAAGGCAGCTCACCATCACCTTCTCACGGGCAATAAATGCTGGCCCTGTCAGCCACGCCCACAGCCTGTGAATCAATTTTTTTTTTAAAAAAGCTCCACCATGCCCCTATCCCTTGGTATCCAAAAATCTAGCAATATCTGTCTTGAATATACTCAATGGCTGAGCATCCCCGGGGCTAGAGTATTCCAAAGATTCACAAGCCTCTGAGTGAAGAATAATTCTCTGTAAATTCTTGCAACTGGGGGCAGTGGATTGTGGGTAGAGTCCCTCACTGATGACATCACCCCACATTGGGTGGTTTTGTCGGGGGGGCGGGAAGAGACAGACGTTGCCCAATTCTGACCGAGTCAGATTCCCACAGCTCAGCGCAGCCAGAGGTGGCATGTAAAATGCTATCTAAATTAAACTTGAAAACTGAAGTGCACCATCCTTCAAATCCTCTGTCCCCTGGGTGCTGGCTTGCCCTGCCTCATATTCTATCTGCCACTGAAGCAATAAAAAGCATTTCCCCAGTAACCTGAACCTTGATAATTGTGAATTATCCTGAAGATTACAATCAATTGGAAGCTTGCCAACTTCAGAAGACACTAAATTGTAAAGATTATTCAATAACAGATATTAAAAAAAAAACTCTACATTGGCTGATAACTGCATATTCACTCCTCGCATCAATTATTTTGCAATTTTTACCACTATCTCTCGTCCCACAATCCCCAGGAAGGTGTGGCCTTTGACACCATTTCGCTTCGTTGGTTGTCACTAGAACGGCGTGCTGAATTATACTAATCTGTCAGTTAGGGTTCACTGTCTCACAGCTCTGCTAGTTAAGAAAGAAAGGACGTGCATTTCAACAGCGCCTTTCACAACCTCAGGACGTCCCAAAGCGCTTCACAGCCAATGAAGTACTTTTGAAGTGTAGCCACTGTTGTAATGTAGGGAAATGCGGCAGCCAATTTGCGCACAGCAAGCTCCCACAAAACAGCAACATGACAATGACCAGATCTTCTGTTTTTAGTGATGTTGGTTGAGGGATAAATATTGGCCCCAGGACACCGGGGGACAACTCCCCCTGATCTTCCTTGAAATAGTGGCCGTGGGATCATTTACGTCCACCCAAGAGAGCGGATGGGGCCTCGGTTTAACGTCTCATCTGAAAGACGGCACCTCCGACAGCGCAGAGCTCCCTCAGCACTGCATTGGGAGTGTCAGCCTGGTTTAGGTGCTTAAGACTCTAGAGTGGGACTTACGTACAAGCCAACTGAGCGTATTTGATGCTTACGATCATTTTGGGGTTCCAATAGCGTAGCTGCGTTTTCTGACACAAGTCAGCGCAACCGAGTTTTCCTGTGTTCTCGCCACACCCTCCCCCGCCCCCTCCCCCCCACATCCTGCAGCTCCTAAGCAAAGGAGCAGACCGGAGCCAAACCTTCTCTTCATGCCACTCAAAGAGCTACCGGCCCAAATTGCCACCTCTACGGACTAGATGACCCACCTGACGCTGGCGGAGGGGAAATTGGTGCCAAGGGCTGGGGAAAGAATCCGTGGCGAAGGATTCGGAGGGTGACATTGCAGGAGGAGGGTTTCAAATACAAAGGGGGGGGGGCAGAATGGGAAGAATGCAGGACAAGGGGAGACATCGATGGAGAGGGGAGAGCGGGTTGGGTGGAGAAAGGTAGGGGTGGGCGCCATTGAAGGGGAGAGGGAAGAGAAAAAGGAAATGGGAGGGAAAGAGTAGAAGCTGGGAGCAGGACTCTGGGCTGAAGGAGTGCCAGCATTAATGAAGAAGGCATGGGGAGGGGAGGAGTATCTGCAGGAATGGGAGAGCTGGAGGGGGGAGAAGTGTGTCAATGGCACAAACATAGGTAATTTGAAGGAACAAAGAGGGAAATGGAGCCAATCCATTTTAACAGCTCCCCCGCTCCTTTCCCACTGATGTGAGAGAGTTAACATACCCTTGCCATAGAGGGAGTGCAGCGAAGGTTCACCAGACTGATTCCTGGGAAGGCAGGACTGTCGTATGAGGAGAGATTGGGCCGACCAGGCCTGTATTCACTAGAGTTAAGAAGAATGAGAGGGGATCTCATTGAAACGTATAACATTCTGACAGGGCTAGACAGACTGGATGCAGGGAGGATGTTTCCCCTGGCTGGGGGGTCTAGAACGAGGGGTCACAGTCTCAGGATACGGGGTAGGACATTTAGGACTGAGATGAGGAGAAATTTCTTCACTCAGAGGGTGGTGAACCTGTGGAATTCTCTAGCACAGAAGGCTGTGGAGGCCAAGTCACTGAATATATTTAAGAAGCAGATAGATAGATTTCTAGACACAAAAGGCATCAAGGGGTATGGGGAGAGAGCGGGAATATTGAGATGGGAGGATCAGCCATGATCATATTGAATGGCGGAGCAGGCTCGAAGGGCCGAATGGCCTACTCCTGCTCCTATTTTCCATGTTTCCATGCTTCTATGTAGTGCCCTGTGAACTGGCTCTGGAGCAGGTAGATGGCCCCTGTGAACTAGGTCTATGGGGGAGAGTGCTCTGTGAACCTGAGTTGGGGGTGACATGAATCTTGTCATTCATGTGGAAATGACTTATGAAGTAATACTGGGTGGCCTGCTGGTGGCGCTGTCCAGGGAGAGTATAAATACTCGGGCATGGGCCCAGCTTGCACGGGACATTCTTATCAGGAACTATTGAAGGACACAACTAGACCTCCATGTTGTAAAACAGTTGATTAAAGCTTTGTTTAACGCTTAGACCAAGTGCATAGTAGTTTTCTTACGTTGGGGGCATGTTAGATATGAAGAGCGACTGTTGGGGTAACTATTGGGGAAATGATAGCCTGGTTAATGTCACATTGATTTTCCTTTATAGATTAATAAATCTATTAATTGTGAAGCCTGCGAGTGCTTAGAATGAAAGAGAATGCTTAATCTTATGCAAAATTGGAGGTGGTTACCCTTTGACCTCCCAGTGGAAATCGAGCGGAAATTGGCATGGTGGAGGAGGGATGGTGGAGGAGGCAGTCCGCAAATCTGGAATTACTACCTCCAGCTCCGAGTGGGATGATCCCGTGTTCAGTAACAACAGGTTTGAAAATCTTTTTTTTTAGGTAATGTTCTTTTAAAGTAAAGTAATTAAATGTTTTTTCTCTCTCAGTGTAATAGATTACCTCCAGTGACAGGGAGGAGGCTGTGAAAATATAAAGGCAAATAATTTATTCCCAAATGTGAAACAGAAAGTCCTTTTTTTTAATAAAATCCAGTAAGTGTTCCTTCCTTAGAGAAAAAAATAATGCATTGTCTGTGTTCATTATAGATCATGATGCGGAGATTATAGATGCCACATTACTGGCGACTGCACCAAATAAAATGTTAAAAATCTACATTTCTGGGGCAGGGCCTCACCCACAGACTTCATAGAAAATAAATCTTGCGTCTTAAAACCTTGTTTTGTAAAGGAATGAGCCAAACCTATTCAGAAAAATACACCATCCTATGAACAGAATTCTGATTTTATTAAAACATGACAAACTGGGTTTAAAAATCTAAAAGCCTCAACGTCACAAGGCTGTAAACACCATACAGGCTTTTGAGATAAAGATTGGTTATTGACACTGAGACAATGGCCTATTGAAGAAGCAAAGAGTTGGTTCCAAGGCGTCTGTAGTTTGGAACCAACACAATAGCAATGCCCAAGTAAAGTGTTAAAAACTAACACGTCGAACAGAAAAACAGAACATTAAAAAACCATGTGCCTTTGTGAAAGTAACCTCAAATGAAACAAGAAACAAGATTATATATACAACCAATTGAAGTAGCTAAGAAATGCAAAGAACACCCCAGATGAAGTGTTTTTGATTTACAAATTGTAACAGGAGACTTTGTAAATATCACATCAATAGATGTACCAAGCAATCACATTGTTTATGTGTTGAACTTGGAATACAAGGAGACGAGAAGTCTGTAATTCAAGCAGTTAAGCCAATATTAAGAATCAATGGAAGACCTTTGAAAGAATGGCATCAAAGAGATAAATCTGTAATAACTATTTTATATGATAAGTTTTTGAAACACCTATACAGAGACAGAATTCTGAAAGCTAACAGCTGAATTAACAGTAAGAATAGAAAGAAGTCAACAGAGGTATGGCTAGAGATAATTAGCTTACATCAGCAGAAAATTTCAAAGGATAAACCACCAAAAAATGGTATAAAAATAGAGCTTTTCAGATAGAAAGTCAGAAGTGGCTGGAAAGGCAAGCAATTCTCATCTTCAGAACCACTCTGTAGGCCTACAACTCTTTGAGTCTCGGGTAATCAAGGTATTTGATTTTGGTGGATATTCTGGATTAAGAAATAAGTAGAAGTGTGGAAATGTAACGAAGTTAAGATTTGAGAATAAGGATCTCTGATAAGAAATGTAAGCTATTTGTATTTTGGACTGTTAAAGTTGCGATTGAAATCAACAGCTGTTAGCTGAATGTCGGTTCTTTAATAAATCTATATATTTTTAAAATTGTCTTGCAGAGTATTTCTGTATCAATCTCGAACTCAATTTCTGTACACTCTTCTGTAAGGAGTTCCAGAATTCTGGGGGGTTTTCCGGGCCCTCATAATATCCGGAAGGTTACAGTCTAGTTAAACTTGTTAAAAGTGCTATCCGGAGGACGGTAACATCTTCAGGCCGTTCCTTTCCTTTGGGGAGAGATAGTCTGAACCTTTAGACCCAATTAAGCGTCTCTAGGATTTGGCTACCGCTAACTTTAGTTGAAGGTGAACGTCTGGGGAATACGCCTGATCTGGGGTAGCCCTAAAGGGGCTAGGACTTGTAATTATCCCTTCAGTGTTCCCCTCATGTACTTTTATTTTTATTCACTCCAAAACGAGTAAAGGAATGTTGGGCCTACCTATAGCTTAGGTTACAAGCTTGTGTCCTGCTGCACTTTCAGTGTAATTACTTGTCTTCACACGTCATGGGCTTATAATGAGGGCCGTTGTTGGCTGTATTTGCAGCTGAAGATCAGATGGCTGCTGGTTTCTGGGTTGGCATATATTAAGCATCCTTACTGAAGGGAGCAACTGAGCGAAGCAATTCCCCTCGGAGGTCTGGGCATAGGCACAGCTACTGTTGTGTGTGTGTGGTGCAGGAGGTTGAGGAAATGAAAGGGGACACGTGTGCTCCAAATTTTTATTTTGCCATGAGTTTGGATAGGCTAGACGGGGAAAGGCTGTTCCCACTAGTTGATGGTACAAGGACTAGGGGACACAGATTTAAGGTTTTGGGCAAGTGATACAGGGGGGACGTGAGCAAAAACTTTTTTACGCAGCGAGTGGTGAGGACCTGGAACTTGCTGCTGACGGAAGTAGTGGAAGCGGAGACGCTCAAATGTTTTCAAGGGGAGGCTGGATAGGCACTTGAGGGAAATAAACTTGCAGGGTTACGGGGATAGAGCGGGGGAATGGGACTGACTGGATTGCTCTACAGAGAGCTGGCACGGACCCGATAGGCCGAATGGCCTCCTTCTGTGCTGTTATGACTCTATGGGGTAGAAATTAGGTCGCGCCCCATTTGGGGCGCAAATATCGTCCGAGCGCAAATATTAGCGCCTGGCGCTAATTATCGGCACTGACAGGAAACTTCACTTTTACCGCCCCGGGAGGTGAGTGGAGCGCTAAAGCAGGCGCTGCACACCTCTCTTAAGGCGCAAAGGCCTAGGAGTGAGGCGCTACCTCAGCGCGCGAGCGCAGCGCAGCTGCTGCCAGTTAGCGAGGGAACACAGACACACTGGCGCCGGACACTTCTTAAAGCGGGGGGGGGCCACTTGCTCCCCAGCCACACCCTGCTCATTGCAGCCTTGAATCTCAGCCTGGAGAGACCTGTAATCCATTTTGCTGCCAAGCATGGAGAGGGTGAGAGAACGCGCTCATCGCTTCACCGAGCGGGCCTTGGATGCTCTGGTTGACGCAGTGGAGCGCAGACGATGCATGCTGTTCCCGGAGAGTGGCAGGAGGCCTTTGCCACGCGAGTTCAGAAGAGTGTGGAGGGAGGTGGCTCAGAGCGTCTCCTCCAGGAGCATGGTGCCCAGGACCCATGTTCAGTGCCGCAAAAAATTCAACGACCTCACTCGGGTCGTCAGGGTGAGTGGCTTTTTCTCAATACCTCTCCATCCCTCCATCTCAACCTCACTCTATGGCCAGAGGGTCTTAAAACCCCAATGCACAACACTCATCCAACACCTATGGCCCTTTCATCAAACACACACACACATTCCACACTTTGCATACAGTAAGGGCTATTCACCTATGGGAGGCACATCAGGCAAGACCATGGCTGCATATTGTAAGGGCTATTCACCTATGGGAGGCACATCAGGCAAGACCATGGCTGTATATTTACTCAGATGCTGTCCTTTTTCTTGCAGGCTAAGCTGGCTCATAATCGGAGACAGCAGCAACGGACGGGTGCAGGGCGGCTTCAGCTGCAACCCCTCAGCGATCTGGAGGAGCGCGTCCACAGGATTGTGGCAAGCCGGGTGATCGGTCCCGTCGCCACTGGGGACGCCGACCCCGTTGTGGACAGCAATGGTAAGGTCATCACCTTTTTGTCCTCTGTCCTTCCACTTGTCCCTCACAATACCAGCCTTTGACACTTTCAATCCAACTTGCTAACTCGCTGCACTTATTCCTCCCTTACTGCCACCCTGTCCTCACGCTAAAGCCACTCTTGTACTTCCCTGCTTTCAGATGGTGATTCACCAGCTGAGGAGACGGGCCCTGAAGCTGCCACTGGGAGTGATGCTGCAGCTGAGGAGGAAGAGGAAGCCGGAGCATCAGTGCCACCCTCTCCCGAGGAAGCCCATGCCCACACTGGGAACACGCCTTCCCCGGAGGGGAGCAGGGGGGAAGGGGCTGATGATGGTGAAGCTCCAGGACCCAGCGGGCTGCAGCAACGCCATTGGGGGGGGATGGAAGAACGGGAGCCTTCTCCCCAGAGGGAGAGTATGCCAGACACTCCTACTGCAATGGACGCAGAGGAGGAGCGGCTGATTGCAGAAATGAACAGCCAGGCGGTGGGCATGCACACTGAGCTCATGGGTGCAGTGGGAAGGGTGCCCGAATGCATTGAGGCACTGGCAAGGAGTGTGGAGCACTTCGCTGTAGCACAGGCGGATGCCACACTAAAGCTTAGTGCTGCAATTCAGTCACTGGCTGCCAGGAACCCATCTGAGACTGCTCTCATGCAGACTCAGATTGAGGCCACGCGAGCACTGACTGCTGCCATCCTCGATGGTTCGTGCACATGTCCCCGGGGCTGTCACCGTGCCGCAGCAGGCCAGCAATCTGTTCTCCGGCAAATTGCTCCGGATGCTGAAGTGCTGCCCCGTGGGAGTGCCAGTGTGTCGGGCGAGCAGGGAGTTGCTGTCCTCTCTCACGATGACAGCATTCCTGCTGCCAACACTGTCACTTCTCCACTGCACTTGCCACTGCCTGTAGGACAGACTGCTGCCGCCCATGCAGAGTTGGTGCAGTCTGCAGCCGGGCCCTCCAGGCCCAGAAGTGGTCGAGGCCGTCCTTCAGGGGCATCTGCAGTGTCAGGGTCTGACGAGCAGCAGCCTTCCACCAGCCTTGCTGCAGCCACTGAGGTCCCATTACGGAGGAGCAGTAGGGTTAGAAGGGGGGAAGTGCGCAAGGGAAGGAGATCACCCTCGAAGGGCAAAATGTAGGAGGTGTGCCAAAATGCTGGTCATTTTTTTATTAAAGGCCGAGGTTCATGGCCCAACTTTTGTTTAGTGTTTTGGACATTATCTCCAGGTTGTGAGAACCAGTTATGTTATTGACTGTTTTTTTGTGTTTATTTCTATGAGTTTGTCATGAGGAATTGACAAACACAGAGTTTGTAAAATAAATAAGTTTCTGTATTCAAAATATACATGGCTGGTGGTTGGAATTATTGGTGCCTTGGCCGGCTTAGGGGTTGCGTGCTGGGTTGATTCGTGTTTATAGCAATGGCAGGGGCCCTAGAAGCGGCTTGCTATTAGTCGTTGACGGACGGCCCTTGCAGTTTGACCATTGTGGGCCACCCTCCTGCCTTGGTGCTGCTGATGATCATCCTCCTCGTCCTGTTCCGCCTCTTCCTCCTCCTCCTCTGGTGGTGCTACAAGGCCTGGTGGCATTGGCTGGGTCCTGAGGATTGCCATGTTGTGCAGCATGCAGCACACGACTACGAACTTCGAAACTTGCTCAGGCGAGTACTGCAGGGCTCCTCCGGAATGGTCCAGACAGCGGAACCGTTGTTTCAGCACGCCGATTGTGCGCTCAATAATGTTCCTGGTTGCTTGATGGCTTTCCTGGTACCGCAGCTCAGCAGGGGTGTTTGGCGCACGGAGCGGTGTCATCAGCCAGGTGCTCAATGCGTACCCCTTGTCCCCCAGAAGCCAACCAACTGGCTGATGCGGTGCCTCGAAAAGTTCTGCCACAGTAGTCTGGCACAGGATGAAAGCATCGTGGCAGCTGCCCGGATAGTGGGCATTGACAGCGAGAATCACCTGTCTGTGGTCACAGACCAACTGCACATTCAAGGAATGGAACCCCTTTCTGTTCCGGAACTCCTCTGCATTCTCTCGCGGAGCACGCAAAGCCACATGCGTGCAGTCAATGGCGCCCTGCACCATGGGGAAGCCCGCTACCCTCGCAAAGCCCATAGCACGGTCATGCTGCTTGTCTGGGGTCATAGGGAAGGAGATGAAGTCTCGTCTCCTTGTGAAGAGGGCATTGGTGACCTGCCGGATGCAGCGATGCACCGCAAACTGGGAGATATTGGCGAGGTCCCCAACAGCAGCTTGGAATGAGCCAGTGGCGTAGAAGTTCAAGGCCACTGTGACCTTCACTGCCACCGACAGAGACGTCCTGGACCTCAGCTGAGGCTGCAGATCTGGCTGCAGCAGGTGGCAGAGCTCAGTGACCACCTCCTTGCTGAATCGCAGCCTTCGCAAACACAGCTCCTCGGACATGTGGATGTAGGAGAGCTGTTCACGATATACCCTGGGAGGGTAAGCTCTCCTGTACATGCGCCTGATGGCCCTCCTCCGTCTGGCCATCATTGCCACTCTCTGTCTGCGTCTCACTATCCTCCGATTCAGCTGGAGCAGGACGACGCCCCCAATCATTGCAGCCCCCATATTCTCTTTGCCAGAAAAGTAATGAGGTACAGCAACTAAAGTAGCAACAAAGTTAGGATGAACTAGGCAAAACTACCTCACAAAGCGTTGAGTCAATGTAGAAGTCTCTCTCTCTCTCTCTCCGAATCTCTCTCTCTCTCTCAGAACGAGTGGTGCATAAATGTCGACCACAGAAAAAGACAGGAAGAGGCCCCCTTTAAATAGCGCCCCCCTCAGCCCCACAGCGATTGATAACGTTCCAGTCTTCCGGTCGTTGGAAGCGCCAGGCGGTAAGGCAGGGGGCGCCACTCAATTTCCGCTCCGGGGCGCCCCAAGGGCGTTGCACCATGGAATGACGTCACAATCTGCGCGCGCAGGTGGTCGCAGCGGTAAGTTTTAGCGCCGCCGCACAATCTCAAGTTAAGTTCTCGAGCGGCGCAAACAGCGCTGCGCCCGGGCGTTAGCAGCTTAACGCCCCATTAGCGCCCTCTTAAGGCGCTAACGGGAGGCGCAACCAACTGAATTTTTACCCCATGACTCTATGAGTTACGTTCTCCCTTTTTGCCCCATTCTAAATCCCAGTTTTGCCCCTGATATCCAACTCTTTTAGATATAGTTATGGTCTGGAATGCACTGCCTGAAAGGGCGGTGGAAGCAGATTCATTCGTAACTTTCAAAAGGGAATTGGAAAGATACTTGAAAATAACAAATTTGCCGGGCTATGGGGAACGAGTGGGGGGAGTGGGAATAATTGGATAGCTCTTTCAAAGAGCCAGCACAGGCACGATGGGCCGAATCATTCTGTGCAGTAAGATTCTATGATTCTATGACACTTTTGGACATAAATTCACATTGAGTCTGTTGGGATAATTATTTTCCTCTGTATATTAGATTTAAGGATCCCATTGTCCTACTCGATTTGGGTCCATAGCACAAAACTCAACGAAATTGACACAAATTAGGATTCAACTGTGACACTCACTTAGGGAGACCACAGGATTGCTGGTATGGGAAACAGAAAAATGTCGCATTCACTATTGTGATACAGTTTGCACATATCACCTTTCATTTTTTTCACCTTTTCACCCCCCTTAAAATTTAATTAACCTGGAATCAAAGGCATACGGGGGCTTCAGGCGGGAGACACTCTCTGTGATGGACTTTACAATGTCCCAAGAAAGCACTTGAGACTCCAACTTGGTCGTACCACAGTTTTATACATATTCGATGAATACCACAGGACAGAAGGAGGCCCATCGTGCCTGTGCCCTTTGAAGGAGCTCTCCAATTTGTCCCACACCCCCCAGCTCTTTTTCCGTGACCCTGCAATTTTTTTTTTCCTTTTCCAGTATTTATCCGATTCCCTTTTGAAAGTTACGATTGAATCTGCTTCCAGCCAGTGTTCCCCCTAATTTTTTTTGGTTGGGGGGGGGTGGTAGTGTGCGAGGCCCCATTCACAGTTCCACGCATGCGGGAAATTTAGCGTGGGAAAAGCCGGGCCCGGGCTGCGCAGGGACCAGCAGAGAGATGCATGGCCACGCAGCTTCGAGGGAACGTTGCTTCCGGCACCCTCTCGGGCAGTGCGTTTTTTGGCGACCACAGGTCGTGCCCACTGTGAAACAGACTGATCCTGCTCCCCACACATTTCAGATTATAAATCAGCCTTGAAAACCATATTTCAATCTTCAAAGCTCTCTGACCAAGCAGCAGTTGACCTTGGATTGACCTGAGCTTGGGTTTACGGAACGACACTTTGGTTTGGCGGGCATTAAAGGGCCACACAGACCAGCCTTCGCAGCAGAATAATACATTGTCCATTACAATATCCTTCTGAATGTATCATCCAACTTAACACGAGTGACACCATGGAAACTCGAGTGGCGTATAAAAGTATACGCCCTCTCAAGCTGAAAACTATCTAAGAACATAAGAACGTAAGAAATAGGAGCAGGAGTAGGCCAATTGGCCCCTCGAGCCTGCTCCGCCATTCAATAAGATCATGGCTGATCTGATCCTAACCGCCAATCTACTATCACAGAACCATCTCCTGAACCTAACAGAATTGGACACACGAAATAGGAGCAGGATCAGGCTACACGGCCCCTGGGCCCGCTACGCTACCCACAGGGCCATGACCGATCCGACCTAGACTCATGTCCAAATTCCTGCCCACTCCCCGTAACCCTTAACTCCCTTTACTTCTAGGAAACTGTCTATTTCGCACGGGGACTGATTATGGGGCCTTCTCGTCCCCTGTCCTCAGTTAGAGCCTTCACCGGTTGAGCAATCGAGGGAGCCTCCCGCTGATTTCTTGTCAAGACATGAATGTTGATGGCATGATTGTCGGAGCAGGCCGGGAGGCGTCTCTGGGCCTGATGGTGGGGGAAGCAGCGACAGTTCCAGTGCAGTGGCTCTTTGTTAGTTAGCGAGATGGTTATGTTGAGCTGACTCAGCATCAGCCCAGGGTGACGCAGCACCTTCAGCCTTCCCAGCTGATGTAATCAGCACTCACTTCTCAAACGCATTTAATTTGTCTTTTGAAAATAGACACAATAGTAAAAGATCACTGATAATCCGTCTCATTTCTAAACGGGTTCTGTATCGCTATAATATTTAGAAGTAGTCCCAGTCGGGCGATACCATCTTCCGAAGGGATCTGAGTCCTAAAGGGGGTGTAGCCCCTCAGAGTGGGATCTTTCTCTTCTTTACAAAGCAGGCTGCAGAGAGACTTCCTTTTTTAGAAGCTGTCTTCGATGGTTCAATTATTTTCTAAACATGTCTTAATGGAAAGATTCCCTTTTCAAATTTGTCCTACTTAGTCCTCCTGGATTACTCTCCAATTACACATCGCACTGTTAGTACCAGTGCTGAATGAATAATGTTTTTAGATAATCCCCAATATCCTTTTGGCAAATATTTAGCTTAGGAACCACATCGAGGCCCACAGCTGTCTGACAGCAACCACATCACGACACAAAAGGACGTCAGCAATGAAAAGGACGACACAGTTCATTGTTCATTGTATGTTGGAAAATGCAGACCAGTGTATATTATTAAAGGAGTCACTCAGTCCTGTTACACACACAGTCAGTGCTGGGACACTCGGTCCTGTTACACACACACACAGTCAGTGCTGGGACAATCAGTCCTGTTACACACACAGTCAGTGCTGGGACACTCAGTCCTGTTACACACAGTCAGCGCTGGGACACTCAGTCCTGTTACACACACAGTCAGTGCTGGGACACTCAGTCCTGTTACACACACAGTCAGTGCTGGGACACTCAGTCCTGTTACACACACAGTCAGTGCTGGGACACTCAGTCCTGTTACACACACAGTCAGTGCTGGGACACTCAGTCCTGTTACACACAGTCAGTGCTGGGACACTCAGTCCTGTTACACACACAGTCAGTGCTGGGACACTCAGTCCTGTTACACACACAGTCAGTGCTGGGACACTCAGTCCTGTTACACACACAGTCAGTGCTGGGACACTCAGTCCAGTTACACACACAGTCAGTGCTGGGACACTCAGTCCTGTTACACACACAGTCAGTGCTGGGACACTGTAAGCGGTTTTGATCCTAGCCCAGTTGCTAGACGGACGGTTCGAATCGCCCCCGCCTTACGAAAGTTCTATACCCGGGAATTATTATTCAGAGTGTAAGTGAAATAAGTCACGGACAGGAATGCTTCGGTGAAAAATCAAACTTATATTTATTTGGTCTAACATACACTGGCTAAAACATGCACTACTAAACAAAATCACTGTCTCTGTGGAGAATAAAATCCAGGTTACAAACAACATACATACAGTACCCAACTGGGGACTATGACAAGCAGTAATTCCCTTGTTGCTATGGTGGACTCTAATTCCACCCCTACCAATGATATACCCAGTCACATAAGCCCCTTCGCCTGGCTGAACCAAACGAAGCTCCCACCCTCGGAATAGCCCAAAAACTTCACTTTTGAGAAAACTCTGAGCCCTTACAGCTCACCCAGCTTGCCTGGGATATTGGGTTACTGGCTTCGGACACTCAAGACCATGCTTACCCCCACACGCAGTCGGTTTCGATCGCTCCACTCGGCGGCTCCTCTGGTACTTCTTGTTAGGTCGATCTTGTTGGAGCGAGAGAGAGAGAGAGAGAATGGTGGGAAAGGATCTATCTTTATAGGAGTCTCGCTACCCCTATCTTTCCCGCCAATCTTTAAAATCCTTTTGTTTCTAAGCACTCCGGTGCTTAATCTGTGATGGGTGATCCTCAGACCCATGAGTATTCCGTGATTGGACTAATGGCCCTAAGTCTGGGACATATTTCAGTCTTTGTGTTGGGAAAAACTGGCTCCTCTTCGGCTGGCTAGGCTAGTGGGTTCATTGTTCTGCTTCTCTTCTGAGATGGAGGTGAGAAGTGCTTTTGCATATTAGAGTGGCTTTCTAACAGGTTCAAGTTCAACGGGTGCCTCAGGGTCCTCAGCCCCTTTGTCAATGGCCCCCCACCCCCTTCCTTTTTCCAGGACTGTTGGGCGAACCCATTCATTCGGGATGACTGACAGTTCTTTTGTCACAGCCAACTGCCATGCGTTCTCTGGAGTTTTAACAAACCCGTTTTTCACATATCTGCACAGGGTGATCCCATCACAGGGAAAATACCCTCAGAAAAATCCCATAAAGTCCACAAAATATTCTCGACTGAGTCCATTCTTCAAACAGAGATTTTGCGATCTCTTCAACACTATACTCGACAGTGCAAGGGTTGAACATCAGCTCTAGTGCTGGCACAGTGAAGACCAATACATTTAAAAAAAATTAAATTTGCACCCACTGGGGACCTGCATCTTTTCTTTGTAAATATATATATTTATTACACATAGTGTCAGATAAGTAGATGGCATTCTGTGCCACTGCCACACCCGATTGGCACTGAAGATATTGGGTGAGCAGACTGTAGGTTGCAGTGTGAGAATGTTGAGTGATTAAGAAAGGAAGCCTTGTGCCTTCATGACCTGAGGACGTCCCAAAGCACTTTACAGCCAATGAAGTACTTTTAGAATGTAGTCACTATTGTAATGTAGGAAATTACAGCCAAATTGCACACAGCAAGTTCCCACAAACAGCAATGTGATAATGACCAGATAATCTGTTTTTTTAGTGATGTTAGTTGAGAGATAAAAAATGGCCAGGGCACCGGGGAGAACTCCTCTGCTCTTCTACGAAATAGTGCCATGGGATCTTTTACGTCCACCTGAAAGGGCAGACGGGGCCTCGGTTTAACATCTTATCCAGAAGACGACACCTCCAACAGTGCAACAATACTAAACTGGAGGGTTAGCCTAGATTGTGCGCTTTCTTCGACAGCACCTCCCAAACCCGTGACTTCTACCACCTAGAAGGACAAGGGCAGCAGGCGCATGGGACCACCACCACCTCCAAGTTCCCCTCCCAGTCGCACAGCATCCTGACTTGGAAATATATCGGCCGTTCCTTCATCGTCGCTGGGTCAAAATCCTGGAACTCCCTCCCTAACAGCGCTGTGGGAGCACCTTCACCACACGGACTGCAGCGGTTCAAGAAGGCGGCTCACCACCACCTTCTCAAGGGCAATTAGCGATGGGCAATAAATGCTGGCCTTGCCAGCGACGCGCACATCCCATGAACGAATAAAAAAAAGTCCCTGAACTTGAACCCACAACCTTCATGACGCAGAGTGCTACCCATTGAGCCATGGCTGCCAGTGATGGGACAAGGAGAGTATTAAAAAAAACAGAATCTAATACAGTTGCGAGCTTGAAAGGGTTAACGCGTGCAGTCATTTGAGTTACTCTCCATTGCTCCACTAATGTCTATTTTCCTTAGTTAATTCGACCTGCTGCTTTTTTTGGATTAGACAGGAGATCCACTCAGCAGCCCTGGGCACAAACTAATGAAGCTGGAAGATGCATTAGAAAGAGTTCATCTGTGTTGATAAGCTGGATTTAATCCTTTTTTCCAGTTTCTCCAATTGGCGGTTATACCGTCTGACAGCCTGGTCCCAGCACAGGTCACCAACCCTATCAGCCACCTTTTTCCACTTACCCAAAAAGCAAAACACCGCGGATGGGGGAAACCTGAAATAAAAAGCAGAAAATGCTGGAAACACTCAGCAGGTCAGGCAGCATCTGTGGAGAGAGAAACCGAGTTAACGTTTCAGGTCGATGACCTTTCATCGGAACTGGAAGATGTTAGAGAGGAACATCTTTTTAGTGAGTAGAGTCAGGGAAAAGAACAAAAGGGAAGGTCTGTGATAGGGTGGAGGGCAGCAGTGATGAAATGACAAAAGGGATGATGATGCAAGGCAAAAGGGGGTGATAATGAGACAAGCAGAGAAGCAAAACATGGATTGAGAGGAGGTGTAAATGATTACAGAATGTCCAAGAGAAAATGGGAACGGTGGTTAAGATCTAAACGATGTTGAAGTAGCAGTTCTTTTCACTTAAAGTTAGCCAGTACACAGTCTCTTCCCAATAGATAATGAATGATAGAATTAATTGCGGTCTCCTCTACACTGGGGAGACCAAACGCAGATTGGGTGATCACTTTGCTGAATGCCTTCATTCAGTCCGCAAGCATGACCCTGAACTTCCGGTCGCTTGCCATTTTAATTCTCCGTCCCACACTGACCTCGCGGCCCTCGGCCTCCTACACTGTTTCAATAAAGTTCAATGGAAGCTCAAGGAACAGCACCTCATCTTTCGATTAGGCACTTTACAGCCTTCGGGACTCCACATTGAGTTCAACAATTTCAGATCATAACCACTGCAGCAGCTGTTGGTGCTGATTCTGCCATTCCCATTTACACCTCTTCTCGACCCATCTTTTGTTTCTTTACTTGTCCCATTACCATCTCCTTTTATAACAACAGAAAACGCTGGAAAAACTCAGCAGTCCGGGCAGCATCCGTGGAGAGAAAAACAGAGTTAACGTTTCAGGTCGAAGACCCTTCGTCAGAACTGGAGAAAAGCAGGAAATGCTTTGTTCTTTCCTCCCCCCTCCACACCTTTCCCTGGCTCTGTATTTGCTTAAAACCTGTTACATCTCTAACCTTTTCCAGTTCTGATGAAAGGTCACTGGAAAAATGGAGAGAAACGTTAACTCTAGTTCGCTGTCCACATATGATGCCCGACCAGCTGAGTATTTCCAGCACTTTCTTTTTATATTTTGGATTTCCAGCATCCGCAGTTTTTTGCCTTTGTATTGGAATTAATTTGGGTTGGATATACATTTTTGGCCCATCTTGCTCCCTTATAGTTGTTGCTCCCGGCAACGTGCGTTGTTCGGTTCAGGTTGGCAAGCTCATACCAGGAGATTGGTCATTTGGGAGGAGGAGCTTAAAGATCTCCAGAGTAAGATCATTACCATTCGGCATTACCATCGCCGAATCCCCCGCCATCAACATCCTGGGGGGTCACCATTTACCAGAAACTTAACTGGACCAGCCACATAAATACTGTGGCGACAAGAGCAGGTCAGAGGCTGGGTATTCTGCGGCAAGTGTCTCACCTCCTGACTCCCCAAAGCCTTTCCACCATCTACAAGGCACAAGTCAGGAGTGTGATGGAATACTCTCCACTTGCCTGGATGAGTGCAGCTCCAACAACACTCAAAAAGCTTGACACCATCCAGGACAAAGCAGCCCGCTTGATGGGCACCCCATCTACCACCTTAAACATTCACTCCCTCCACCACTGGCGTACCGTGGCTGCAGTGTGTACCATCTACAAGATGCACTGCAGCAACTCGCCAAGGCTTCTTCGGCAGCACCTCCTAAACCCGCGACCTCTTCCATCTAGAAGGACAAGGGCAGCAGGCGCATGGGAACACCACCACCTCCAAGTTCCCCTCCAAGTCACACACCATCCCGACTTGGAAATATATCGGCCGTTCCTTCATTGTCACTGGGTCAAAATCCTGGAACTCCCTCCCTAACAGCACTGTGGGAGTACCTTCACCACACGGACTGCAGTGGTTCAAGAAGGTGGCTCACCACCACCTTCTCAAGGGCGATTAGGGATGGGCAATAAATGCTGGCCTTGCCAGCGACGCCCACATCCCATAAAAATGAATTTAAAAAAAAGTGGAATTGTTCCTCAGCAAGGAGTCAACACTAAGGAGGAAAGGGAGAAAGAACTTACAGTTATATCGTGCCTTTCCAATCCTCAAGATGTCCCAAAGTGCTTCGCAGCCAATTAATTACTTTTGAAATGCAGTCGGTGTTGTTCTGCAGGCAAACATGGCTGCCAATTTGCACACAGCAAGATCCCACACACAGCAATGAGAAGAATGAGCAAGTTCATCCCTTGTTGGTGTAGGATTGCGGGATAAAAATTGGCCAGGACACCGGGGAGAAACTCCCCTGCTCTTCTTCACAATAGTGGCCGTGGGATCTTTTACGTCCACCGAGAGGATAGATGGTTTTTGAGTTGCCGTATCATCTGAAGGGTGGCAGCTCCAACAGTGCAGCACTCCGTCAGTACTGCCCCTCTGACAGTGCAGCAGTCCGTCAGTACTGCCCCTCCGACAGTGCAGCACTCCGTCAGTACTGCCCCTCCAACAGTGCAGCACTCCCTCAGTACTGCCCCTCCGACAGTGCAGCGCTCCCTCAGTACTGCCCCTCCGACAGTGCAGCACTCCCTCAGTACTGCCCCTCCGACAGTGCAGCACTCCGTCAGTACTGCCCCTCCGACAGTGCAGCACTCCGTCAGTACTGCCCCTCCAACAGTGCAGCGCTCCCTCAGTACTGCCCCTCCGACAGTGCAGCGCTCCCTCAGTACTGCCCCTCCGACAGTGCAGCGCTCCCTCAGTACTGCCCCTCCGACAGTGCAGCGCTCCCTCAGTACTGCCACTCCGACAGTGCAGCGCTCCCTCAGTACTGCCCCTCCGACAGTGCAGCACTCTGTCAGTACTACGCTCGGGTGTCAGCCTAGACTATGTGCTAACGTCCTGGAGTGTGGCATGAGCCACACAACTTTCGAACTCAGAGGCGAGAGAGTGCTACCCACGGCTGCTGAGGAGGAGAAGGAAGAGAGGGGGAAGAAATTGCAGTAAAAGGAGAGTGAGTAAAACAGTTTGCCCAACACTTTTTCCTGAAGAGAGTATCCCTTTAAATGGCAGGCCTTACTGATGTTACTGCAGGTGAGCGGATCTATAAGCTCGGTGGAATGAATTGTAATTATCATACTCCTTTATCACCAGGCATAATACAGTAAAAGAAAACAAGAAATGCTAACCAGAACACTAGTCTCTTGGTATCAAGGTAATTGGGAGCTCTCACAGATTCAGAATGCATCACTGCCTGAAACTCTCTGTTTGTTCTGAGACCTCTACATTAGTTCTGACCTTTTTCTCTGCTCTTCTCTGTACTGACTACACACAGCGTTAGAAAATAATTGTCCTAACTGTTCCCAGCAGTTTTCTAAGCCACTTTCTCTTCCATAAGTGCCTTTGTCCCTTGTCTCTTGGGTACTGGTTGTTACCTCCTCAATGAATCACATCGTAAGCATCATTTCGATCTGATATTGCAAAGCAGACTTGCGTCAATCCAGCATTGTATCACAACACACATTGGCCGTAGTTTTCCGGATGGGAATATGCCTTTGCTGCTGGAGTTACATGCTTGGCGTTGGCTTTGCAACTGCAGGATAAACCCAATCCCTTCCTGGGTCAATAATTTACCTGCCTCAACTTTTTGTGAGGATCCCTGTGTTCATTCCCTCCACGGCCTCGCCCCCTCCCTATCTCTGTAACCTCCTCCAGCCCTACGACCCTTCGAGAACTCTGTGCTTCTCCAATTCTGGCCTTT
The DNA here is from genome assembly GCA_030390025.1 of Squalus acanthias. Taxonomy (NCBI): domain Eukaryota; kingdom Metazoa; phylum Chordata; class Chondrichthyes; order Squaliformes; family Squalidae; genus Squalus; species Squalus acanthias. The sequence continues at coordinate 5,866,588 of CM059445.1, read as the reverse complement.
TGCGCATCACTGATTTTCTTCGCCCCACCATTGGCGGCCGTACCTTCAGCTGCCCCGGCTCTAAGCTCTGGAATTCCCTCCTTAAACCTCTCCTCCTCTCCAGCTCTCTCTCCTCTTTCAAGATGCTTCTTAAAACCTGCCTCTTTGACCAAGCCTTTGGTCACCTGTCCTAATATCTTCTTTTGTGTCTCGGTGACAATTTCTGTAAAGTGCCTTGTGATGTCTTACTACGCGGAAGGCGTTATACAAATGCAAGTTGTTGTCGTCGGCCGATAGATTATTTGTTACTTGTTCTCCGCAACTGAGCAAAGCTGCCTTCCTGTCCAGCCCTGGTTGCCTGAGAAGAAGGTGGTGTGGCATTCTTTCTCAGCTGTCGTTGCACAACTGAGTCGATCACTGGGCCGCTTCAGAGAGAGTTAAACTCGTAGTGAAGGACGATTGCCACATGTAGGCCCGACCCCGGGGAGTGCTTGGCAGGCTCCCTTTGCTGAAGGCTATTAGTGAACCAGTTGGGTTTTCAGAACAATTTCGTATCTTTCATAACCGTTTTTTATGGTGCCAGCCATCACTCCCACTAAGCTACGCGGCCGCGCAGCTGTCTGAAGTCCCCGCGCAGGCCAGTCACCGGCTTTTCAATGGGAGATTTTGCGCATTTGAATAGTCCGCATAGTCCGTTAAAGGGACCGCGCACCCAAAAACAATTAAGGGGAACATTGGTGCCAGCCCACCAATGATCAAATTTACCGAATTCAATTTCATAATCTGTACTCATGAGCAGGAGTCCAATACCACAACCACTAAAATACAGTACCTAAGAGGGACTTGCTCATCCATCTCTAGGGTGTGGTAACTCTAAAGTACTAGGAATAGGGTTAGGGAAAGGGTTGGGTTAAGTCTAGGGTTAGGGTTCGGATTCGGGATATTGTTTGGATTAGGGTTCGTATTAGGATTACATTTAGGGTTAGGGATAGGTTTATGATTAGGGATAGGATTAGGGTTAGGGTTAAAGTTAGATGTAAGGTAAGATTTTGATTTAAGGTTAGGGCATTCCAGGTTCCTGCTCCTGATGGCTATCCACTGACCCCTCCTGGAAGGTGTGTGTACCTGGATTTGACTGCAATGACTCGACACAGATGAAGAGCCTGTTGAAACTCGCTGTCATAAGAACATAAGAAATAGGAGCAGGAATAGGCCACTTGGCCCCTCGAGCCTGCTCCGCCATTCAATAAGATCATGGCTGATCTTGGGCTCAAAGCCACTTCCCTGCCTGCTCCCCATAACCCTTCCCTCCCTTATCTTGCAAAAATCTGTCTATCTCCACCTTAAATGTATTTAATGACCCAGCCTCCACGGCTCTCTGGGACAGAGAATCCACAGATTTACGACCCTCTGAGAGAAGAAATTCCTCCTCATCTCAGTTCAAGCTGATACATGAAGACTAGCCACTCGAGCGAGAGTCTGGAGCACATCTGGTGCCCGTGGTACCAAGCCCCAGCACAGAGTCAATGCCTACCAGGGGGAAGATCAGTGGAGAAAAAAATTACAAGACAAAACAAAAATGGAGCATTTATCAAAGAATTTTATCATAGAATCGTAGAGCACAGAAGGAGGCCATTCGGCCCATCGAGTCTGTACCGGCTCTTTCAAATGATTAGTAGAGAGCCTCCTGGATGCCTTTCTTCAAAAAAAATTGAAACTGTTATCGCACAAAAAACAAACGGCCATTTTCACATCTCTGTGTTAATCATTTTTCTCTTCAAAATACTTGAATGTCTTTTTCCTGGGGCATTGTAGCTGCCATGAGTGACAGTTCTTTTCTCGGCTGATCTCCAGTCCATTGATGGCCCTTTTGTGGTCCAGACTTCAGTCCCTGCTCTTGTGAGCTTTGTTACAAAAATGGGAAGTGGCCTTGTCCAGGGGGACAAAAGTACCTTTCAGGTCGAACAGGGAGAAGTGAATTAGAGAGCCCGGGGCAAGAGGAGAGCCTGGGGCGAGAGGAGAGCCCGGGGCAAGAGGAGAGCCCGGGGCAAGAGGAGAGCCCAGGGCAAGAGGAGAGCCCAGGGCAAGAGGAGAGCCTGGGGCAAGAGGAGAGCCTGGGGCGAGAGGAGAGCCCGGGGCAAGAGGAGAGCCCGGGGCAAGAGGAGAGCCCAGGGCAAGAGGAGAGACTGGAGCAAGAGGAGAGCCTGGGGCAAGAGGAGAGCCCGGGGCAAGAGGAGAGACTGGGGCAAGAGGAGAGCCCGGGGCAAGAGGAGAGACTGGAGCGAGAGGAGAGCCCGGGGCAAGAGGAGAGACTGGAGCGAGAGGAGAGCGCGGGGCAAGAGGAGAGACTGGAGCGAGAGGAGAGCCCGGGGCAAGAGGAGAGCCCGGGGCAAGAGGAGAGACTGGAGCAAGAGGAGAGCCCGGGGCAAGAGGAGAGCCCGGGGCAAGAGGAGAGCCCGGGGCAAGAGGAGAGCCCGGGGCAAGAGGAGAGCCCGGGGCAAGAGGAGAGCCCGGGGCAAGAGGAGAGACTGGCAAAAGATAAGATCCTGTCAAAAGAGGCTCAAAATGAAAGTGCCATCTGCAACTTGGCTTCTATCTTTTCCTCTGTGACAAATTTTTCTCAAGCACCAACTGGGGTCAGATCATATTTCATCAGAAAAATTATTGGAGGCAGCCGTTTGCAAGATAAACGTTCCTGAGAGAGAATGTACTTCACAATTCATGTCACAGGCGAGAATAGCATCACAATTCACAAGCATCTTCACCAGTCTAATCTAAGGGTTAATTTCTCTTTACTTTTGCATTGGACATACATAATGCACAACCAAAAATGTTCTGTCTAATTCCATTTTATGGATAACGACACGAATGTGTCCTCCCATTGTGCGCTCAACTATGACATAACGTGACGGTCCAGTCGGAAACAATACGTTTTGTTTAGGGTTGTGGTTAAGGTCAGAATTAGGGTAAAGTTTAAGGTTAGGATAAATTCAAGACTTTATTGTGGCAACCAATGTTCCCCCTAATTTTTTTTCTGAGTGCACGGTCCCTGTAACGGGCTGCGCGGCCCATTCAAAATTTCGCGCATGCGCGGAATCTTCCATTCAGAAGCCGGCAAGTGGCCCGCGTGAGACCTCACTACAGTGCAGGGTTCAAATACAGGACTTGAGTAAAAAATTACAAAGTTAGGAGTAAGGCATCTAGCAGAAGGACATAAGAAATAGGATCAGGAGTCGGCCATACGACCCCATCGAGCCTGCTCCGCCATTCAATAAGATCATGGCTGATCATCAACCTCAACTCCACTTTCCCGCCTGATCTCCATATCCCTTGATTCCCCTAGAGTCCAAAAATCTATCGATCTCAGCCTTGAATATACTCAAAGACTCAGCATTCACAGCCCTCTGGGGTAGAGAATTCCAAAGATGAGTGAAGAAATTCCTCCTCATCTCAGTCTTAAATGGCCGACACCTTATCCTGAGACGATGCCCCCTAGTTCCAGACACTCCAGCCAGGGGAAAACAGCCTCTCAGCATCTACCCTGTCAATCCCCTTCAGAATCTTGTATGTTTCAATGAGATCACCTCTCATTCTTCTAAACTCCAGAGAGTATAGGCCCATTCTACACAATCTCTCATCATAGGACAGCCCTCTCATCCCAAGAATCAACCTAGTGAACCTTCGTTGCACCGTCTCCAAGGCAAGTATATCCTTCCTTAGATAAGGAGACCAAAGAAGATCGAGGGGTAGTAGTTGCCGAAAAAATTACTAGGAGGGATCATTGAAGCAGACAATTCAAATGGTTGAACAGACAATTGAATGTGTTTTTGAACAGAGAATGCATTGAGGGCTCTGGCTAGAAATTGGGTCGATGGGGTTGATGTCTTTCTTATAATACAGTGGTGAGTTTCCCTTCCTATCATGTAGGAGAACAGCATTTAATTTCCTGACAAGAAGATTAATTTTGGATATGGAAAAGAAAGAGCTTGCATTTATATAGCGCCTTTCACAATCGCAGGACGCCCCAACTGCTTCACAGCCAATGAAGTACTTTTGAAGTGTAGTCACTGTTGCAATGTCGGAAAAGGTAGCAACAAATTTTTGCACAGCAAGCTCCCACAAACAGCAAGAAGATGAATGATCAGTTAATCTGTTGTGGTGCTGTTGGTCAAACAATCCCTCTCTTCTGTACTTAGCTTGTGAACTCATAATCTATCAAAAAGGGGTGGGCTTATTGGGCCAAATGACCTTTTCCGAAGGAATCTTATTTTCTTAATAAATAGAGGAGCAGAAAAAGTTCTCCGTGCAGTACTTACCCTGGTGAGGTGCTGGTTGTATAACTTCAGATGTAAGAGCAGATGAAGAAACCTGAAGCCACTGATTTCCTACCTTGGCTCAGTGGGCAGCACCCTTGCCTTCTGAGTCAGAAGGTTGTGGGTTCAAGTCCCACTCCAGAGACTCGAGCACAAAAATCTAGGCCGACACTCCAGTGCGGTGCTGAGGGAGTGCTGCACTGTCGGGAGGTACCGTCTTTCGGGTGAAACTTTAAACCGAAGCCCCGTCTGCTCTCTCAGGTGGATGTAAACGTTCCTATGGTACTATTTTGAAGGAGAGTAGGGAGAGTTCTCCCCGGTGTCGTGGCCAATAGTTTTCCCTCAATCAGCATCACTAAAACAGATGATCTGGTCATCATCACAATGTTTGTGGGAGCTTGCTGTGCGCAAATTGGCTGCCGCGTTTCCTATATTACAACAGTGGATACACTTCAGAAAGTACTTCATTGGCTGTAACGCGCTTTGGGACGTCCCGAGGTCGTGAAAGGCGCTGTAGAAATGCAAGACTTTCTTTTCTTTTGACTATATTGTGCAACGATCCAAAGGAAGGGACATTGCACGTGACATTATACTCCACACCTGGAGACCCATGGTGACCTGTATTCAGGTACCTTTTGTATACTTTATAGATCTCCTTCCTTTAACTCCCCCTGTCTGAAAGGTGGTGAGTTCTAACAGTGTGTGTGTGTGTGTGAGTGTGTGTGTGTGTGAGTGTGTGTGTGTCTGTGTGTGTGTGTGTGTGTGTGTGAGTGTGTGTGTGTGTGTGTGTGAGTGTGTGTGTGTGTGTGTGTGTGTGAGTGTGTGTGTGTGTCTGTGTGAGTGTGTGTGTGTGTGTGTGTGTGTGTGTGTGAGTGAGTGTGTGTGTGTGTGTGTGTGTGTGTGTCTGTGTGTGTGTGTGTGTGTGTGTGTGTGTGAGTGTGTGTGTGTGTGTGTGTGAGTGTGTGTGTGTGTGTGTGTGAGTGAGTGAGTGAGTGAGTGAGTGAGTGTGTGTGTGTGTGTGTGTGTGTGTGTGGACACGATAGGGCACGAATTGTATTATCCCTTATTGGTATCCTCACACATGCCTTTCCCAGCTGTGGCTACGAGATAAGAATGATCCCTTCTCTAGCTGGGGAGGCCAAGGCCAATTGTAGTGACCCTACCACCTTGACTGTAATCAACTAGCACAGCACAGACCAAGTATTGAATCCAGCACCTTTTCCCATCTGCTAGGAATATAGGAACAGGAGTAGGCCATTCAGCCCCTTGAGCGTGTACCGCCATTCAATTAGATCATGGCTGATCTGTATGTCAACTCCATTTACCCGCCTTTGCTCCATATCCCTTATACCATTACTTAACAAAAATCTATCGATCTCAGTCTTGAAATTTTCAATTGATCCCCCCCCCCCAGTCTCAACAGCTTTTTGGGGGAGAGAGTTCCAGTTTTTCATTACCCTTTGTGTGAAGAAGTGCTTCCTGACATCTCCCTTGAACGGCCTAGCTCTAATTTTAAATTTATGCCCCCCCTTGTTCTGGACTCCCCTCACGAGAGGAAATAGCTTCTCGTTATCTAACCTATCAAATCCTTTAATCATCTTAAACACCTCAATTAGATCACCTTAATCTTTGAAACGCAAGGGAATACAAGCCTAGTCTGTGCAACCTGTCCTCATAATTGAACCCTTTTAGCCCCGGTATCATTCTGGTGAATCTGCACTGCACCCCCTCCAAGGCCGATATATCTTTCATGAGGTGTGGTGCCCAGACCTGAATGCTGTACTCCAGATGTGGTCTAACCAGAGCTTTATGTAACTGTAACTAGAACGAGGGGTCACAGTCTCAGGATACGGGGTAGGACATTTAGGACTGAGATGAGGAGAAATTTCTTCACTCAGAGGGTGGTGAACCTGTGGAATTCTCTACCACAGAAGGCTGTGGAGGCCAAGTCACTGAATATATTTAAGAAGGAGATAGATAGATTTCTAGACACAAAAGGCATCAAGGGGTCTGGGGAGAGCGCGGGAATATGGTATTGAGATAGAGGATCAGCCATGATCATATTGAATGGCGGAGCAGGCTCGAAGGGCCGAATGGCCTACTCCTGCTCCTATTTTTCTATGCTTCGATGTTTTCTATGTTTAAGGAGCGTCTTAAATGAGCAAAGAGAGGCAGAGAGGCAGAGAGATTTAGGGAGGGAAGTTCAGAGCTTAGGGCCAAGGCAGCTGAAGGCACAGCCACCGATGGTGGAGCAATTAACATTGGGGATGTGCAAGAGGTCATTCCAGAGCCATTCGGTGTCCAGTCTGACTTCTGTCTCTGAAGCCAGATCCTCCATTTGTCAGGAGTCAACTGATGGACGGGCCCATGTTATCCCCTCCGTCCGGGACATGGGGCTCTCTTGCTAGGAAGGATTACCGGCTGTATTTGGCAGACATTTGGACAGCAGATTCACGCTGCCATTGTCAGTCGATGTCAGTCTCCAAATAAACCCTGCATTAGCTTCTTTGAAGGAGGGCGAGTTCTGCTTGATTTGGAGTAAATATTGCACATTCATGTACAGTCTCTGGTCCGCCCAACATAGCAGAGCCACCGACCCATGAAGATGTATCTGGGGGGATAACCTATTTGTCGCAGATGTTTCAGGGATGACAGTTATTGGGATGACAGAATGGCCTACTCCTGCTCCTATTTTTCTATGTTTCTATCTTTCTATGTAGCATAACTTCCGTCCCTTTGTATTACTTGGCTCAGTACCGCATTGGGCTGGGCACTTAGTCGCTGAGCCATGAGCCATTTTCTCTTGCCCTTGATGAAGCAATCCTACCATCTGGTGCCGACTCCAAAAGGCTTCACAATGCAGCAATCTATCTTACATCACTCACGTTGGGCACAGACTTTTGAATAAATTTGTGTTATTTAACAGGCCCTCGTTTGCATAATTTATTCGGCGGTGGGGACCTGGGCCTAATTTCCTGTTCTGTTGAGTCCTCATAATGCTTGTTAAAAAAAACTACATTTTAATGATTTGTCAAGGGACCGGTCTAAAGTTTCGCAACTGTGACTCACCGACCCTGTCAAGATATAAATATATTTTCAACTTGGGTTTTTTTGAATGTAACTTGAGCGGAGCCCATTACCAGGCTCTCGTTGAATGGCTGCACATCCAAACTTAGGAGAATTTATCTTTAATTTCTTCCCTCTACCTCCCGTCTCTTGATTCATGCTGCCTTTCTGCGGATGCCAACATTGGTGCCTGGCTCGTCTATTTAACCTCGGGCAGACCGCCTGCTGATGTGACATTCACTGAGCTTCAAAGAGTAGTTGAAAGATGTGAAACTCTTTTGAGAGGTATGAGATGTGTGAATGCGCGAGTTACTCTAGAAGGTATCTCAGCAAAGCCCGATCCTTTCCCCAAGACTTGTGGAAAGAATGATGTGGCCATTTGGCCCATCGTACACGTGCTGCCCATGTCCTAACTCGCACCAAGTGCCGTTCACCCACCACCCCTGTGCTCGCTGACCTACACTGGCAACGCCTCCATTTCAAAATTCTCATCCTTGTTTTAAATCCCTCCCTGGCCTCGCCCCCCTCCCTATCTCTGTAACCTCTTCCAGACCCATAATCCTCCAAGAACTTTAACTCCTCCAATTCTGGCCTCTTGCACAAATCTGATTTTAATCGCTTCACCATTGGCGGCCGTGCCTTCAGCTGCCTGGGCCCTAAGCTCTGGAATTCCCTCCCTAAACCTCTCCGCCTCCCCCTCCTCCTTTAAGACGCTCCTTAAAACCTACCTCTCTGACCAAGCTTTAGGTCACCAGTCCTAATATCTCCTTATGTGGCGCGGTGTCAAATTCTGTTTGATAACGCTCCTGTGAAGCGCCTTGGGATGTTTTATCATGTGAACGGCGCTATATAAATGCAAATTGTCATTTTTACTGTGCTGGTGTTAGCTCTTCAATTCTGGATGCCCACTGTAATCCTATTTTCCTGCCTCTCTCCGTATCCTTTTACAGTCTTCCTTTTCAAATGCTCATCTAATTTTCTTTCAAATGATGTTACATTCACTGCTTCAATAGGCCCTTGTGATAAAGAATTCCATGTTCTAATAACCCTGTGTGAAAACATTTTTTTCTAACTTCCCCCTTCATTTTTCTAGTGAGGATCCTCAGTCTACCCTTAAGCGTTAGCTTGCTTCTTTTGGCAGCATTCTCGATTCTAAATAAGAAAGTTGTATGTTCGTGCCCTGCGGTAGACTTAAGCATGTAATCTCCAGTCCAGAACTGAGGGAGTGCTGCATTGTCAGAGGTGCAGTTTCTCTGGTGGAAACATTCAACTGGGACCCTCTCTGCTTATTCTGGTAAAGGATCCCATGGGACTATTTAAAGAACAGGGAGTTTTCCCGGTGTTCCGGCCAACATTCCTCACTCAACCAACACTACCAAAAACAGGTTTACCTGGACACTCGTTTGTTTGCTGTTTGTGGGACCTTGCTGTGTGCAAATTGGCTGCCATGCTCGCTGACATAATCACAGTGACTGCACTGCAAAAGAATAATCCACTGATTGCAATGCACTTTGTGATGTCCTGAGGATGTGACAGATGCTATATAATTACAAGATCTTTCTTTTGTTATGTTCCCGTGTGACCAGTTTACCATCCAGTGTAAACAACATTTTAAGAGAGAAAAACTTGTGATTATATAGCGCCTTTCATGACCTCAGGGCATCCCAAAGCACTTTACAGCCAATGAGGAGCTTTTGCAGTGTAGTTATCGTGGTAACGTAGGAAACGCGGCAGCCAACAAGTCCTAAATGTCCTACCCCGTATCCTGAGACTGTGACCCCTCGTTCTAGACCCCCCAGCCAGGGGAAACATCCTCCCTGCATCCAGTCTGTCTAGCCCTGTCAGAATTTTATACGTTTCAATGAGATCCCCTCTCATTCTTCTAAACTCTAGTGAATACAGGCCTAGTCGACCCAATCTCTCCTCATACGACAGTCCTGCCATCCCAGGAATCAGTCTGGTGAACCTTCGCTGCACTCCCTCTATGGCAAGTATATCCTTTCTTAGGTAAGGAGACCAAAACTGCACACAGTACTCCAGGTGTGGTCTCACCAAGGCCCTGTATAACTGTAGTAAGACATCCTTGCTCCTGTACTCAAATCCTCTTGCAATGAAGGCCAACATACCATTTGCCTTCCTAACTGCTTGCTGCACCTGCATGTTTGCTTTCAGTGATTGGTGTACAAGGCCACCCAGGTCCCTTTGTACATCAACATTTCCCAATCTCAGCAAATCTAGGCTGACACTCCCAGTGCAGTACCAAGGGAGTGCTGCACTATCGGAGGTGCCATCCTTTGGATGAAATGTTAAACCGAGGTCCCGTCTGCCCTCTCAAGTGGACGTAAAAGATCCCGTGGGACTATTTTGAAGAAGTGCAGGGGAGTTCTCCCTGGCGTACTGGCCAATATATATCCCTCAACCAACATCACTAAAACAGATTATCTCATTGTTGTTTGTGGGAGCTTGCTGTGCGCAAGTCGGTTGCCGCGTTTCCTACATTACAACAGTGACTACACTTGAGAAGTACTTCATTGGCTGTAAAGTCGCTTTGGGACATCCTGAGGTCGTGAAAGGCGCTATCGAAATGCAAGTCTCTCTTTCCTTCACTCAGGGGGCACATTTGTTCGAGAAAGTCTCTTGTTTTCTCTTAGAACAAAGAAGATGCCAAGTGATAATTCACCGTGGTGAGCAACTTTAATTTCAAATCCGTGAATAGTATCACTAGGAGTACAGAAGTTATCAACAATATCTGTTGAATAAGCTATAATTATATACACATTTACTGTTATAGTAATAATGATGGAATAATTACTGTGTAATTACATTAGAGAGTTATTGGCTTTGTGTTGCCCAGCAGTGGGTATAGACTGGGGGCTTGATAATCCCCAGTTCTGGTGCTATTGCTAACTTTGGCATGAAGTCAACACACACGTCGCAGCGCAGCATTAGCTACGATTCAACGCCAGTAGCGCTGAGAGAATGTTGTATAAACCAATCCACACGCACACACACACACACTTCTCAGGGAAATGAGCCCCTGGGCTAATTATAATACCCCAGTTCTTCTTCTTCTTCTTAGGCAGTCCCTCGGAACCGAGGATGACTTGCTTCCACACTAAAAATGAGTTCTCAGGTGACTGATGAGTCCAATGCGGGACCGACAGTCTCTGTCACAGGCGGGGCAGACGATGGTTGAAGGGGCGGGTGGGTGGGGTGCTTGGGTTGACGTGCACTCCTTCCGCTGTTTGCGCTTGGCTTCCGCTTGCTCCCGGCGAAGAGGTTCGAGGCTTCTCCTCCACTTTGTACGGTCTTGGGCCAGGGATTCCCAGGTGTCGTTGGCGATGTTGCACTTTTTCAGGGAGGCTTTGAGGGTGTCCTTGAAACGTTTCCTCTGCCCACCCGGGGCTCTCTTGCCGTGTCCGAGCTCCGAGTAGAGCGCTTGTTTTGGGAATCTTGTATCGGGCATGCGGACGATGTGACCCGTCCATCGGAGCTGATCGAGCGTGGTCAAAGCTACAATGCTGGGGATGTTGGCCTGAGCGAGAACACTGATGTTGGTGTGCCTATCCTGCCAATGGATTTGCAGGATCTTGCGGAGGCAGCATTGGTGGTACTTCTCCAGTGCTTTGAGGTGCCTGCTGTACATGGTCCATGTCTCTGAGGCATACAGGAGGGTGGGTATCACTACTGCTCTCAATGACTACTACCCCAGTAGTCATTGCTACAGAGGGAAGGTTGCAACATGCTAGCGCCCTGAACAGAAATGCATCGCAAGCAGCACGCTAACTTATTGAACTCTGCTGCACCGAGAAACGTTGCTGACCATGGCCTATGTCCTTCAGGTAGCAAAGAACTGGAAGGAAATCGCCAGCGTTAATAAGAGCATCGCTATACAGTGGGGTCACCGGATAGAAGATTTTGAATGAGGTCCATGAGTGGGTCAAAGAAATGATGGCACTCATGAAGTTTTCCAGAAGGCCAATTGGAGGTGGACCTAGCGTATGAAGCATCTCCACACACACACACACACACACACACACACACACACACACAAACCTCTGTAAAGAATTATCTAGCTGATGTTATAGAAGGAAATATATTGGACAAAGAGCAGCACACTTTGATGGCTTTATAACACTGGTTTGGTGGTCTTTTGGCTCTAAGGTTGGACTGAACCAAGGAGAAGCAAGGAGGTCAACCTAGGGGCTTATGATGTATCTGGCCATCATCATAAACTCCATGGGGGATGTGCAATGGACTTGTGCAAGAGGTCTATCTCAGCATTGTTCTACTGGAGAGGCTGATTGCTTCTCCTTCCAGATCCTGGAAGTCCAAAAGGAAGAGTTTGGTAGCCATATTGCAAAGTGTTGGAGTTTGATCTGGCTCCATTCTGCCAACATAGGCAGACTCAAGCAGGGTGCAGACAGATTGAGTCAGTGTGGTGTCTGTCTTGTGGACATGCTGTCTCAGATCCAGGCCATATGTTGTGCCAAATCTTTCCTTTGCCCTTGATGTAACTAAATCTTGCCTGAGGATAAGCAGCGAGCTACAGGGAAGGAAAGGCTCATCCATGCAGCATTGGGGGTGATTCACGCCTCCCTGCTGTGCCAAGCTGCTCGTTAGGGAGTGCCATCAGCTTTCAATCTTCATGCCAGTTCACAATGCCAGCTCTTAGCATTGCAATGAGTGCTGGCTTGATTTGGGAGCCGCAACATCATCGACTGAAAGAATGACACTTATCCATTCTCCAGCCCTTCCCCACCCTCACCCGTCACAGGAAGCTAAAGATAAACTTGTCAGTATCTCTGTGGGGAAACATTCTTGCTCAAATTCTTGAGGCAATGAATGCATTTCAAAGTGAAACTCACCATCCTTAAATAACAGCAAAATCCCAAAACAACTTAACCCTTATTTTGTAATCTGACAACAACAACTTGCATTTATATAGCGCCTTTAATGTAGCTTCACAGGGGCCTTATCGGACAGAATTTAACACCGAGCCATTTCAGGAGGTATTAGGACAAGTTAACAAAAGCTTGGTCAAAGAGAGAGGTTTTAAGGAGCTTCTTAAAGGAGGGGAGAGAGGCGGAGAGGTTTAGGGAGGGAATTCCAGCGCTTCGGGCTGAGGCAGCTGACGGCACGGCCGCCAATGGTGGAGTGAAGGAACTCAGGGATGCGTAAGAGGCCAGAATTGGAGGAACTCTGAGTTCTTGGAGGTTTGTAGGGCTGGAGGAGATACAGAGATAGGGTTGACACAGTTAATGAGATCAGTATCAATTGAGGACAGTAGAATAAGTAATTTGTGTAAAATCTTGTCTACTACTCCATTTATAGAGGTGTGTCGTGCAGTAAACTCTAAGTACATTTAACTTTGGGGACTGGGAAAGGATCACCCGATTCACATTCCATTACTGTCCATGTGACAGAAAAAGATGTGATTGATTTCTAGTTTCTGGTTCCTGGCACCTAGCCTGGATCTACTGGTGCTGTAGTAACAAGGAATCTACCTTGTGAAACAAAGGATCCCGAACATGACAGTAGATTTCCCTTTTTCCTGCATAAAGGCCTTGACTCAGTGAGAAGGTTGCATCATCTGATAGCACATGGCAGGTTGCTGCACTGCAGTCCATTGGACGAGGGAAACTTTAAACTTTTTCAAACAAGAAACAAGCTCATGGACCTGGAACTCGCTGCTGACGGAAGTGGTGGAAGCGGAGACACTCAATGTTTTCAAGGGGAGACTGGATAGGCACTTGAGGGAAATAAACTTGCAGAGCTAGGGGGATAGAGCAGGGGAATGAGACTGACTGGCTCGCTCTACAGAGCTGGCATGGACTCGATGGGCCGAATGGCCTCCTTCTGTGCCGGTATGACTCTATGACTTATCGAACAATTAGAGATGGAGGGATAGGCACATTGAAGGATTGGAGATGGAGGGATAAACAATTAAGGATTGGAGATGGATAGATAGGGACACTGAAGGATTGGTGATGGAGGGATAGGGATAGCGAAAGATCGGTGATGGAGGGATAGACGCACTGAAGGATTGGAGATAGAGGGATAGGGACTCTTAAGGATTAAAGATGGGGGATGAAAAACACTGAAAGACCAGAGGCAAGACAGGGCCGATAGACACCCTGATGTTACTCACCAGCTGACGAGTAGCTCTTCCAGATAAGACAGTTAAAGGGATCTTAGCTCCCTAATGAGGAGCCTCAGAACTCCAGGCTTTGATCTCATCCCCTGACTACGCATAGATCAGCTGAGAACGGAGGAGATGGCTGCGCACCAGCGAGATACGAGGAGGCTTGCCCATAATTGCTGTCGAACCTCGATAGCCACATCAGTGCCCTCCACTGCCCTCTGCCGCCTGCTATTATTTCAAACTGGCCAATGTTTTGCAAATACAAGTATATTTGGTCCGCAGCCCAGAAGCTCTCGGTGGCAGTGCGCCTTTAAAATGCGATTGGAGGGCTGATTTCTACTTTGCTCAGTATGAATGTGGTCTGATTGCAGATTACTGCAAGCCAACCGTTCCACCAAAAGGCTCACACAAAAAAAAAACAACCGCAATTAACAAGAAACTAATGAAGAGATACATTGCTCCAGGTGTGGCACCACTGGAAGCGGTCAACATCAGCGTTCGGGCAGGTTCGCAAAAAAACAGCGGCTCGTTCGAGCTCAGGCTCCTGACCTCAAGCACGCTTGCTGCCCTCGATTATGCAGCGGAGGCTGCGAGCCACATTATCTGTTTCACATCTGTCTCCACTATTCCCTGTTCTTCCCTCGGTGCTGACAGCTTACATGGCAGCAAGGTGCTGTGATATATATTTTTTAATTATCATAATTCTCCAAACACAATCAGCAGCTGTGCCTGGCCTAGCGCAACGCTAACTGCAGGATTCACACACACGCACACAGACACACAGACACACACACACACACACACAAATAAAAACCCCGCACTTCAGCTTTTAAAGACACAGCATGGTTAAAAGAACAAAGAAAGAAAGAACTTGCATTTCTACAGCGCCTTTCACGACCTCAGGACGTCCCAAAGCGCTTTACAGCCAATGAAGTACTTTCTGAACTATGGTCACTCTTGTAATGGCGGAAACGCAGCAGCCAATTTGCGCACAGCAAGCTCCCGCAAACAGCAATGCGATACAGCAGTTCTGACGAAGGGTCTTCGACCTGAAACGTTAACTCTGTTTCTCTCTCCACGGATGCTGCCTGGCCTGCTGAGTATCTCCAGCGTTTTCTGCTGTTATTTCGGATTTCCCGCATCCGCAGTATTTTGCTATCGTAGCAGTGAGATAATGCCCAGACCATCTGTTTTTAGCGATGTTGGTTGAGGGATAAATATTGGCCAGCACACTCCCCTGCTCTTCTTCAGAATAGTGCCATGGGATCTTTTATGTCCATCTGAGAGGACAGATGCAGCCTCGGTTTAACATCGCATCTGATAGACGGCACTTCCGACAGTGCGGCACTCCCTCAGTACTGCACTGGAGTGTCAGCGTGGATTATAAGCTCGAGTCTCTGGAGTGGGGCTTGAAGCCACAACCTCTTGACTCAGAGGCACGAGTGCTACCCACTGAGCCACGGCTGACACTTGAGGCGCTATCCATTCCAACTTAGTGCTGCTCTGTAGTTTCCAATCCCTCCAAAAAGACTGATGAAAAGTGAGACAAACTCCATTTTTTTTTGGCTTGTTAAGACTTCGTTGACAATCCTTAATGATAAACTCCTGCAGCGTCCCACAGCTGTACACTTCAATTGAATGGATATACTTGCCTTGGAGGCGGTGCAACGAAGGTTCACTAGATTGATTCCTGGGATGAGAGGGCTGTCCTATGATGAGAGATTGTGTAAATTGGGCCTACACTCTCTGGGGTTTAGAAGAATGAGAGGTAAACTCATTGAAACATACAAGATTCTGAAGGGGATTGACAGGGTAGATGCTGAGAGGTTGTTTCCCCTGGCTGGAGAGTCTAGAACTAGGGGACATAGTCTCAGGATAAGGGGTCGGCCATTTAAGACTGAGATGAGGAGGAATTTCTTCACTCAGAGGGTTGTGAATCTTTGGAATTCTCTGCCCCAGAGGGCTATGAATGCTGAGTCTTTGAGTATATTCAAGGCTGAGATCGATAGATTTTTGGACTCTCGGGGAATCGAGGGATATGGAGATCAGACGGGAAAGTGGAGTTGAGGTCGAAGATCAGCCATGATCTTATTGAATGGTGGAGCAGGCTCGAGGGGCCGTATGGCCGACTCCTGCTCTTATTTCTGATGTTCTTATGTTCTTATGAAAGGTTAGTCCTTCACTCCAGATCACATATGGAGTGAGCGGGCTGCCTTTTTTTATCCGATTTTTTTTGTCTGATTACGCTTCTGTGAAGCATGTTGGGATGTGTTTCAGTGTTCAAGGAGCTATAGGAACGCAAGTAGGTTGTTCAGCAGATATGGTGGGGAGCCATTTCACGAGTTGCCAGATGTCCACCACTGCTCTGGACGTTTCTGTCACGAGTGCCACCGAATTTGGCCAGGGGCCTCTTCAACTGATATGTTATTGATGGGGATACATCATGTGACGTATTTCCTTAGCAGTGCTGGGTGTCAAGAATGCCATTGCGTTCCTGGCGCTCAGCATCGCTAAGGCGGGGTGGGAGGGGGTGGAGTGGGGTTAAAGGTTAAGGAGTGGCCTCCTCTCATGCAATTGATCTCGGACCGATCGAGTTCGCTGGACAAGGCGCGACATTTAAAAAAAATTGTTCTTAAGTATTTCAGACCCAGGAGCCACTAACCGAGTGACGCCATGGAAGGCGCTCAGCCAATTTCCTTCCCCCGTCATCCGAGCCAACGTTGAGACAGGCGGTCACAAACCTTGCCTTCGCACCAATGTGCTGATACGCCCACTCGACCTGAAATCGCAGGCCAGTGAGTTTGATGAAAGCACAGCCACAAGAAGTTAAAAACAATCATAAAGTCATACAGCGAAGAAGGAGGAGGCCATTCCACCCATCTTGCCTTTATGAAAACGGAACAAGCTCGAGGGGCTGAATGGCCTCCTCCTGTTCTATGTCCCAGATTTCTAGGTTCTGCTGCCCATCCAAAGGAGCCTAGCTGCCTAATTTAGGTGCTTAATTTGGGAGGTTCCTTGGCTTCCTCAGAACCTTTGCGCCCAATCTGACCTTTATTATCTTTTTCTTCCAGGTCAGCCGAAGGTATGGTTGCTAAATTTGCTGATGACATAAAGATAGGAAGGAAAGTAAATTGTGAAGAGGACATAAGGAGGCTACAAAGGGATATAGATAGGATAAGTGAGAGGGCAAAGATCTGGCAAATGGAGTATAATGTGGGGAAAATGTAAAATTGTCCATTTTGGCAGGAAGAATAAAAAAGAAGCATATTATCTAAATGGTGAGAGATTGCAGAGCTCTGAGATGCAGAGGGATCTGGGTGTCCTAGTGCATGAATCGCAAAAGGTTAGTATGCAGGTACAGCAAGTAATTAGGAAAGCTAATAGAATGTTATCGTTTATTGCGAGGGGAATTGAATACAAAAGTAAGGAGGTTATGCTTCAATTATACAGTGCATGGGTGAGACCACATCTGGAGTACTGTGTACAGTATTCGTCTCCTTATTTAAGGAAGGATGTAAATGCATTGGAAGCAGTTCAGAGAAGGTTTACTAGACAATTTACAGCAGGCACCTCAAAGCACTGGAGAGGTACCACCAACGCTGCCTCCGCAAGATCCTGCAAATCCATTGGCAGGATAGGTGCACCAACGTCAGTGTTCTCGCTCAGGCCAACATCCCCAGCATCGAAGCTTTGACCACGCTCGATCAGCTCCGATGGACGGGTTGCATCGTCCGCATGCCCGATACGAGACTCCAAAACAAACGCTCTACTCGGAGCTCCGACACGGCAAGAGAGCCCCAGGTCGGCAGAGGAAACGTTTCAAGGACACCCTCAAAGCCTCCTTGAAAAAGTGCAACATCCCCACCGACACCTGGGAATCCCTGGCCCAAGACCGCAAAAAGTGGAGGAGAAGCATCTGGGAAGGCGCCGAACACCTCGAGCCTCTTCGCCGGGAGCAAGCGAAAGCCAAGCGCAAGCAGTGCAAGGAGCGCACGTCAACCCAAGCACCCCACCCACCTGCCCCTTCAACCACCGTCTGCCCCACCTGTGACAGAGACTGTAGGTCCCGCATTGGACTCATCAGTCACCTGAGAACTCATTTTTAATGTGGAAGCAAGTCATCCTCGGTTCCGAGGGACAGCCTAAGAAGAAGAAGACTAGACTAATACCTGGAATGGGCAGGTTGTCTTATGAGGAAAGGTTGGACAGGCTAGGCTTGTATCCGCTGGAGTTTAGAAGAGTAAGAGGTGACTTGATTGAAACATATAAGATCCTGAGGGGTCTTGACAGGGTGGATGTGGAGAGGATGTTTCCTCTTGTGGGAGGTCACTGTTTAAAAATAAGGGGTCACCCATTTAAGACAGAGATGAGGAGAAATTTTTTCTCACAGAGGGTCGTGAGTCTTTGGAACTCTCTTCCTCAGAGGGCGGTGAAAGCAGAATCTTTGAATATTTTTAAGGCAGAGGTAGATAGATTCTTGATAAGCAAGGGGGTGAAAGGTTATTGGGGGTAGGCGGGAATGTGGAGTAATCAGATCAGCCATGATCCTATTGAATGGCGGAGCAGGCTCGAGGGGCCGAGTGGCCTACTGCTGCTCCTAATTCGTATGTTCGTATGTTCATATGTGTCTGTCCCCACTGTGGATCAATGAGTGGAAGCATTGGAATCATGGAATCATACAGCACAGAAGGAGGCTATTCGGCCCATCGTGCCTGTGCCGGTTCTGCAGCTCTCCAATTAGTCCCGCTCCCCCACTCTTTCCCAATAGTCCAGCATTTTTTTTCCTTCTCAAGTATTTATCCAATTTCCTTTTTAAAGATACTATTGAATCTGTATCCACCACCCTTTCAAGTAATGCATTCCAGCTCACAACAACTTGCTGCGTAAATACATTTCTCCTCCTCTCCCTTCTGGTTCTTTTGCCAATTATCTTAAATCTGTGTCCTCTGGTTACCGACCCTCCTGCCAGTGGAAATAGTTTCTCCTTATTTATTCTTTAAAAAAAAACTCATAATTTTGGACACCTCTATTAAATCTCCCCTTAGCCTTCTCTGTTCTAAGGAGAATAGTCCAGAGAAATGTTCTACTTGAGAGAATATGTACAGCAGGCACTGGTGGGGATATTAGACTGGGGCAAGACAGGACAAGGAGGATGGCCCTGGAGATACAGCAGGTGTTACCTCAAAGAACTGGTCCACCATAGTAGTCAGCCACCTCAGCGTTGGAGAGGAGCAATGTGTGAGCAGAATCACCAGGGGAGCAGTCAACCATCACTCGTAATGCTAACTATTATTATTCCCCATGTTCAATTGTCTTCCTTTAAGGAGCAACCGCAACCCATGCATTTCTAATGGTAATGAAGGTCACCATTGCCCTCAACCTTTAGACCACAAGGAGTCAGCCACTTTCTGTGTGGCTATTGGACATCTGCACAATTACAGACTGCAAGATAGTCATAGGGGGAAAAATTCAGTTGGTTGCGCCTCCCGTTAGCACCTTAAGAGGGCGCTAATGGGGCGCAAAGCATCTGGCGCCCGGGCGCGGCGATGTTTGCGCCGCTCGCGAAATTAACTAGACATTTTGCAGCAGCGCTAAACACTACCGCCACGATCTCCTGCGCCGGCAGATCGTGACGTCAGTCGAGTGCGCAACGCCCCGGTATCGCCCCGGAGCGGATATTGAGTGGCGCCCCCTGCCTTACCGCCTGACGCTAGCAATGACAGGTTGAGGGGAGCGTTCTCCAGTCATGAAGGGAAAGGGGGAGCGCTATTTAAAGGTGACCGCTTCCTGCCTTTTATTGTTGGTGCCATTTTTGAACTACGCATTCTGAGAGAGAGGGGGAGAGACTTCTGGAGAGATTCAACGCTGTGTGAAGGAGTTTTGGGTACTGAGCAGCACTTTGCAGGTTCATTTTGATTTGCCATTCCTTGTATCGATTTAGAAGAGACTTTGGGGGCTGCACTCTGAGCTCTTTGCCTGGTACTCTCCATTGATCTTTCCAGCAGATTTGATGTGCAGGTCTCTCCAGGCCGAGATTCAAGGCTGCAATGAGCAGGAAGTGGATGGAAAGCAAGATTAACCATTCCCTTTAAGAACTGGCCCGTGCCATTGTGTGTGTGTTCCATTGCTGACTGACATTACATGAGCTTCGCCAGCGCTCTGAGGTAGCGCCTTGCTCCTCGGCCTTTGCGCCTTAAGACAGGTGTGAAGCGCCTGATTTAGCACTGCAATCACCTCCAGGGGTGATAAAAGTCTAGTTTGCAGTCGGAGGCGATAATTAGCGCCAGGCGCTAATCTTTGCGCCCGGCCGATAATTGCGCCCCAAATGGGGCGATACTGAATTTCTCCCCCATAGAGTCATATACAGCACAGAAAGAGGCCCTTCGGCCCATCGTGTCCGCACCGGCCATCAAGCCCTGTCTATTCTAATCCCATTTTCCAGCACTTGGTCCGTAGCCTTGTATGCTATGGCGTTTCAAGTGCTCATCTACATGCTTCTTGAATGTTGTGAGGGTTCCTGCCTCTACCACCCTTTCAGGCAGTGAGTTCCAGATTCCAACCACCCTCTGGGTGATAAATTTTTTCTCAGATCTCCTCTAAACCTCCTGCCCTTATCTTGAAACTATGCCCCCTGGTTATTGACCCCTCTACTAAGGGGAAAAGTTCCTTTCTATCTACCCTATCTATGCCCCTCATAATTTTGTACACCTCAATCAGGTCCCCCCTCAGCCTACTCTGCTCTAAGGAAAACAACCCAGCCTGTCCAGTCTCTCTTCATAGCTGAAGCGCTCCAGCCCAGGTAACATCCTGGTGAATCTCCTCTGCACCCTCTCCAATGCAATCACATCCTTCCTATAGTGTGGTGACCAGAACTGCACACAGTATTCCAGCTGTGGCCTAACTAGCGTTTTGTACAGCTCCCTCATAACCTCCCTGCTCTTATATTCTATGATGTAGAGATGCCGGTGTTGGACTGGGGTGGACAAAAGTGAGAAGTCGCACAACACCAGGTTATAGACCAACAGCTTTATTTGAAATCACAAGCTTTCAGAGCGCTGCTCCTTCGTCAGGTGATCTCTTCACTTCACCTGACGAAGGAGCAGCGCTCCGAAAGCTTGTGATTTCAAATAAAGCTGTTGGACTATAACCTGGTGTTGTGCAACTTCTCACTTATATTCTATGCCTCGGCTAATGAAGGCAAGTATCCCATATGCCTTTTTAACCACCTTATCCACCTGTCCTGCTGCCTTCAGGGATCTATGTACATGCACACCAAGGTCCCTCTGATCCTCTGTCCTTCCTAGGTCCTACCATTCATTGTGTATTCCCTTGCCTTGCTAGTCCTCCCAAAATGCATCACCTCACACTTTTCAGGGTTAAATTCCATTTGCCACTGTTCTGCCCAACTGACCAGCCCATCTATAGCGTCCTGTAGCCTGGCGCTATGCAACATATTATTGAGTTGTATAGCGTTAATGTGTGCTTATAATGGCATGAACTTTGTGTTGATTATGGACGTGCCACACCACTAAGTGCTCCTCCTGTAGAACAAAGTGTCTGTTACCCTACTGGAGAGCTGTGGGAGATACAATGGACCACAATCATGTATCTGTGACTACCTCTGATGGACGAGCATCAGTCTCAGGGTACCCTCTGCTGGAGTTGTTGCAGGCTCATTGCTGTTGGATGCAATGCCTGTTGTTGCTTATGCAGGGCTATAGAAGAACTACCAGTGGAATGTGTGTCAATAGGCGGCCCATCTGCTACTCCTCTACTGGAGAAGATCTTCCATAGAATTACAAAGAATGTACAGCACAGTAACAGGCCATTCGGCCCAACTGGTCCATGCCGGTGTTTATGCTCCACATGAGCCTCCTCCCACCCCTCTTCATCTCACCCTTTCAGCTTATCCTTCTATTTCTTTCTCCCTCTTGTGTTTATCTAGCTTCCCCTTAAATACATCTATGCTATTCACCTCAACTACTCCCTGTGATAGCGAGTTCCACATTCTAAGCACTCTTTGGGTAAAAATGTTTCATCTGAATTCCCTATTGGATTTATTAGTGACTGTCTTATATTCATGGCTCCGAGTTTTGGACTCCACAGCAAGTGAAAGTAAGGCTCACTAATTTGTTTGGACATAGAACAATGAGAAGAAAAAAGAAAATAAAGACTTGCATTTATATAGTGCCTGTCACGACCTCAGGACAGCACAAAGCACTTTACAGCCAATTAAATACTTTTCCAGTTGTCCTCACTGTTGTAATGTAGGAAATGTCAATTTGTGCACAGCAAGGTCCCACAAACAGCACTGTGATAATGATCAGATAATCTCATTTTCAGTGATCTTGATTTAGAGATAAATATTGACCAGGACACCGGGGATAATAATGAATAACGGTGGACTAGAAGGTATCTGGGAGAAGCTTTGCTATGGGGTAGTCTCCATTTTTGTGCAATGAATTTAGGGAATGGAACATGATTTAATTCAGTGTGGGTGTCCGTGCACCCCCAGGGCAGGAGTGGTCCAGATCTGTGAAATGTCCACCTCCCCCGTACTAACTCAGCACTGTGAAGAATGCAAATCACAAGTAGTATAGACCCCCGCTGAGATTCCCCAGTCTTAATCCTCTTCTCGTCCTCCATTTTCCATAAAGTACAACTTTATTCTAGGGATGTGGGCGTCGCCGGTAAGGCCCAGCATTTATTGCCCATCCCTAGTTGCCCTTGAGAAGGTGGTGGTGGGCCGTCTTCTTGAACCGCTGCAGTCCGTGTGGTGAAGGTACTCCCACAGTTCTGTTAGGGAGGGGGTTTCAGGATTCTGGCCCAGCGACGATGAAGGAACGGATGATATATTTCCAGATCGGGATGATGTGTGACTTGGAGGGGAACTTGGAGGTGATGGTGTACGCTGACGACACCCAGCTCTACCTCACTGCCACCTCTCTCGACCCCTCCACTGTCTCTACATTGTCAGACTGCTTGTCCGACATCCAGTACTGGATGAGCAGAAATTTCCTCCAACTAAATATTGGGAAGACCGAAACTGCCACAAACTCTGTTCCCTAGCCACCGACACCATCCCTTTCCCTGGCAACTGTCTGAGGCTGAACCAGACTGCTCGCCACCTTGGTGTCATATTTAAGCGCGAGATGAAATTCCGACCACATATTCGTGCCATAACTAAGACCGCCTATTTCCGCCTCTGGAACATCGCCCGTCTCCGCCCCTGCCTCAGCTCATCTGCTGCTGAAACCCTCATCCATGCCTTTACCTCTAGATTTGACTATTCCAACGCACTCCTGGCCTCCCATGTTCTACCCTACGTAAAGTTGAGGTCATCCAAAACTCTGCTGCTCGTGTCCTAACTCGCACCAAGTCCCGTTCACTCATCACCCCCTGTGCTTGCTGACCTACATTGGCTCCCGGTTAAGTTTAAAATTCTGAAATCCCTCAATGGCCTCGCACCCCCCCCCATCTCTGTAATCTCCTCCAGCTCTACAACCCTCCGAGATCTCTGCACTCCTCTAATTCTGGACTGTTGAGCATCTCCAATTATAATCGCTCCACCATTGGTGACCCGTGCCTTCAGCTGCCTGGGCCCTTAAGCTCTGGAATTCCCTCTCCGCCTCTCTACCTCTCTCTCCTCCTTTAAGATGCTCTTTAAAAGTTACCTCTTCGGCCAAGCTTTCGGTCACCTGTCCTAATATCTCTTATGTGGCTCGGTGTCAAATTTTGTTTGATAATCGCTCCTGTGAAGCGCCTTGGGACGTTTTACTACGTTAAAGGCGCTATATAAATGCAAGTTGTTGTTGTTGTTAAACTGAGGCCCCGTCTGCTCTCTCAGGTTGGATGTAAAAGATCCCATGGCACTATTTCGAAGAAGAGCAGGGGGAGTTCTCCTCGGTGCCCTGGCCAATATTTATCCCTCAACAAACATCACTAAAAAAACAGATTATCTGGCCCACTTATCACATTGCTCTTTGTGGGACCCTGCGGTCATGGAATGTGTTCTATAAATGCGATTCTCTCTTACTTTTTCTCCCCCAATCTTCACCCTATTAATGGCAGCAGTCCCTGCAACTGCCTCAGCCCTCTCCTCTGGAACTCGCTCCTTAAACCCCTCCACATTTCTCTCCACTTTAAAAAAAGAAAACCTTTTCAAGCCCCATCTTATAACTAAGCTTCTGCTTGACTTTCTTAGATAGCTTAGCATCCGTTCTTTCCCCCCCCCCCCACCCCCACCTCTGCCAAGCGCCTTGGGATGTGTTTTTTTCTCCACGGCACTAAGTAATGGCAGTCTGTTGTTGTTGTTAATGCTAATTGGTACTGAATTATGGGCAGTTTTCCGCTCAGCCCGCAAATCGACGGGGAGCTGGATTGAGACTGTCCGAGCCCATATCAGTCAGCACCTTCAGTAGCTGTCAGCAAAGGACACTTCCATCACTCCAGTCTGGGCTGGTTTCAAAACCCAACTCTCTGAGGGAAACGCATTGGGTTTTTCCGCTAACATATTGTGACACGCAGTTCCCACAGAAGCATGTCTTTTTTAGTACCAGCAATCAATATTAAGACAAACTGACACAGATACCATGGGCACGCTCCATCTGTGATTTGCACTAAACCATCCATTCTTCCTAATTGCCTACTGTTGGCCCAGAAGCGCTATTTATCTTTATCATTAACGCTTACATTAGATTAACTCTGTCAATGCTTCATGCTACAAAATCTGCAGAAATGTTGATTTAGCTTCAGCCATACTCCGGGCCTCCTGCCCAGGATACTATGCAATCCCTGAAAAAAAACAAGAGACTTGCATTTATACAGCGCCTTATCCCGTCTCTCAGAAACATCCCAGCGCATTGCGCACACAATGAATTGCTTTGTAGCAAAGTCGCCGTTGTTATGTAGCTCAACAGGGCAGGTCCTCCCAAACCCGCGACCTCGACCACCTAGAATGATACAAAGGTAGGTGGGAAAGCAAACTGTGTGGAGGACGCAAAGAATCTCCAAAGGTATATAGATAGGCTAAGTGAGTGGGTGCCACAGGGATCGGTACTGGGGCCTCAACTATTTACAATCTACATTAATGACTTGGATGAAGGGACCGAGTGTAATGTAGCCAAGTTTGCGGATGATACAAAGATGGGTGGCAAAGCAAGTTGTGCAGAGGACTCAAAGAATCTGCAAAGGTGAGAAGTCGCACAACACCAGGTCGCACAACACCATCTGCAAAGGGATATAGATAGGCTGAGTGAGTGGGCAAACATTTGGCAGATGGAGTATAATGTGGGAAAGTGCGAGGTTATACATTTTGGCAGGAAAAATAAAAAAGCAAACTATTATTTAAATGGAGAGAGATTGCAAACTGCTACAGTTCAGAGGGACCTGGGGGTCCTTGTGCATGAAACACAAAAAGTTAGCATGCAGGTACAGCAAGTAATCAAAAAGGCAAATGGAATATTGGCCTTTATTTCAAGGGGGTTGGAGTATAAAAACAGGAAAGTCCTGCTACAACTGTACAGGGTATTGGTGAGACCACACCTTGAGTACTGTGTACAGTTTTGGTCTCCTTATTTAAGGAAGGATATATTTGCATTGGAGGCAGTTCAGAGACGATTCACTAGGTTAATTCCAGAAATGAGGGGGTTAACTTATGAGGAAAGGTTGAGCAGGCTGAGTCTATACTCATTGGAATTTAGAAGAATGAGAGGTGATCTTATTGAAACATGTAAGATACTGAGGGGGCTCGACAGGGTAGATGCAGAGAGGATGTTTCCCCTCGTGGGGAAATCTAGAACTCGGGGGCACAGTCTCAGAATCAAGGGTCGCCCTTTTAGAACTGAGATGAGGAGGAATTTCTTCTCTCAGAGGGTCGTAAATCTGTGGAATTCTCTGCCCCAGAGAGCCGTGGAGGCTGGGTCATTAAATACATTTAAGGTGGAGATAGACAGATTTTTGCAAGATAAGGAGTGAAGGGTTATGGGGAGTGGGCAGGGAAGTGGCTTTGAGCCCAAGATCAGCCATGATCTTATTGAATGGCGGAGCAGGCTCGAGGGGCCAAGTGGCCTATTCCTGCTCCTATTTCTTATGTTCTTATGATGCGGAGATGCCGGTGTTGGACTGGGGTGGACAATGTGAGAAGTCGCACAACACCAGGTTATAGTCCCAACAGTTTTATGTGAAATCACAAGCTTTCGGAGCTCCGAAAGCTTGTGATTTCAAATAAAAATGTTGGACTATAACCTGGTGTTGTGCGACTTCTCACATTATGTTCTTATGTTCTTATGAAAGAAGGAAATCCTGTTACAAGTGTACAGGGCGTTGGTGAGACCACACCCGGAGTACAGCGTACAGTTTTGGTCTCCTTATTTAAGGAGGGATATACTTGCATTGAAGGCAGTTCATAGAAGGTTCACGAGTTTGATTCCGGAGATGAAGAGGTTGTCTTATGAAGAAAGGTTGAGCAGGTTGGGCCTATACTCATTGGAGTTTAGAAGAATCAGAGGGAATCTTATTGAAACATATAAGATTCTGAAGGGGCTCGACAGGGTAGATGCAGAGAGGATGTTTCCCCTCGTGGGTGAATCTAGAACGAGGGGGCATAATTTCAGAATAAGGGGGCACCCTTTTAAATCGGAAATGAGGAGGAATTTCTTCTCTCAGAGGGTCGTGAATCTTTGGAATTCTCTTCCCCAGAGAGCTGTGGAGGCTGGGTCATTGAATATATTTAAGGTGGAGATAGACAGATTTTTGAAAGGTAAGGGAGTCAAGGGTTATGGGGAGCAGGCAGGGAAGTGGAGTTGAGGCCAAGATCAGATCAGCCATGATCTTATTGAATGGCTTGAGGGGCCAAATGACCTACTCCTACTCCTACGTCTTATGTTCTTATGTTATGGTCTAAGGACAAGGACAGCAGGCGCATGAGAACTCCAGCACCTCCAACTCACACACCATCCTGACTTGGAAATATATCGGCCGTTCCTTCATCGTCGCTGGGTCAAAATCCTGGAACTCCCTCCCGAACAGCACTGTGGGAGCACCTTCACCACATGGACTGCAGCGGTTCAAGAAGGCGGCTCACCACCACCTTCTCAAGGGCAACTAGGGGTGGGCAATAAATGCTGGCCTTGGCTGCGACGTTCACATGCCGTGAATGGAAAAAAAAAAGCCATTGTGCGCTCAGGAAGATCCCACAGACAGCGATGCGGTGAACGGCCAGGCTGTTTTTGGGTGGCGTTGGTTGAGGGACAAATGTTGGTCGGGGCACGAGAAGAACTTCCTGCTCTTCAGCAAGTAGAGCCGTGGGAGATGGCAAAGTGCAATGGCTGCCTTTGGACTTGCTATTCGGAACATAATGCCTTTACAACAGCAGGCAGTGCAGACATTTTGGTGCAGTATAGATGGAGCACTACACTTCAGAGGGGGTGCCGACTTTTGGATGAGATGCTAAGCTGGAACCGTCTGCCTTTCCCCAGTGATTCAGGTGGACTTTGAAGATCCCAAGATTGCATGAGTTGGTAAGAAGAATAGCTTGGAGAGTGGGTGGTGCCGTGGATTGGCTCAACGCCATTTCATTTCTTTCAATTCAAATCCAGTGCCCACTGATGAAATTAAAGTCTGCTGGATACACCGTGAAATAAATTTGGGGAGCTTTAATGCAATCTGTCATGGGTGTAGGCCCACAGTTTAAATTAAAATGGCCCATAATTGGGCACCAATTGGCAATAAGTTGGGGGTAAATTCAAAACTAATCTGTGGAAACAATATTTCAGCGAGCGAGGGGTCAATCTATGGAGCAGGCTCCCTAGGGAGATGGTGGAAGTATTTAGCGTTGATTCATTCAAAGGCAAATTAGATAGATTTGTTTAAGAAAATAACATTTTGGGATCCAGTATATGAGTAATTGGAGACAGGATGTGTGGTGAGTGTAGTGTGCTTGGGAGGAACAGGCGACTTTGGACCTCTGGTTCCCAAAGCTCTCCACCACTGGGGTTTTCCTCGCCTCATGTCTGGGTCTGTTGAAGACTAATTGATGGAGATTGATTGCTGTGATTAGTGAACAACTCCATTATCGTTGTATCGTGTGACTAACAGGATGGTAGAAGGCGAACTAGATGGGCCCTGCTCTTTTTGTCGTCCAGCGATTCTTATATTCCTAAATTATTCAGAAAGGCCACAGAATCTCTGGAGGCACCCCATTTGTAACATCACATAGCAGCCTAGCAAGGAGGGAAGCCTTAGATGATGAGAGGCTGTTTCCCCTGGCTGGGGAGTCTAGAACTAGGGGTCACAGTCTCAGGATAAGGGGTCGGCCATTTAAGACTGAGATGAGGAGAAATTTCTTCACTTAGAGGGTTGTGAATCTTTGGAATTCTCTACCCCAGAGGGCTGTGGATGCTCAGTCGTTGAGTATATTCAAGACTGAGATCAATAGATTTTTGGATATTAAGGGAATCAAGGGATAGGGGGATAGGGCGGGAAAGTGAAGTTGATGTAGAAATTCAGCCATGATCTTACTGAATGGCAGAGCAGGCTCGAGGGGCCGTATGGCCTATTTCTGCTCCTATTTCTTATGTTCTTATGTAATGGCTGGTGTGGAAAATGGAAAAACGTTACTCTGGTGTAGTGGGGTAGGAGTTGAGGTCCACCTCATAATTCCCACTACAAAATAGGACCCTTTCACATTATAAGCACGTTTAGGCTTAGCTCTTCTTTATAGCATCCCGTAGAAAGTCCTCAAACATTGTTCTTGTTACGCATTTTAGATTAATCGGTCTGTGATTGATAGGTTTGGGATCTTAATTGTTTTGCTTGTTCTTGGGATGTGGCAATCAAGTGTCTATTGGCCATTCCTAGTGTCGATGGTCGGAGAGTCCAGAACCAGGGGTCACAGTCTAAGGATAAGGGGTAAGCCATTTAGGACAGAAATGAGGAAGAATTTCTTCACCCAGAGAGTGGTGAACCTATGGAATTCTCTACCAGAGAAGGTAGTTGAGGCCAAGTCATTAAATATATTCAAGAAGGAGTTAGATATATTTCTTAAAGCTAAGGGTATCAAGGGATATGGGGAGAAGGCAGGTACAGGGTACTGAGTTTGGATGATCAGCCATGATCTCATTAAATGGCGGAGCAGGCTCGAGGGGCTGAATGGCCGACTCCTGCTCCTATCTTCTATGTTTCTATGTTTCTAAGCCTGATTTTAACTCCCGGCGAGAGCCATGCATGTGTGGGCCAAAGGCGGACAGGAAACCCTCCGGCCGACCGCGGCATTGAGGCCATGAGCGACTTTAACTCCCGGGCCTCTTCCGCATGGGCCCCGTCAGTGGCTTGCCCAGTCCCAGCGGGAAGCGCTAGCCCACGGGTTAAAATTGCAGTCCGGGTCCCGACGGCATCTTTAAAGCAGGGCCCCGCTGCCTTCCGGCGGCGAGTCCGGCTCACCCGCGCAGGTCAAGTTAGCGACCGGCGGTAAGTCGCGGCGGCCATTTTAACTGCCCAGCCTGGTTTCCTCCAGTCGGACATGGGTTAAAATCCAGCCCCTGTAGTGGGGGGCCTGGAGTCACATGTGGGTCAGATCGGGCAAGGGTGGCTGCTTCCCTTCTCTGAAGGACGATGGTGAATCAGTTGGGTTTTTACAACAATCCGGCGGTGCTTCCTGGTCATTTCCCGGCACAAATTACCAGATTTATTGAATCCACTTTCACAACTTGCAATTGGGGGGGTTGAACTCACAACTCCAGGTATCACCACTACTAGGACGACCATCTCTGTTTCCTCACAGTCCACACCAACTTCTCTGCTATTTATAGACCTCAGGAAACTATGAACAAAAGCTAATCACTCATTTTCTCCTTTAATTCCTTGAGGATTCTATAACCTTGTCCATTTGGTCAAGGAGTCTTTCAGTTCCTGCCTTACACATCCTTCACTGACTTCTATAAGTGCTATGGATCCTTTAGCCCCATTTATTGAGCCTGGAATTTATCTATAGTGCTCCTTCGTGAAGAATCCATTCAATTTATCGGCCATATCATGAAATAACATTGTCGTTTCACTCAATGTATCCAAACTCTGCCGCCTGAATCCTACCCCACACCATGTCCCGCCCACCCATCACCCGTCCTTATTGACCTACATTGGGTCCTGGTCCCCCACCGCCTTCAATTTAAAATTCTCCTCCTTGTTTTCACGGCCTCGCCCCTCCCTAACTCTGTAATCTCCTCCAGCCCTACAACTCCCCCCCGCCCCAACCGCCCCATGTCCTCTCAGTTCCTCCGACTCTGACCTTTTGCACTTCTTCCCCCTCCCTTCAACCCCACCATAGGCGGCTGTGCCTTCAGTCATTAGACCCCCCCCCGCCCCCAATGCTTTGGAATTCCCTCCCTCCAGCTCTCCACCTCCCTGTCCTGCTGGAAGACCCTCTTTCACCAAGCATTTAGTCACTTCTCCTCATTGCTCCTTCTTTGACTCCATTGTTGTCTGATTATACCGCTCTGAAGCTCCTTGGGACAGTTTTCTGCGTTAGAGGCGCACTATAAATGTAAATTAGTGTTGTTGCTCGTGGACCCAACTGATCTTTGACCTTCCTTCTACTATCAACATAGTTATAACTGTTTCTTAGCTTCTCTCTTGCTGCCCTTTGCAATCTTTAGTCATTCTCAGATGTCTTGTATAAGTCCCAATGCTCCATATCTTTAGATTCCTTGCATGTCAAGTACTTCTGCATGTCTTGTCGACTCTTTCCTAACTCCTTGTGCTGCGATTCTCCTATTTTTATTTTAAATGTGCAGAGAGTAGTTGATATACTCAAAGAACAGCTCCTTGAAGTATTCGTCAGGGAAGGTCTCAACATTCAAAAGCAAGATACCGCGGATGCTGGAAACCTGAAACAAAAAGCAGAAAATGCTGGAAATGCTCAGCAGGTCAGGCAGCATCTGTGGAGAGAGAAACAGAGTTAACGTTTCAGCTCGATGGGCTTCCATCAGAACTGGAAAAGGGTAGAGATGTAACAGGTTTTAAGCAAGTCCCTGCTGGTTTTCATTTAAGGTGTCAACATAAACCGTTCCCTGGCTATGGATGGATTTCATCCAATGTTTTAAAAGAGACTGTGAGGAAGTCACTGAATGTCGGGGAGATCTGACCAGTACCCACAGTGGATGAATCTATGCTGATCGACTACAGACCTATCAGAGTTACATATAAGATTCTGAGAGGGATTGACAGGAAAGTTGCTGAGAGGCTGTGTCCCCTGGCTGGAGAGCCTAGAACTAGGGGTCATAGTCTCAGGATAAGGGATCGGCCATTTAAGACTGAGATGAGGAGGAATTTCTTCACTCAGAGGGTTGTGAATCTTTGGAATTCTCTACCTCAAAGGGCTGTGGATGCTGAATCATTGAGTATATTCAAGGCTGAGATCGATAGATTTTTTGCCTCTAGCAGAATCAAGGGATATGAAGATCGGACAATAAAGTGGAGTTGAGGTCGAAGATCAGCCATGATCTTATTGAATGGCGGTGCAGCTCGAGGGGCTGAATGGCCGACTCCTGCTCCTAATTCTTATGTTCTTATATTACACCAACATTTGGTGCAGTAATGGAATTGGTTCTCAGGGGCAAAATTCAGGACTACCCGTCTGAGATCCGTCTATAAATAACAGCCAACGTGGCTTCAGTGCTCTCAGAAGATGCTGCTTGGCCAATCTCATTGGCTTTTTTACGGAAGTAGCATCTCAGGTGGACAGTGGGGAAATCACCTGACATGAAGTAAGATTTCCAAAAAAAACCTTTGATATAATTCAGCTGCCACCAATCCCGAAAGCAGTGGGAATACGTGGAGAAAACTGGACGTGGGCAAGGAATGGCTGAAGGGAGCAAATCCCCTGGGATTTGGAAGTGACCCTGGGACGGTACTCGGCGGAGAGCCTTCGAAGTGACTTTCAGCAACTCAATGCCAACTGGTCAATTCATAGACCATAATAAGCTGATGGGGAGAGGGGCAGTCGAGGACAGACAAGAGGAGTTAGATAAATCCCGTAAGTAGGAGAAACAAGAAAGAAAACAGGTGCATTTACATAAGAACATAAGAAGTAGGAGCAGGAGTCGGCCATACGACCCTTCGGGCCTGCTCCGCCATTCAATAGGATCATGGCTGATCCGAACCTAGACTCACGTCCACTTCCCTGCCCGCTCCCCATAACCCTTCATTCCCTTATCAGCAAGGAAACTGTCGATCTCCGTTTTAAATTTATTTAATGTCGCAGCTTCCACAGCTCTCTGAGGTAGCAAATTCCATAGATTCACTACCCTCTGAGTGAAGAAGTTTCTCCTCATCCCAGTTTTGAAACGGCAGCCCCTTATTCTAAGATTATGCCCCCTAGTTCTAGTCTCACCCATCAGTGGAAACATCCTCCCCGCCTCCACCCGATCAAGCCCTCTCACAATCTTATATGTTTCGATAAGATCGCCTCTCATTCTTCTGTATTTCAATGAGTAGAGGCCCAACCTACTCAACCTTTCCTCATAAGTCAACCCCCTCATCTCCAGAATCAACCGAGTGAACCTTCTCTGAACTGCCTCGAGAGCAAGTATATCTTTTCTTAAATATGGAAACCAAAACTGTACGCAGTACTCCAGGTGTGGCCTTTATATAGCACCTTTCACATCCTCAGGATGTCCCAAAGTGCTGCCTCAGTGTCAGCTCCCTGGCTGTGTCTGAATTAAGATTGTTTAGGAAAATCTATCCAAAAATTTAGAAGCTTTGGGGGAAATGTTACCCTGAAAGTGATTGCACAATAAGCTTCTAATGTTTAAACAAATTACTACAGAGTAAAGCTCCCTCTACACTATCTTTTTAATAAATAATTTTAAATAATTGACAAAGGAAATTTAAGATGCTAACATCGCAAACAATGAAATTGGCATTAACTTGGCAATCCCACTCAGAGTCCATAGGGTGGCTGGTGTGGGAATAGAAAAATATCAAGTTGGTGCAGTAGATGTTAGGATTGAAGCAGATTATTGGAGCAGAGAAGATAGAGTATCTAACCCGTGCTGTACGTGCCCTGGGAGTGTTTGATGGGACAGTGTAGAGGGAGCTTTACTCTGTATCTAACCCGTGCTGTACCTGCCCTGGGAGTGTTTGATGGGAGAGTGTAGAGGGAGCTTCACTCTGTATCTAACCTGTGCTGTACCTGCCCTAGGAGTGTTTGATGGGATAGTGTAGAGGGTGCTTTACTCTGTATTTAACCCGTGCTGTACTTGCCCTGGGAGTGTTTGATGGGACAGTGTAGAGGGAGCTTTACTCTGTATCTAACCTGTACTGTACCTGCCCTAGGAGTGTTTGATGGGATAGTGTAGAGGGAGCTTTACTCTGTATCTAACCCATGCAATACCTTACCTGGGAGTGTTTGTTGGGACAGTGTAGAGGGAGTTTCACTTTGTATCTAAGCCATGCTGTACCAGCCCTGGGAGAGTTTAATGGGACAGTGTAGAGGGTGCTTTACTCTGTATTTAACCCGTGCTGTACCTGCCCTGGGAGTGTTTGATGGGACAGTGTAGAGGGAGCTTTACTCTGTATCTAACCTGTGCTGTACCTGCCCTGGGAGTGTTTGATGGGACAGTATAGAAGGAGCTTTACTCTGTATCTAACCCATGCTTTATCTGCACTGGGACTTTTTGACGGGACAGTGTAAAGTATTAAAAAACAGGAGGAAGTAAACTACAGTGTCGAAGATGAAGTTTAATCTTGATGTGGGAATTTTGATTGTGAGCAGGTCACACACTGGTGAGGTAGCTTGTTACCAGCGTACGGTTTGATGGAAGACCCGGCCTGCAATGATGTCTGGCAGATCCCAGTGAGCTTTGGTGCGATCTTGTGGAGATTGCATTCCCGTTTAATGCCGGACCGTTTTACCAGCCGGCGTGAATAATGAATCACATCATTCTCTTCTTTCATCTGCTCCCTCTCGCACTCATTTAATCCAGATAATTGTTCCACCCAGCCATATTTCTCACATTACATTGACTGATTGAAGGATAAAAATTATAATGTAGAAGCTTAAAAACAGAGAGGTGGAAAAGGGTGGCATGATAAAGGGAGCTGATGTAGATTGAGGACGGAGGGAGTGAGCAGTGAGCCGGAGAAAGGCGGATGCAAGCTGGTTGAAATGACAGAATATGCTATCGCTACAGCTGGGAAATCGCCCATTTTCGCACTCTGAGCAAGCCAGTAGCGAAATGATGTTCCCCTAACCACCGATCCGGAGGGGTGACCGACTCTACACAAGCAGAAGTGATCATGACTATTCCAACGCACTCCTGGCCGACCTCCCACATTCCACCCTACGTAAACTTGAGGTCGCCCAAAACCCGGCTGCCTGTGTCCTAACTCGCACCAAGTCCTGTTCGCCCATCACCCCTGTGCTCGCTGACCCACATTGGCTCCCGGTTAAGCAACGCCTCGATTTCAAAATTCTCATCCTTGTTTTCAAATCCCTCCATGGCCTCGCCCCTCCCTATCTCTCTAATCTCCTTCAGCCCCACAACCCCCCGAGATATCTACGCTCCTCTAATACTGCCCTCTTGAGGATCCCTGATTATAATCGCTCCACCATTGGCGGCCGTGCCTTCTGTTGCCTAGGCCCTAAGCTCTGGAATTCCCTGCCTAAACCTCTCCGCCTCGCTACCTCTCTTTCCTCCTTTAAGACGCTAATTAAAACCTACCTCTTTGACCAAGCTTTTGGTCACCTGTCCTAATTTATCCTTATGTGGCTCGGTGTCAAATTTCTTGTCTTAAAATATTCCTGTGAAGCGCCTTGGGACGTTTTACTACGATAAAGGCGCTATATAAATACAAGTTGTTGTTGTTGTCGTTAAACTAATCCCATGGAGTTGCCGAGGGCTCTGGCTGTTTTTATTTTTTACTTTCTCGTTTCTTTTTTGTTAACCGCACCCCCCACGCCACCCCCCCAGCCCCCCCGTTCCTTCAATTGAGGGGAGCAAGCGGATCACCTGGGGACAGGTGTAACATGGGTTGATGAGTAAAGGGTTAAGTGTCCGGGCACCTGTGCTCACTCATTGATTCGGTGCCCATTAGGCTGGTGTGTAAGGGCTTGCTCTTAGCTAGTTAGATGGCCCAGTGTAAGAAGTGTCATAGGGATTATGCTACAGCTCTACATAACTGTGATAAACCACTTGCGATTTCGGCACCATAGCAACATAGGATCAGGAGGAGGCCATTCAGCCCCTCAAACCTGTTCCGTCACTCAATTAGATCGTGGCTGATCTGTATCTTAACTCCATCTACCCGCCTTGGTTCTGTAACCCTTAATATAATACCCTTGCCTCACAAAAATCTATCAGTCTTGGGAAATTTTCAATTGGCCCCCAGCCTCAGCAGCCTTTTTGAGGGAGAGAGTTCCAGATTTCCACTACCCTTTGTGTGAAGAAGTGCTTCCTGACATCACCCCTGAACGGCCAGACTGGTTCCCCTCCTTTCCATGTATTTCAGAGCCTCTGGTGATATTGTTCTGGACTCTCTCTCTCTCTCTCTCTCGTGCATAGCGGAACAAGAGGCAACCCATTTCTTCCACTGCTTTACATCCATCAGATCGTGCTCTGGGTCGTTTCCGTGACAAAGTTCCGCTGTACACGAACAGGCCGTTAGCCTGACTCACAACTCCCTATTAGGAAAAAGAAGGATTTGCATTTATATAGCACCTTTCACAACCTCAGGACATCCCAAAGCACTTTACAGCCAAATAAAGTACATTCACTGTTGTAACGCAGCAGCCAATTTGCACACAGCAAGCTCCCACAAACAGCAATTTCATAATGACCAGATAATCTGGGGTTTTTTGTGAAGTTGTTTGAGGGATAAATATCAGCCAGGACACTGGGGAAAACTTCCCTACTCGTCTTTGACAATAGTGGCCGTGGGATCTTTTACACCCACCTGAGAGAGCAGACGGGGCCTCGGTTTAACGTCTCATCCGAAAAACAACATGTACCGACAGTGCGGCACTCCCTCAGTACTGCACTGGAGTGTCAGCATGGATTTTTGTGCTCAAGTCTCTGGAGTGGGACTTGAACCCACAACCTTCTGACTCAGAGGCAAGAGTGCTGCCCACTGAGCCATGGCTGACATAAGAGACCCTGGCTAGAGGCAATGGGGAGTTGTCACTCCACTCCCATCGGATGCGAATATTCCATTGGATGTCAACCCAGTGGTCAGAGGCCAAAGCTCTGGTCCCCTGCTCACTAGGGCTATGATGCGGGGTGGAGGGCCTCTAAGCACCAGTCAGACACAAGTAACCTTGCTGGAAGTCCACTTAGCATCCAGAGACCGGAACTCTAGTCTCCACTCACTGGGGCTGTCTGGATTGGGGTTCAAATCCATAACCTTGCAATTGCAGATGTGGGAATGCAACCACTGAGCCACGGGTCACTCCAGGAGCAGCCCTGGCATGACTTACCCACCGATTTTTCCTCTCCCTGGGTCTTGCGCGACTTCTGCTGCTTTCTGTGGTGCCACAGCTGCAATTGGGCAGTTGGCATATGGCGGGACGGGCTCCCGGTACTCACCCATATCTGTACCACAACCAGAGGGACTTGCTGTGCCAACCCATCGTTACCGAGAGAGTGCTGCACTGTCCGAGGTGACATCTGCCCTCTCAGATCCTACAACACTATTCAAAGAGCAAAGGAGCTCTCCTGCCTTTATGGCCAATACCCATGCCTCAACCAACACCACTAAAAAACGAATTGACTGGTCATTCATCTCACTGATGTCTCTTTATCTCCCCCACCCCATCCCTCCTACAACAGTCCCAGAGCACCTAGGAGGAAGTACCGAGACTGAATTTTATTCGTTCATGGGATGTGGGCGTCGCTGGCAAGGCCAGCATTTATTGCCCATCCCTAATTGCCCTCGAGAAGGTGGTGGTGAGCCACCTTCTTGAACCACTGCAGTCCGTGTGGTGAAGGTGCTCCCACAGCGCTGTTAGGGAGGGAGTTTCAGGATTTTGACCCAGCGACGATGAAGGAACGGCCGATATACTTCTAAGTCAGGATGGTGTGTGACTTGGAGGGGAACTTGGAGGTGGTGATGTTCCCCTGCGCCTGCTGCCCTTGTCCTTCTAGGTGGAAGAGGTCGCGGGTTTGGGAGGTGCTGCCGAAGAAGCACCTCCCAAGCAAATCAAAGAAAGAACTTGCATTTTTATAGCACCTTTCATGACCTCAGGACTTTATGTCCATCTAAGAGAGCAGACGGGGCCTCGGTTTAACATCTCATCCAAAAGACGGCACCTCCAACAGTGCAGCACTCCCTCAGCACTGCACTGGGAGTGTCAGCCTGGATCATATGGTAAATCCACAACATTCTGAATCAGAGGCGAGAGTTTCGAAGTACTTCATTGGCTGTAAAGCGCTTTGGGACGACCTGAGGATATGAAAGGTGCTGTAGAAATATAATTCCTTTCTCTCTGTATTAAAAAGGCCCTGGCTCGAATTTCCTTTGCCGTTAATATATAACCAGTCACTTGGATTCCACCATTTCACAAATATAAATTCTGCACACCCATTAAATTTCCGTGTCAATGTTTGTTTTCCAAGAAGCCGCGATATAATTTTACTCGCAAGATTCACACTATGAAATGCAGGCACTCGAGAATAAGTCAAAGAGTTATTGCTTTGATGCTGCAATTGGAAAAATTACATGGTAAGATTCATAAATCTACTCCGAAGAAAAGCAATTTTGTCTTAAACTCATGTGGATTTAAACTTGGTTTTGTTAAGCTTCCGTTTTTGTTAATTCCAAGGGGCGGCCCCTGTTTCTCCGCCACTTACAACAGCTGGATGGACATCTTGTAAATGAGGTCGGCACTGGTCAATGCTCCCTCTAATTTTTTGTGGGGGCGCGTGGCCCCTTTAACGGGCTGTGTGGCCCATTCACATTTTCGCTCACGTGCAGTTTTTTTTTCCGTTTGAAGGTGGGTGTGCGGCCTGCACGGGACCTCCAGACCACTGCGCGGCCGCAGGGCTTAATGGGAACACTGGCACCAGTTGGAAATCGCACCGACCGTTCCCTCTGATCGACTGTGTATGTCCGCGGGAGGCGCGCTTGTACAGTTCACAAGTTCCAACATTAAGGAGCTCCACCCAGTCTGTG
Organism: Squalus acanthias; assembly: GCA_030390025.1. Taxonomy (NCBI): domain Eukaryota; kingdom Metazoa; phylum Chordata; class Chondrichthyes; order Squaliformes; family Squalidae; genus Squalus; species Squalus acanthias. The sequence goes on along the minus strand of CM059445.1, from coordinate 5,828,920 downwards.
TCGAGCCGGCTGAATCTGGCTGAGGCAGCGACGAGCTTCTGTGGGGTCAGGGAGGGGGAGAGAACCACATCAGCCGGGCTTTGTGCTTCGGGTCCCCTCGCACACCACCAATGGAAAAGCTACTTATGGCTTGGCCACCCACTGCCCTCAACCAATGGGGTAGCTCCCCGGGGCAGTGTGTGGCACTATGTCAGGAACAAGGATGTCTTACTACAGTTGAGAGGTCGCACAACACCAGGTTATAGTCCAACAGTTTTATTTGAAATCACAAGCTTTCGGAACTATCGCTCCTTCCTCAGGTGAAGTAAATTGGATACAGAATCGTCAGAGCATATATAGATGGAAAAAAAAGCATGTGTACTTTACAATTGCAGACCAATAAATTAAATCATCCTGACTATCTGCCGAGGTGTGATAAAGTTAATTAAGTCAGCCAGGAAGGTACCACATCAAAAGACATAGCAAGATACAACTGAGACAATGAGGTGAAGTCGCAGGGGTTCTAACGTGTCAAAAGCTGCCGTCTGTATGTAAAACGAAAAGCTTTAAAAAAAAAAATTTACTTTTTTACTGGGAAAATTTTTACTTTTTTACTGGGAATCACATCTGTGAACAAGCTAACGACGACTCGAGTCCGGATCACGTCATGTATCGTGACATAAACCCAAGATCCCGATTGAGACCGTCTTCATGAGTGCAGAACTTGGCTATCAGTTTCTGCTCGATGATTTTGCGTTGTCGTGTGTTTCTAAGGTTGCCTTGGAGAACGCTTACCCGCAGATCCGAGGCTGAATGTCCTTGACTGCTGAAGTGTTCCCCGACTGGGAGGTAACAATCCTGCCTGGCGATTGTTGCGCGGTGCTCGTTCATACGTTGTCTCAGTGTCTGCATGGTCTCGCCGATGTACCATGCCGCGGTGCATTCTTTCCTGCAACGTATGAGGTAGACAACGTTGGCCGAGTCACATGAGTATGTACCATGTACCTGGTGGGTAGTGTCCTCACGTGTGATGGTGGTATCTGTGTTGATGATCTGGCATGTCTTGCAGAGTTTGCCATGGCAGGGTTGTGTGGTGTCGTGGTCGCTGTTATCCTGAAAGCTGGGTAATTTGCTGCGAACGATGGTACTTCTGAGGTTAGGCGGCTGTTTGAAGGCAAGTAGTGGAGGCGTGGGGATGGCCTTAGCGAGGTGTTTGTCGTCATCGATGACATGTTGAAGGCTGCGAAGAACATGTCGTAGTTTCTCTGTTGGACTATAACCTGGTGTTGTGCGACCTCTCAATTTTGTCCACCCCAGTCCAACACCGGCATCTCCGCATCATGATTACTACAGTTGTACAGGGCCTTGGTGAGACCACAGCTGGAGTACTGTGTGCAGTTTTGGTCTCCTTACCTAAGAAAGGATATACTTGCCGTAGAGGGAGTGCAGCGAAGGTTCACCAGACTGATTCCTGGGATGGCAGGACTGTCGTATGAGGAGAGATTGGGTCGACTAGTCCTGTATTCACTAGAGTTTAGAAGAATGAGAGGGGATCTCATTGAAACGTATAAAATTCTGACAGGGCTAGGCAAACTGGATGCAAGGAGGATGTTTCCTCTGGCTGGGGGGGGTCTAGAATGAGGGGTCACAGTCTCAGGATACGGGGTAGGACATTTAGGACTGAGATGAGGAGAAATTTCTTCACTCAGAGGGTGGTGAACCTGTGGAATTCTCGACCACAGAAGGCTGTGGAGGCCAAGTCACTGAATATATTTAAGAAGGAGATAGATAGATTTCTAGACACAAAAGGCATCAAGGGGTATGGGGAGAGAGCGGGAATATGGTATTGAGATAGAGGATCAGCCATGATCATATTGAATGGCGGAGCAGGCTCAAAGGGCCGAATGGCCTACTCCTGCTCATATTTTTCTATGTCTATGTCTATGTCTGTGTTTCTTTGGTGGTGTGTGTGGGGGGTGGGGGGTGGGGGGGGGGGGGAGCAGGGGGGAGGGGGTGTCGGAAAAGAGTCGCCTCTAACTATTTGTGCTGTTGGAGTCCGAATGGCTCATTTTCAGCTTCAGTCTGTCAAAGTATCAGCCATGGCTCAGTTGGTAGCGCACTCACCTCTGAGTCAAGAAGGTTGTGGGTTCAAGTCCCACACCAGCACATAAATCTAGCCTGGCACTCCAGAGCAGTACTGAGGGAGCGCTGCACCGTTGGAGGAGACTTTAAGCCGACTCAACATTTTCCTATTCAGGTGGATGTAAAAGATCCCATGCCACGATTCATAGGAAAGCCAGGAGGCGTTTTGGCCAACATTTATCTTTCCACCAGCAGGGATTATCCGCTCATTCATCTCAGTTGCTGTTTGTGAGATCTTGCTGTGCGCAAATTAGCTGCCGCGTATCCCCCACGTTGCAACAGTGACTGCACTTTAGAATAATTCATTGGAGGTGAAGCGCTTTGGGACATGAGATATTAATGGAAGCTCCCTCTTAAATATTTCTTCTCCAGAAGGTCTGCAGCCTGCTAACAGCGAGAGGGATCATGGTGCCTCTGTGTCTTTCTGAGGCGCTGCTGGCCAGCCTGCTACTCTATCAGTTCTCATCATAAAAGGAACCCAACAGGCTCTGCCTATTACCCAGAGTCTATTCGAAACTGGAGCCACGAGAGAGTCAAACAATTCCCCTCGGCAGATGGTTTCAATTACCTGTCTTCTTTTAGAAATTAATTCTTGGGATGTGGGCGTCGCTGGCAAGGCCAGCATTTATTGCCCATCCCTAGTTGCCCCTTGAGAAGGTGGTGGTGGGCCGCCTTCTTGAACCGCTGCAGTCCGTGTGGTGAAGGTGCTCCCACAGCGCTGTTAGGGAGGGAGTTCCAGGATTTTGGACCCAGCGACGATGAAGGAACGGCCGATTATATTTCCAAGTCAGGATGGTGTGTGACCTGGAGGGGAACTTGGAGGTGGTGGTGTTCCCATGCGCCTGCTACCCTTGTCCTTCCAGGTGGTAGAGGTCGCGGGTTTGGGAGGTTAACAAGGTTTGTTGGTGCCTCAGAGTAACCCATAACTTGTGCTGTTTTCGCACATTTTAACAACTGGATGGAAGTTTGTTACATTGACTTCAGCTCTGCTGCAGTTTAACTTCACGAAGAGGCCGTTTCCAGCCTCTCTGTGACATGACATGGGATTTACGATTCAGACTGTGCACACGAGCTTCAGCGCTATGGTGTCAGCTGTGGCTCAGTGAGTCAGACGGTCATCGGTTCGAAGTACTGAAGGAGTATTGTATTGTCGGAGGTGCCATCTTTCAGGTGAGATGTTAAGTCAAGGCCCTGGCTGCCCTTTCAGACCCCATGGCACTATTCAAAGAAGATCAGTGGAGTTCTCCCCAATGTTTATCCCGCAACCAACATCGCTTGAACAGATTATCTGGTCATTATCTCAGCGCTGTTTGTGGGACCTTGCTGTGCACAAATGTGCTGCTGTCTTTGCCGACAAAATATCAATACTTGATTGGTTGTGAAGCAATTCTGAATGACATAAAGGGTACTCTATTAATGTAAGTTTTTCTTTCTTGCATTAGAGAGGGAGCAACGTGACTGACCTTAGTTGCAGGGTGCTAAAACCTAGAAGAGGTTTTGTATCAGACTGGCATATACCACAAAGCACCTGTTATTTCCCATCGACATAAATGACCGAGAATCAGAAACCAATTGTAAACTTGTTAAATTTGCAGACAACACGAAACCAGGGAGTGCAGTAGTGACAGAGGATTCAGTTAAAGTTTTGCAGAGGCCAGTGTCGGGAGCGGAGAGAGCAGGAGCACAGTGAGTAGTTAAACTCACTTTCGCGGGCTTTTTTGCAGAGGCTTACCAATCTCACAGACCGGCGGCGGCGTTCCAGAGCCACGTCACAATTCAAAAAGTGACGCGGACAAGAGGAAGCAGCTGATTGGGTGAGTACAGCCAGGTGAGTATTTATACTACTCTGTAGTTTGACAGTTAAGGTTAATAGTTTATAAAGTTTAGTAGGTCCTAATTTTTGTGGTTATAGTTTCTAAGGTCTCTGTTGTGTAGCAGGGAGTGCTAGTATACAAGGGCCCTTGAGTATATCATTTAATTGTAGTGTAATTTGTGGTATTGATTTGAGTTAATTTAAATTAATTAAAGGATAAGTCATGGCAGCACAGCTCAGCCCCGTGGCATGCTCCTCCTGCACTATGTGGGAAATCAGGGACACTTCCTGTGTCCCTGTTGACCATGTGTGCGGGAAGTGTATCCAGCTGCAGCTACTGGCAGACCGCATTGCGGCGCTGGAGCATTCGCGATGCTGAGGACATCGTGGATAACACGTTTAGGGAGTTGGTCACACCGCAGGTAAAGGCTGTACAGGCAGGAAGGGAATGGGTGACCACCAGGCAGAGTAGTAGGTGCAGGCAGGTAGTGCAGGGGTCCCCTGTGGACATCCCCCTCTCAAACAGATATACCACTTTGGATACTGTTGAGGGAGTTGGGTTATCGGGGGAAGGCAGCAGCAACCAACTTCCTGGCACCATGTGTGGTTCTGCTGCACAGGATGGGAGGAAAAAGAGCGGGAGAGCTATAGTGATAGGGGATTCTATTGTAAGGGGAATAGATAGGCGTTTCTGCGGCCGCAAGCGAGACTCCAGGATGGTATGTTGCCTCCTGGTGCAAGGGTCAAGGATGTCTCAGAGCTGCTGCAGGGCATTCTGGAGGGTGAGGGTGAGCAGCCAGCTGTCGTGGTGCATATAGGTACCAACGATATAGGTAAAAAATGGGATGAGGTCCTAAAAGCTGAATATAGGGAGTTAGGAGGTAAATTAAAAAATAGGACCTCAAAGGTAGTAATCTCAGGATTGCTACCGGTGCCACGTGCGAGTCAGAGTAGAAATAGAAGGATATTTCAGATGAATACGTGGCTAGAGGAATGGTGCAAGGGGGAGGGACTCAAATTCCAGGGACATTGGAACCAGTTCTGGGGGAGGTGGGACCAGTACAAACTGGACAGTTTGCACCTGGGCAGGACCGGGACAGATGTCCATGGGGGAGTGTTTGCTAGTGCTGTTGGGGAGGGTTTAAACTAAAATGGCAGGGGATTGGGAAACTGTGCAGGGAAACAGAGGAAAGGGAAGCAAGGATAGAAACAAAAGACAGGAAGGAGAAAAGCAAAAGTGGAAGGCAGAGAAATCAAGGGTGTAAATCAAACAGGGCTACAGTAAATAATAATTCTAAAAGGACTAAGAGTGTTAAAAAAACAAGCCTGAAGGCTTGTCTTAATGCGAGGAGCATTCGTAATAAGGTGGATGAATTAGCTGTGCAAATAGATGTAAACGGATATGATATAATTGGGATTATGGAGACATGGCTCCAGGGTGACCAAGGCTGGGAATTCAACAGCCAGGGGTATTCAATATTCAGGAAAGACAGACAAAAAGGAAAAGGAGGTGGGGTAGCATTGCTGGTTAAAGAGGAGATTAACACAATAGTAAGGAAGGATATTAGCTCTGATGATGTGGAATCTGTATGGGTAGAGCTGAGAAATACCAAGGGGCAGAAAATGTTAGTGGGAGTTGTATACAGACCCCCAAACAGTAATGCTGAGGTTGGGGATGGCATTAAACGGGAAATTAGAGACGCGTGCAATAAGGGCACAGCAGTTATCATGGGTGACTTTAATCTACATATAGATTGGGCTAACCAAATTAGTAACAATACTGTGGAGGAGGAATTCCTAGAGTGTATACAGGATGGTTTCCTGGACCAATATGTCGAGGAACCAACTAGAGATCAGGCCATCTTAGACTGGGTATTATGTAATGAGAAAGGATTAATTCGCAATCTTGTTGTGCGAGGCCCCTTGGGGAGGAGCGATCATAATATGATAGAATTCTTCATTAAGATGGAGAGTGAAGCAGTTGACTCAGAGACGAGGGTCCTGAATTTAAAAAAAGGAAACTACGATGGTATGAGGCGCGAGTTGGCTAGGGTGGATTGGGGAGCGTTACTTAAAGGGTTGACGGTGGATAGGCAATGGCAAACATTTAAAGATCGCATGGATGAACTACAGAATTTGTTCACAGAATCACAGAATCACAGAATCCCCACAGTGCAGATAGAGGTAATTTCAGCCCATCGAGCCTGCACCGACACATATCCCACCCTATCCCCGTAACCCCACGTATTTAATCCCCCCTAACACTAAGGGTCAATTTATCATAGCCAAATCAACCTAACCCGCACATCTTTGGACTGTGGGAGGAAACCGGAGCACCCGGAGGAAACCCACGCAGACACGGGGAGAATGTGCAAACTCCACACAGGCAGTCACCCGTGGCCAGATTCATCCCAGTTTGGCATAAAAATAAAACAAAAAAGGTGACTCAACCGTGGCTAACAAGGGAAATTAGGGATAGCATAAGATCCAAGGAGAGGACATATAAATTGCCCAGAAAAAGCAGCAAACCTGAGGATTGGGAGCAGTTTAGGATTCAGCAAAGGAGGACAAAGGGACTAATTAAGAGGGGGAAAATGGAATTTGAGAGTAAGCTTTCAGGGAACATAAAAACTGACTGTAAAAGCTTCTATAGATATGTGAAGAGAAAAGGATTGGTGAAGTCAAGCATAGGTCCCTTGCAGTCAGAATCAGGGGAATTTATAATGGGGAACAAAGAAATGGCTGATGAATTAAATACATACTTTGGTTCTGTCTTCACAAAGGAGGACACAAATAAACTCCAAGAGATGTCGGGGAACATAGGGTCTAATGAGAGGGAGCAATTGAATGAAATCACTATTTGTAGGGAAATGGTGTTAGGGAAATTGATGGGATTGAAGGCCGATAAATCCCCAGGGCCTGATAATCTACATCCTAGGGCAATTAAGGAAGTGGCTCTAGAAATAGTAGATGCATTGCTGGTCATCTTTCAAAATTCTATAGACTCTGGAACAGTTCCCATGGATTGGAGGGTAGCTAATGTAACCCCACTGTTTAAAAAAGGTGGTAGAGAAAAAACGGGGAATTATAGACCGGTAAGCCTGACATCGGTAGTGGGCAACATGCTAGAGTCCATTATAAAAGATGTAATAGCAGAGCACTTGGAAAACAGTGACAGGATCGGACAAAGTCAACATGGATTTACAAAAGGGAAATCATGCCTGACTAATCTACTGGAATTTTTTGAGGATGTAACTGGTAGAATAGATAAGGGAGAAACAGTGGATGTGGTGTATTTGGACTTTCAGAAGGCTTTCGATAAGGTCCGCATAAGAGATTAGTGTGCAATGTTAAAGCACATGGGATTGGGGGTGAGGTACTGATTTGGATAGAGAACTGGTTGGCAGACAGGAAGCAAAGAGTTGGATTAAACGGGTCTTTTTCCGAGTGGCAGGCAGTGACTAGTGGGGTACCACAGGGATCGGTGCTAGGACCCCAGCTATTCACAATATATATTAATGATCTAGAAGAGGGAACTAGATGTAATATCTCTAAGTTTGCAGATGACACAAAGCTGGGTGGGCATGTGTGCTGTGAGGAGGATGCAGAGAAACTCCAGTATGATTTGGACCGGTTGGGTGATTGGGCAGACGCATGGCAGATGCAGTATAATGTGGCTAGTGCGAGGTTATCCACTTTGGTGGCAAAAACAGGAAGACAGATTATTATCTGAATGGCAATAGATTGGGAAAAGGGGAAGTGCAATGAGATCTGGGAGTCCTTGTGCACCAGTCGCTGAAGGTAAGCATGCAGGTGCAGCAGGCGGTTAAGAAGGCAAATGGTATGTTGGCCTTCATAGCGAGAGGATTCGAGTACAGGAGCAAGGATGTCTTGCTGCAGTTGTACAAGGCCTTGGTGAGACCACACCTTGAGTATTGTGTGCAGTTTTGGTCGCCTTATCTGAGGAAGGATGTTCTTGCCATGGAGGGAGTGCAGCGAAGATTTAGCAGACTGATACCTGGGATGGCAGGAATGACGTATGAAGAGAGATTGGGTCGATTAGGCTTATATTCGCTGGAGTTTAGAAGAATGAGAGGGGATCTCATTGAAACTTATAAAATTCTAACAGGACTAGACAGACTAGATGCAGGAAGGATGTTCCCGATGGCGGGGGAGTCCAGAACCAGAGGTCACAGTCTAAGGATAAGGGGTAAGCCATTTAGGACTGAGATGAGGAGGAATTTCTTCACCCAGAGAGTGGTGAACCTGTGGAATTCTCTACCTCAGAAGGCAGTTGAGGCCAATTCATTAAATATATTCAAGAAGGAGTTAGATATATTTCTTAAGGCTAAAGGGATCAAGGGATATGGGGAGAAGGCAGGGACAGGGTACTGAATTTGGATGATCAGCCATGATCTCATTAAATGGTGGAGCAGGCTCGAGGGGCCGAATAGCCTACTCCTGCTCCTATCTTCTAGGTCAGATCTGTTGGATCACAGGTTGGGAATGGGTAATGTAATGGTAATCACTGCCAGAAGCACCAGCAAGCAGCACAGTGGAGGTTTTACCCCATGGTTGTATCTATGTAAAAAAAAAGACTTACATTTGGAATTAAGGAATAGGAGCAGGGGTAGGCCATTCGGCCCTTCGAGCCTGCTCCGCCATTCAATAAGATCATGGCTGATCTTCTACCTCAACTTCACCTTAACACCTTCCTACCCTTTCCCATATCACTTGATTCCCTTAGTATCCAAAAATCTATCGATCTCTGTCTTGAATATACTCAATGATCCACTGCCCTCCAGGGTAGAAATTCCAAAGATTCACAACCCTTATACAGCGCCTTTCACAACCTCAGGACGTCCCAAAGCACCTCACAGCCCATGAAATACTTTTGAAGCGTCGCCACGCTTGTAATGTAGGAAACACGGCAGGCAATTTGCACAGAGCAAGATCCCACAAACAGCAAGGAAATAAATGACCAAATAATCTGTTTCAGTGATGTTGGTTGAGGGATAAATATTGACCACATCAGAGATAACTCCCCTGCTCTTCTTCGAAATAGTGTCATGGGATCTTTTACGTCCACCTGAGAGAACAGACTGGGCCTCGGTTTAACATCTCATCCGAAAGATGGCAACTTTTTTAAAATTCGTTTATGGGATGTGGGCATCGCTGGCAAGGCCGGCATTTATTGCCCATCCCTAGTTGCCCTTGAGAAGGTGGTGGCGAGCCGCCTTCTTGAACCGCTGCAGTCCGTGTGGTGAAGGTGCTCCCACAGCGCTGTTAGGGAGGGAGTTCCAGGATTTTGACCCAGTGACGATGAAGGATCAATGATATGCTTCTAAGTCAGGATGGTGTGTGATTTGGAGGGGAACTTGGAGGTGGTGGTGTTCCCATGCACCTGCTGCCCTTGTCCTTCTAGGTGGAAGAGGTCGCGGGTTTGGGAAGTGCTGCCAAAGAAGCCTTGGCGAGTTGCTGCAGTGCATCTTGTAGATGGTACACACTGCAGCCAACGTACGCCGGTGGTGGGGAGTGAATGTTTAAGGTGGTGGATGGGGTGCCAATCAAGCGGGCTGCTTTGTCCTGGATGGTGTCGAGCTTCTTGAGTGTTGTTGGAGCTGCACTCATCCAGGCAAGTGGAGAGTATTCCATCACACTCCTGACTTGTGCCTTGCAGATGGTGGAAAGGCTTTGGGGAGTCAGGAGGTGAGACACTCGCCGTAGAATACCTAGCCTCTGACCTGCTCTTGTTGCCACAGTATTTATGTGGCTGGTCCAGTTAAGTTTCTGGTCAATGGTGACCCCAGGATGTTGATGGTGGGGGATTCGGCGATGGTAATGCCATTGAATGTCAAGGGGCGGTGGTTAGACTCTTGCTTGTAGGAGATAGTCATTGCCTGGCACTTGTGTGGCGCGAATATTACCTGCCACTTATCAGCCCAAGCCTGAATGTCGTCCAGGTCTTGTTGCATGCGGGCATGGACTGCTTCATTATCTGAGGAGTTGTGAATGGCGCTGAGCACTGTGCAGTCATCAGCGAACATCCCCATTTCCAGCAGTGCCGCGCTCCCTCAGTACTGCACTGGGAGTGTCAGCCTAGATTTTTGTGCTCAGGTCGCTGGAGTGGGACTTGAACCCATGACCTCTAACTTAGAAGAGAGAGTGCTGCCCACTGAGCCACGGCTGATCGATATTTCACAGCAAAACACAGTCACTGTTTGATGCCTGCACTGATGTGATTATTATAGTACGGGCCTGGAGTATATGCTCCTCTAGCTTGTACCTCATCTATGCCGACTGCCTCTCTCCAGTCAGTAACCTCCATGATAGCGTCATCGGACTGGGCAAAAGGTTTAACCTATACTGAGTGGCTCGGACTGCCTCTGTTGAAGGCGGCCTTTTTTCTGTAAGGAGAAGATGAACTTGCGTCGAATGAATGAATATTTTGTGGAGTGTAGCAGCACAGTTTTATAGCCTCGTGGACAGCTTAACTGAATATAAAGTAGCTTGCCCACAGAAAGTTTGAGAGTGCTTAAGAGCTGAGTGCTTTGTAATTGTCGGCTGTATGTATAATTATAGTCAGCCTTCAGTCTTAGCTGCCTCAATCTCGGTTCTTTTTTTGGATCCTGCTGTGCTTGTTCTTGACCATATTCATTATTTTCCTTTGTGTAGCTTTTGCAGAAGGTAGCAATTTGGGCAAAATATGCTCAGGTACTTAACAAACTTGTCTAACATCTCTACCTTATATTGATTGGCCTCTGTGACCACGACCATATATGGCCGACTCAATTCACAATCATATAAAATTCTGACAGGTCTGGACAAACTAGATGCAGGAAGAATGTTCCCGATAGTCGGAGAGTCCAGAATCAGGGGTCATAATCTAAGGATAAGGGGTAAGCCATTTAGGACAGAAATGAGGAAGAATTTCTTCACCCAGAGAGTGGTGAACCTGTGGAATTCTCTACCACAGAAGGTAATTGAGGCCAAGTCATTAAATATATTCAAGAATGAGTTAGATATATTTCTTAAAGCTAAAGGTATCAAGGGATATGGGGAGAAGGCAGGTACAGGGTACTGAGTTTGGATGATCAGCCATGATCTCATCGAATGGCGGAGCAGACTCGAGGGGTCGAATGGCCTACTCCTGCTCCTATCTTCTATGTTTCTATGTTTCGATTCTCATTTCTTATCTTGGCAGTTCCCTTCGAGTCTGACACCTTCTCCCAGATAGCCTTCCAGGTTCTACTGGCACAGACCCTTTCTCACCTCCCCAGTACAGCGTTCAGTTCTGGGCACCGCACCTCAGCAAGGCTATGTTGGCCTTGGAGGGGGTGCAGCGCAGATTCACCAGAATGATACTCGGGGCCCAACTCAGCCATGGCTCAGTGGGTGGCACTCTCTCTCGCCTCTGAGTCAGAAGGTTGTGGGATCATAGTCCCACTCCAGAGCTTTGAGCACGAAAAAAAATCCTGGCTGAAACCCTCCAGTGCAGTGCTGAGGGAGTGCTGCAGTGTCGGAGGTGCCGTCTTTCGGATGAGACGTTAAACCGAGGCCCCCGTCTGCTCTCTCAGGTGGACGTAAAAGATCCCACGGCCACTATTTCGAAGAAGAGCAGGGGGGGGAGTTCTCCCCGGTGTCCCGGCCAATATTTATCCCTCAAACATCAGAAAAACAGATTATCTGGTCGTTATCACATTGCTGACTGTGCGCAAATTGGCTGCCGCGTTTCCCACATTACAACAGTGACTCCCCTTCAAAAGTACTTCATTGGCTGTAAATCACTTTGGGACGTCCTGAGGTCGGGAAAGGCAAGTCTTTCTTTCTTTTCTTTCTAAAAGGGCTAAGTTATGAGGACAGGTTGCATCGACAAGGCCGAAGTGGGAGTGAAACATTCAGCCCATTTTAGGCGCTCGGGGGTACCCTCAACTTTATGTCCTTTATGGAGATTCAGGCACACTGGTGGGACAGTTAAACTGTCCACGAGGCTATAAAACTGTGCTGCTACACTCTACAAAATGCTCAATCATTCAACGCAAGTTTATCTTCTCCGTATAGAAAATGACCGCCTCCAACAGTGACAGTCGGAGGGACCCAGTATCGGTTAAACCTTTCGCCTCTTTCGAAGACACGATTATGGAGGAGGGTTTAAAGCCAGTGCAGCTGAGGTACAAACTGGAGGAGAATGTAGTCCAGGCTCCTACAGTGATGTGAAGACCATTCTATAAATTAGGGATGCCAACGCTCCAAGATCGTCCTGGAGTCTCCGGGAATTGAAGATTCATCTCCTGGACGCGGCTGTGAACAACACCTGGGGGAATGATCATTGAGAGGTCGCACAACACCAGGTTATAGTCCAACAGTTTTATTTGAAATCACAAGCTTTCGGAGCTATCGATTGCTCCTTCCAATGATCATTGCCATATTAAGGAGATGGCCACAGAATTCAAGCAACGCAAGGTAGAGATGTTCGACGGGCTTGTTAAGATCCTGAGTATATTTTTGCCCAAAATTGTGCAAGATGTTTTCACGTGCCGCTAATATTAAGCGGCTTCCGATGTTTGCTTGCACGATAAAGTGGATCTGGAGCTCTTTGTAGACCACTTTCACACAAGAGGCTCGGTCATCCAGTTCCGCTGAGCCTTGCACCATCTGCAAGCGGATGACCAACTATCAGCCCTCACTGTTGCTGTTGTGAGGTACACAACTATGATGAGGCACTTCTGAGAAGGACGCAGGGCAAGAATTCATTTACTCAAGAGGTGCTCAGAGAGTTCCAAACGAGTACTTCTGTTACGTGGATAGACTAGAGAAGCTGGGGTTGTTCTCCTTAGAGCGGAGAAGGTTGAGAGGAGATTTGATAGAGGTGTTCAAAATCATGATGTGTCTAGACAGAGTAGATAGAGAGAAACTGTTCCCATTTTTTTACGCAGCGAGTGGTTAGGATCTGGAATGCACTGCCTGAGAGGGTGGTGGAGGCAGATTCAATCGTGGCTTTCAAAAGGGAATTGGATAAGTACCTGAAGGAAAAAAATTTGCAGGGCTACGGGGAAAGGGCAGGGGAGTGGGACTAGCTGTGCTGTAAGAACATAAGAACATAAGAAATAGGAGCAGGAGTCGGCCATTCGGCCCTTCGCGCCTGCTCCGCCATTCAATGAGATCATGGCTGATCTTCTGCCTCAACTCCATTCAGCGGCCCTATCGCCATATCCCTTGATGCCCTTACTAGTCAGAAATCTGTCGACTTCTGTTTTGAATATACCCAATGACTGAGCCTCCACAGCCCTCTGGGGTAGAGAATTCCAAAGATTCACCACCCTCTGTGTGAAGAAATTTCTTCTCATCTCAGTCCTGAATGGCCTACCCTTTATCCTGAGGCTATGGCACCTGGTTCTAGACTCCCCAGCCAAGGGAAACATTCCAACAGCATCCACCCTATCAAGCCCTGTAATCATTTTGTATGCTTCAATGAGATCCCCTCTCATTCTTCTGAATTCAAGAGAATACAGGTCTAGTTTACTCAATCTCTTCTCATACCACAGTCCCGCCATCCCAGGAATCAATCTCGTGAACCTTTGTTGCACTCCCTCTATGGCAAGTATACCCTTCCTTAGGTAAGGAGACCAAAATTGTACACCGTACTCCAGGTGTGGTCTCACCAAGGCCCTATATAATTGGAGTAAGACTTCTTTACTCCTGTACTCAAATCCTCTTGCAATGAAGGTCAGCATACCATTTGCCTTCCTAATGATTCTATGAGTGCTACAAGGCAGGGCATTGACACCACTGTAAAGTTTATTGGTGCTGGAGAAGCCACAGTAGGAGTGGCTGCTTCCGGTGCTGGTATTGGAACAGTTTTTGGTGGCCTTATTATTGGCGATGCCAGAACCCTGCTCTGAAGCAGCAGTTGTCCTCGAGTGCTATCTTTGGATTTGCCCTGTCTGAAGCGGTGGGACTATTCTGTTTAATGGTCGCTTTCCTGAATTTGTTTGCAATGTAAAATTTGCTGATGAACAGAATAGCCTAATCAAGTACAAATGTAATTAATCTTTCCCTGGCTCCCACAAATATTTACGTTGGTGTCATGGGAATGTACGTTTCCTAAGACTGTTGTCAAATGTTCCAATAAATCCTAATGCACGGAGAAAAAATAGAGACAGCGGGCCAGAAGCGGCCACAACGCCACCGCCAGCAACAGGAGTCGGAGGCGGGAAAGTGCAGGGCCAGCTGCTCGGAGAGGAACCGACTATCTGCAAAGAAAGATCCCGTCCAGCTAGCTGCAGCAGCACCCGGGATACGGCCAAAAAGAACAGATCCCGTAGGTCGACGTACGTTACGTCGGATCTGTTCCAATGGGCAGGTCACATCGTCCGCATGCCCGATACGAGACTCCCAAAACAAGCGCTCTACTCGGAGCTCCAACACGGCAAGAGAGCCCCAGGTGGGCAGAGGAAATGCTTCAAGGACACCCTCAAAGCCTCCTTGAAAAAGTGCAACATCCCCACCGACACCTGGGAATCCCTGGCCCAAGACCGCACAAAGAAGCATCCGGGAAGGCGCCGAACACCTCGAGTCTCTTCGCCAGGAGCAAGCGGGAGCCAAGCGCAGGCAGCGCAAGGAGAGCACGTCAACCCAAGCACCCCACCCACCCGCCCCTTCAACCACCATCTGCCCCACCTGTGACAGAGACTGTAGGTCCCACATCGGACTCATCAGTCACCTGAGAACTCATTTTTAGTGTGGAAGCAAGTCATCCTCGGCTCCGAGGGACTGCCTAAGAAGGAGAAGAAGACATTGGATCTGTCTGTCCACGGTCAAGGGCTGGCCGAGGAGCCAATCTGATGTAACAATCTGGGCAGCGTTTGAACACACTGAACAACTGACGCATTTGTAACTTTAAAACAATCAATGCTTTAAAATCACGATCATTTTCTACATACTTGAGTGATTCCCATTTTGGAAATGTCACCAGAGCTATATTGCAATTCACTGTCAGAAGACCCCTCTGCAGTATCAATCCAAGGGGGCAATAATAATTTAGATGGGGTGTGGGGGGGCCGTGATTACTAATCCATTTGAAAAGGGAAGCCTTCAACCAAAAAAGTTTGAGAACCACTGATCTAACTCGCCATAAGACATCGGTTAGTAGGTATAAGTTTTGAGACACGCTTCAGACGTTTGCCTCAGCTTATCCGCTGCTGAAACCCTCACCCATGCCTTTGTTACCTCTAGACTTGACAATTCCACAGCACTCCTGGCTGGCCTCCCATGTTCTACCTTGAGGTCATCCAAAACTCGGCTGCCCGTGTCCTAACTCGCACCAAGTCCCGTTCACCCATCACCCCTGTGCTTGCTGACCTACACTGGCTCCCGGTTAAGCAACACCTCGAATTCAAAATTCTCATCCTTGTTTTCAAATCCCTCCATGGCCTCACCCCTCCCTATCTCTGTAACCTCCTTCAGTCCCACAACCCCCCCGAGATCTCTGCGCTCCTCTAATTCTGCCCTCTTGATTATAATCGCTCAACCATTGGTGGCCGTGCTTTCTGTTGCCTAGGCCCTAAGCTCTGGAATTCCCTGCCTAAACCTCTCCGCCTCGCTACCTCTCTTTCCTCCTTTAAGACCCTCCTTAAAACCTACCTCTTTGACCAAGCTTTTGGTCACCTGCCCTAATTTATCCTTATGTGGCTCGGTGTCAAATTTTTTTTGTGTCTTATAATACTCCTGTGAAGCGCCCTGGGACGTTTTACTGCGTTAAAGGCACTAGATAAATTCAAGTTGTTGTTGTTGTTAGTTCTCAGGATATGCCTAAAGCAAGTGGCCTTTCGTTGGCCTCAGGATGTGCCATTGGCCTCAGGATGTGCCATTAGCCTCAGGATGTGCCATTAGCCTCAGAGTGTGCCTATTTGCAGCAAGTTAGATCCTTCACCTTAAAGGAACAAACCAGGTTAATATATCTTTGCAACAGAATAATATATGATAAAACACATGGTGGGGGGAAAAATTCAGTTGGTTGCGCCTCCCGTTAGCGCCTTAAGAGGGCGCTAATGGGGCGCAAAGCAACTAGCGCCCGGGCGCGGCGATGTTTGCGCCGCTCGCGAAATTAACTAGACATTTTGCGGCGGTGCTAAACACTACCGCCACGATCTCCTGCGCCGGCAGATCGTGACGTCAGTCGAGTGCGCAACGCCCCGGTAGCGCCCCGGAGCGGATATTGAGTGGCGCCCCCTGCCTTACCGCCTGTCGCTAGCAACGATAGGTTGAAGGGAGCGTTTTGCAGTCAGGAAGGGACTGGGGGAGCGCTATTTAAAGGCGACCGCTTCCTGCCTTTTTTTGTTGGTGACATTTTTGAACCACGCATTCAGAAAGAGAGAGAGAGAGAGACTTCTGGAGAGATTCAACGCTGTGTGAAGGAGTTTTGGGTACTGAGCAGCACTTTGCAGGTTCATTTTGATTTTGCCCTTGTATCGATTTAGAAGAGACTGTGGGAGCTGCACTCTGAGCTCTTTCTCTGGTCCTCTCCATTGTTCTTTCCAGCAGATTTGATGTACAGGTCTCTCCAGGCCGAGATTCAAGGCTGCAATGAGCAGGATGTGGATGGAAAGCAAGATCAACCCTCCCCTTTAAGAACTGGCCAGCGCCAGTGTGTCTGTTCCATTGCTGACTGACATCACATGAGCTTCGCCAGTGCTCTGAGGTAGCGCCTTGCTCCTCGGCCTTTGCGCCTTAAGACAGATGTGTAGCGCCTGATTTAGCGCTCCAATCACCTCCAGGGGCGATAAAAGTCAAGTTTGCAGTCGGAGGAGATAATTAGCGCCAGGCGCTAATCTTTGCGCCCAGCCGATAATTGCGCCCCAAATGGGGCGATACTGAATTTCTCCCCCATCATTCTTCTAAAACAGCCCATCCTGTGACCTGCCACGAGCAACACAATCGGCCGCCAGCTCTTCGACACGTAAAAGTTCTGCATCGAGTGGGGTCCATCATATTTCAGAAGTCACCCGTCAAATATATTTTCAAAAGTGACAAAGAGCCAGCCTCATTGCTTGCTGCCCTCCGCGAGGGGTAGAAGCTGGCGGATTTATAAGCACAGGTCAATCGACAGGAACTTCCATCAGCGATTAGCCTCTTAATTCATCTCATGCTGCGCCTAATTAGACTCATTCCCCACAGGAGTACCTGAGCAGTGGCCTTAAAGACACCGGCTGGTTAAATAAGGTTTCACTTCGATGCCTAATCGTCGGAACCGAGATACAGACCATAGGCTAATTCAGTAACACAATGGAGTAACCCACTGTACACAGTAACTACAACTTGCATTTATATAGCGCCTTTAATGTATTAAAAGATTAAGGCGCTTCGCAGGAGTGTTATAAAACAAAATTTGACACCGAGCAACTTCGAGAGATCTTGGGACAGCTGACCAAAAGCTTGGTCAAAGAGGTAGGTTTTAAGGAGCGTCTTAAAGGGGGAAAGAGAGGCGGAGAGGTTTAGGGAGGGAATTCCAGAGCTTAAGGCCGCGGCAGCTGAAGGTACGGCCGCCAATGGTGGAGCGATTAAAATCGGGGAT
Organism: Squalus acanthias; assembly: GCA_030390025.1. Taxonomy (NCBI): domain Eukaryota; kingdom Metazoa; phylum Chordata; class Chondrichthyes; order Squaliformes; family Squalidae; genus Squalus; species Squalus acanthias. Next base: position 5,811,413 of record CM059445.1, on the reverse strand, counting down.
GCTCAAGGGACCAGAATTGGAGGAGCGCAGAGATCTCAGAGGTTTGTGGGGGCTGGAGGAGGTCACCGAGATAGGGAGGGGGTGCGAGGCCATGGAGGGATTTGAAAACGAGGATGAGAATTTCCGAGGTAAAATCACTGTGCACAGTAACACACGCAGGAATAACCTGGGGTATCTCAGTGTGTGCCCTCCTCCCCTGCTTTTAAATCTAGGGTGAAGAACTGGAGAGTTATCCAATGCTTTGAATCGCGCTGAATTATAAATTGAGCAATTTTCTCAGGAAGCCAAAGAAAATAACTTTAATTTAAAAAAAAAGTGAGGATGAAATTAGAACTTAAATCCGCCAATATTGGAAGTAATGAAGTCTCTTTGAGGAGTAACCCGTAATTACACGAGGCTGTGGTTGAGACACACCACGATCGCAGCAAGTTCGATATTAAAGCAGAGCAATGAACAGAACTTTTATCGCACCTTTCATGACCTCTGCATTGCACAGCCAGTGAAGTACTTTTGAAGTGGAGTCACTGCTGTAATGTAGGAAACGCGGCAACAAAATTGCGCAGAGCAAGCTCCCACAAAGAGCAGTGAGATAATGTCTTGCTGCAGTTGTACAGGGCCTTGGTGAGACCACACCTTGAGTATTGTGTGCAGTTTTGGTCGCCTTATCTGAGGAAGGATGTTCTTGCCATGGAGGGAGTGCAGCGAAGATTCACCAGACTGATACCTGGGATGGCAGGAATGACGTATGAAGAGAGATTGGGTCATTTGGCTTATATTCGCTAGAGTTTAGAAGAATGAGAGGGGATCTCATTGAAACTTATAAAATTCTAACAGGACTAGACAGACTAGATGCAGGAAGGATGTTCGCGATGGCGGGGGAGTCCAGAACCAGGGGTCACAGTCTAAGGATAAGAGGTAAGCCATTTAGGACTGAGATGAGGAGGAATTTCTTCACCCAGAGAGTGGTGAACCTGTGGAATTCTCTACCACAGAAGGCAGTAGAGGCCAATTTATTAAATATATTCAAGAAGGAGTTAGATATATTTCTTAAGGCTAAAGGGATCAAGGGATATGGGGAGAAAGCAGGGACAGGGTACTGAATTTGGATGATCAGCCATGATCTCATTAAATGGCGGAACAGGCTCGAGGGGCCGAATGGCCTACTCCTGCTCCTATCTTCTATGTAATGACCAGATAATTTGTTTTTTGGTCTTGGCTGAGGGATAAATGTTGGCCAGGACACCGGGGTGAACTCCCCTGCTCTTCTTCAAAATAGTACCATGGGATCTTTTACATCCACCCGAACAGGAAGACTGGGCCTCGGTTTAACGTCTCGTTTAAGACGGCACGTCTGAGAGTGCTGCACTTCCCTCAGTACTGGAGGGGCTTAAACCCACAACCTGCTAACTCAGAGGTGGAAGAGTCAGTTTGGCGAGGTGACGACATCTGAGAATCTTTACATTTTTTTTGTCCCCTCCCTTGTCCTGCCGGTTAGCTTCCTGTCCCGTCCTGTCCTGAAGGGTTTGGCTCCATGCTGATGTACAGGGCCCAAGTCACTCTTTGTGAGATTGCTGACACTCACCAACTGCAACCGGGGCCTCCAGGCTTTTTGTCTTCGAACGGCTGCATCGGTACCAGGGAAGCCTCTGCTAGGGTTGCCAATTCTAGTCGGACGTATTCATGGAGGTTTCACCCCATGACCCTCCCACTGCCAACTGCCCCGCCCCCACACTCCTGCCATTGGTTGCCCAGCACAACCATCGTCAGGCAGCCCCGCCTTCCCACACCAACTGGAAAGGGAACAGACGCTTCATAATCTTTTTTTTGTATTCGTTTATGGGATGTGGGCGTCACTGGCAAGGCCGGCATTTATTGCCCATCCCTAATTGCCCTTGAGAAGGTGGTGGTGGGCCGCTTTCTTGAACCGCTGCAGTCCGTGGGGTGAAGGTACTCCCACAGTGCTGTTAGGGAGGGAGTTCCAGGATTTTGACCCAGCGACGATGAAGGATCGGCGATATACTTCTAAGTCAGGATGGTGTGTGACTTGGAGGGGAACTTGGAGGTGGTGGTGTTCCCATGCGCCTGCTGCCCTTGTCCTTCTAGGTGGAAGAGGTGGCGGGTTTGGGAGGTGCTGCCGAAGAAGCCTTGGCGAGTTGCTGCAGTGCATCTTGTAGATGGTACACACTCCAGCCAACGGTGATCTGATTGGATGATTCTTGACTCCCAGTCAAACGGCCTTTCTCCCCCATCTCCAATATTTTATAACTAACAAATGAAAGTGTTCAAAGAAAATGAAAAAAATAACACAAATCTTTTTAAGGACTCCTCTGATTTTTCTCCCTAATTTGCTCGCAGTGTCCTGGAGATTAATGTTTAATATCTGGAGACTCTGGGAGAATCTTGGAAGGTTAGAAATCCTTTTGGGGTCCCAAATAATGTTTAAATTCCATTTCCGTGTGCCGCAAGTCGCTGATGGTAAAAGATCTTGTTCTGATTTCAATATCATAATGGCAACACCCACAAAACACAGGCTTTCCAAAACTCCAGGTCCACCAAATTCAAACAGCCCTTTCCAAAACTCCAGGCCCACTAAATTCAAACGGGACAAGCCAGCGGACGAGGGGATGTATTTCCAAGAATCGGGGGCTTACACGTGGTCTATGGGCAGCAGTCTGGCCCAAACTCACGCACAAAGAATGGGCCGTTTTGACGAGGTATCAGAGGCAGCCGGCGTGCAGAGGTCCGTACCCAGGGAGAGGAGGGTAGAAACTTGGGAAGCTGAGGCTGGATTTATGATCGTTTGCATTGTCCACCTGCTGATTGTTCCACTCACTCGATATTGTTTGTGTTTAATATTTAACTGGGTGCCAACTGAGTCAGTGCTTAATATCCTTCTGCTTGGCAATTTGCGCGATGAATATGGATGAAAAGCAGGAAAGAAAGGAAAAAGGACTTGTATTTCTATAGCGCCCTTCACAACCACAGGACGTCTCAAAGCGCTTTATAGCCAATGAAGTGTAGTCACTGTTGTAATGTAGGAAACACAGCAGCCAATTTGCGCACAGCAAGTTCCCACAGCAATGAGATAATGGGTGAAAACTTGGGTCGTGCCCTCTTTGGGGCGCTAACTTCGCCGGGGTGTTACTTTTTGTGCCCCGAAAAAGTTAGCGCCCCTGCGCCCGAAATTGAATGGCAGAGCCCCAGGCAGGAGGTGGGGTGCGACTGGAAGCGCTCCCCCTCCCTCTTAGGGCGCTAACGGGAGGCGCAAAGCTACCGAATTTTGCCCCCAATCTGTTTTTAGCAATGTTGATTGAGGGATAAATATTGGCCAGGACAATGGGGAGAACCCCCCTGCTCTTCTTCACATAGTGCCGAGGGATCTTCTACGTCCACCTGAGAGGGCAGAGGGGGCCTCGGTTTAACGTCTCAGCTGAAAGACAGCACCTCCGACAGTGCTGCACTCCCTCGGCACTGCACTGTCAACCTAGCTTTTTTGCGCTCGAGTCTTTGGAGTGGGACTATGAACCCACAACCTTCTGACTCACAGGCGAAAGTGCTGCCCACTGAGCCACGGGCTGACACTCAGAAAAAAGAAGAACACCAGGGAGAACTCCACTGCTCTTCTTCGAATAATGACATGGGATCTTTTACACCCATCCTCTGTTATTGAGAATAAAACATGCAGAGAAACATGTTGAGACTTGGAGGGAAGTAGGAGTGCGAATCATTAGGAAGAGCTGTGATTAGATCAACACGACACTCCTCACACACTGCTTCAGATAACCACAGAAAGCTATTTTTTTAAATTTATACTCATTCTCGGGATATGGGAGATAGAGAGGGAGTGAGGAATGGAAGGAAAGAGAGAGGAAGCTCTGGCATGGAGGTGGAAGGAAGAAGGGATAGAGAGAGACACGGCAGGGAAACAGTGAGGGAGGGAGGCGGGGACATGGAGAGGGAGTGAGGAAGGGAAGGAGGGAGATAGAAAGGGAGGGAGACAGGAAATGAGTGAGGAAGGAAGGAGAGAGATAGAGAGGATGCTGTGGCGAGGAGACATGGAGAGAAGGAGGAAGAGAGCGAAGGAGCCACATTGGGACAGAGGCAGGGAGGGAGCCACAGCATGGAAACAGAAAGAGGCAATGAGACGCCACCATCCCCAGTCAGGCAGACCATCTGAGCGTAGCAGAACAGAAAGAAGCCCAGCCAGATATAATTGATGTTATGTGTTCAACAGCGTCACAAAGGATCTTGCACAACCGCTTCCACACACAGCACGAGGCAGCCTTGTCCCGATGAAGACAAATGGGTTCCTTCATTTCACATTAAAGGAGAGCCCTGACAAGGAAAATTAAGATGTGTTGCCTGATGCATTTTGCTAGATGTTTACACTGAATGAATTCACAAAAGTCTCTCCCTTTGTCACCCTGCCTCTCCTTGTGTTCTCTCTCCTCCCTTCTGCCTTCTGTTTTTTTCCTTCCATCTCTTGCTCTCTTTTACTCTCCTCATTCTTTTTCTCCGCCATTCTTTTCTCTCCTTCTCCTCGCTCCCTCTTCATTCTCATTCTTCTCTCTCTCTCTCTCTCCCTCCCTCGCCCTTCCCATCTTCCTTCTCTCTCCCTGCCCCTCCTCTTCCTCTCCCTCCCTATCTCACGTAAAAACTATGGCAACCATTCGCGGGAAAAGACAATCGACCGGAGCGTAAAACGGGGCTGCCGATTCGCCTTCCACCTATTTTGAGCTGTGAATGTAGACCCCGTTCTGTTTCTCGTTGGTTCTCCCCTGTCGCTAGGAGCTGTGCGGAGGGAGAGGGTGGGAAACTCCACATCTCACGGTTTGTCTTTTGTACTGGTGTCGCTCAGCAATTGGTGACCCTCCTGTCCAATCCAGACTCCAGTATTGAATCCACGGTGCCATTGGCCCAGTTAACAATGCTACTGTTAAAAAAAGAAAAAAACGAGCATTTATATATAACCTTTCACGGCCTCAGGACATCTCAAAACGCTTTGGAATTGCAGTCACTGTTGTCATGTATTCAAATGCGGCAGCCAATTTGCACACAGAGGGATCCCACAAACAGCAATGAGATGATTAACCGGTTAATCTATTGGGTAGCCAGATCTCTGCCCCATTTACATAGAATTGCATAGTATTTTACAGCACAGAAACAGGCCATACAGCCCAGCTGTGCCAGCTGTGGCTCAGTGGGTAGCACCCTCGCCTCTAGGTCATGAAGGTTGTGGGTTCAAGTCCCACTCCAGAGACTTGAGCACATCAGAATGCTAGGCTGGCACTCCCACTGCTGTGCTCAGGGAGTGTTGCACTGTCGGAGGTGCCGTCTTTCAGATAAGACGTTAAACCGAGGCCCCGTCTGCTCTCTCAGGTGGGCGTAAAAGATCCCACGGCACTATTTTTGAAGAAAAGCAGGGCAGTTTGTCCTGGGGCCAATATTTATCCCTCAATCAACATAACAAAAACAGATTATCTGGTCATTATCACATGGCGGTTTGTGGGATCTTGCTGTGCACAAATTAGCTGCCGCGTTTCCCACATTACAACAGTGACTACACTCCAAAAGTACTCAATTCACTGTAAAGCGCTTTGAAACGGTGGTCGTGAAAGGCGCTATATAAATGCAAGTCTTTCTTTTTTTTTTAACCGGTCCATGCTGCTGTTTATGCTCCACATGAGCCTCCTCCCAATTTATTTCATCTCACCCTATCAGTATGTCCTTCTATTCCTTTCTCCCTCATGTGTTTATCCAGCTTCCCCTCAAATGTATCTATCCTATTCGCCTCAACCACTCACTGCGGTAGCAAGTTCCACATTCTCACCACTCTCTGGGTAAAGAAGTTTTCCCCTGAATTCCTTATTGGATTTATTAATGTCTATCTTATATTTATGGCCCCTAGTTCTGGTTTCCCCCACAACGAAGAACACAAGTGGAAACATCTTCTCTACGTCTACCCTATCGAATCCCTTCATAATTTTAAAGACCTCTATCAGGTCACCCTCGGCCTTCCCTTTTCTAGAGAAAAGAGCCCCAGCCTGTTCTGTCTTCCCTGATAGTTATAAACTCTCAGTTCTGGTATCATCCTTGTAAATCTTTGCTATCAGAGCTAAGAGTGCTACAGCTACAAAACTCGCACAGGCATGTGATAAAATTAAGTTACATCGTTATTGCCTTGGCAACACCGGTTTCTGGGGAGACCAGCTTTCAACAGGTAGTCAGCGTTGCTTATTTGCAGAGTGTGAGAGGTTGCAGCCCCCTCTTCCACTGTTTGAAAGGGGCCGCTCCTCGATTTTTGGCTGCACTTCAGTCCCCACGCTCCTGGTCTTTGGTCACCCGGTGCACTTGGAGGAGGGCGGTCAAGTCAGAGGACCTCCTCATAGGACTGCTCCTGAGCCTGGCCATGGTGGCCATCCACTGGTCCAGGCAGCGGGCGGTCGAGGGGGTCGTTGGGCCCGACTGCCTGCCTCTCTTCCGCGGCTACGCTCGCGCCCGGGTGTCCCTGGAGATGGAGCACGCGGTGTCGGCCGGCACGCTCGAGGCCTTCCGCGACCGGTGGACACCGGATGGACTGAAGCGCTTCATCACCCCCGTAACAAAAAATTTAATTTAATTTGGTAAGTTTACTTTAAATTTGGTTTAATGGTTGTGCCCCTTTAAAAGGCAGCACTTGCTTACTGTCTTATTGGTGATGGCATCAGCCGTCAATCAAAGTTATCAACCAATAGGAAGTAGCCAGCATTGCTAGGAGTAGCACCATGACACCATCAATTTACAGACTCATGTAATCGATTCAGGAACAATGGATTGACAATTTTACATTAGGAAAGAAAGACTTGTTTATATAGCGCCTTTCATGACCACCGGACGTCCCAAAGCGCTTTACAGCCAATGAAGTACTTTTTGAAGTACAGTCACTGTTGTAATGTAGGAAACGCAGCAGCCAATTTGCACACAGCAAGCTCCCATAAACAGCAATGTGATAATAACCAGATAATCTCTTTTTAGTGATGTTGATTGAGGGATAAATATTGGCCCAGGACACCGGGGAGAACTCTTCTTCGAAATAGTGCTAAGGAATCTTTTACGTCCGCCTGAGAGGGCAGACGGGCCCTCGGTTTAACGTCTCATCCGAAAGACGGCACCTCCGACAGTGCAGCGCTCCCTCAGCACTGCATTGGGAGTGTCAGCCTAGATTTTTGTGCTCAAGCCTCTGGAGTGGGACTTGAACCCACCGACCTTCTGACTCAGAGGTGAGAGAGAGAGTGCTGCCCACTGAGCCACAGCTGACACTACATTGGTAGTTTTGACTGCTTTACTGGACTCTTGAGTCCCAGTTTGGACGAAGGGATGCATACCTCAAACGTTAACCTTTTCCCTGTATCCACAGACCTGACAAGTGTAACCAGAATTTTCTGTTTTTGTTTCATAATTTCCCATTAACCTTCATTTTCCCCCGGCCCCAGCGGTCAACTCCGGAGCATAGGGTGGAAGAGTTTGCACAAGACTGCCCTCGGAATCTTTGTAGGGATCAGTGGTGGCTCACTCAGGTGGGCATAAACTTTCCTTCACCCGGGTTTCAGCCTTGATACTGTTGGAGTAAAATAGGACTTGAAGCAAGAATGTAAAAGTAAAGAATGTAAAAGTTAAAGAATGTAAAAGTAAAGAATGTAAAAGACAAAAGCAACAATGTAAAAGACACAATGGGAAAATGTCTGTGGTTAACATGTGTATGTGCGGGGGGATAACCAGACAGTCATACTAGACAATGCTGACCACATTTCGCTGTTTATAGTTTCGCTTAGGAAGTAAAAAACTGTATAAAGTGCAGATTATAATTAGACGTCTGTTGCTGGGGGAACGTGATTGGGTGATGTAATGAATTACATAACCGACCCTATAATGTATAAAAGAAGTTTTGATACCACTGTAAGAACGAGAAGCTGGTCACTAGACCGCGAGGCTATGACGCTTCTCCCAGTGCGCTTTGAATAATAAACTGTGATCTTTTGCTTTGAAACAGACTCGAGTGAATTAAATTTTCACCAACAATACAGTTACACGCTTAGATAAAGCTCGGGTTAGACCCCATCTGGAGCACTGAGTTCAGCTCTGGGCACTTCTGGGTTGTATTGGCCTTGGAGGGGGTGCAGCACAGACTCACCAGAACGATACCGGGGCTAAAAGGGCTAAATTATGAGGACAGATTGCATACACCAGACTTGTATTCCCTCAAGTATAGAAGATTAAGGGGTGATCTAATTGAGATGTAAAACGAGGAAAAGTGTTGATAGGGCAGATAGAGAGAAACTATTTCCTCTGGTGGGGGGAGTTCAGAACAAGGGGGCATAACCTTAAAATTAGAGCCAGGCCGTTCAGGGGGGTGATGTCAGAAAGCACTTCTTCACACAAAGGGTGGTGGAAATCTGGAACTCTCTCCCCCCAAAAGCTGTCGAGGCTGGGGGTTCAATTGAAAAATTCAAAACTGAGATGGATAGATTTTTGTTGGGCAAGGGTATTAAGGGTCACAGAACCAAGGCGGGTAGATGGAGTTTATATATTCAAGCAGGAGTTAGATATATTTCTTAAGGCTAAGGGGATCAAGGGATATGGGGAGAAAGCAGGGACAGGGTACTGAATTTGGATGATCAGCCATGATCTCATTGAATGGTGGAGCAGGCTCGAGGGGCCGAATGGCCTACTCCTGCTCCTATCTTCTATGTTTCTATGTTTCTATGTTAAGATACAGATCAGCCATGATCTCATTGAATGGCGGAACAGGCTCAAGGGGCTGAATGGCCTCCTCCTGTTCCTATCTTCTATGTTTCTATGTTTCTATGTTAAGATACAGATCAGCCATGATCTCATTGAATGGCGGAACAGGCTCGAGGGGCTGAATGGCCTACTCCTGCTCCTATGTTTCTTGAGCGGGACGGAGAGGACAACCCCAGCTATAAAGCAGTAGATACGTTAACATCCAGCGGTCCGTGAGAGTGAGTTGAAACAATGACGCTTCCTTTCGCCGTCTCTTCGTCCCCTCACCCAGCAGCTCAGGCACTTGAACAACCATTGCCTTTGTGTCCAAATAGACCGGAAATTATTCTCTGCTATTTGGAAGCACGTGACGCGAAGACATTATTCGTGCTGAAACGTATGATCCTGTCACCTGCCATGAGCTTGAGAGTGTGAATATAAACCTGGTGACAGCTTGTCAGGACAGCAACAACAACTTGCATTCATATAGCGCCTTTAACATTGTAAAATGTTCCAAAGCGCTTCACTGGAGCATAATCAAACAAAATTTGACACTGAGCCACATAAGCAGATATTAGAACAAGTGACTAAAAGCATGGTCAAAGAGGTAGGTTTTAAGGAGTGTCTTAAAGGAGCAGAGAGAGGCAGAGAGGCGGAGAGGTTTAGGGAGAGAATCCCAGAGTTTGGGGAAAACACATTCACAAGATCGCATTTCATGAGCTGGAAAAAGAGGTTCAGAGGCAGAATGTTCATCGTCACTGCAAATTAACAAACCAACTGATTCTACACAGTGCAGTAGAACTGGAAATCTCGAATGTTACAGTGAGGGAGGTCAGGGTGCTACAGTGTTACAGTGAGGGAGATCGGGGTGTGTTACCGTGTTACAGTGAGGGAGATCAGGGTGTTACAGTGTTACAGTGAGGGAGGTCAGGGTGTTACAGTGTTACAGTGAGGGAGTTCGGGGTGTGTTACAGTTTTACAGTGAGGGAGATCAGGGTGTGTTATAGTGTTACAGTGGGGGAGCTCGGGGTGTTACAGTGGGGGAGCTTGGGGTGTTACAGTGTTACAGTGGGGGAGATCGGGGTGTTACAGTGTTACAATGAGGGAGATCAGGGTGTGTTAAGTGTTACAGTGAGGGTATCAGGGTGTTAGTGTTACAGTGGGGGAGATTGGGGTGTTACAGTGTTACAGTGGGGGAGATCAGGGTGTGTTACAGTGTTACAGTGAGGGAGATCGAGGTGTTACAGTGTTACAGTGAGGGAGTTCGGGGTGCTACAGTGTTACAGTGAGGGAGATCAGGGTGTTACAGTGTTACAGTGAGGGAGATCGGGGTGTGTTACCGTGTTACAGTGAGGGAGATCAGGGTGTTACAGTGTTACAGTGAGGGAGTTCGGGGTGTGTTACAGTTTTACAGTGAGGGAGATCAGGGTGTGTTATAGTGTTACAGTGGGGGAGCTCGGGGTGTTACAGTGGGGGAGCTTGGGGTGTTACAGTGTTACAGTGGGGGAGATCGGGGTGTTACAGTGTTACAGTGGGGGAGATCGGGGTGTTACAGTGTTACAATGAGGGAGATCAGGATGTGTTAAGTGTTACAGTGAGTGTATCAGGGTGTTACAGTGTTACGGTGAGGGAGATCGGGGTGTGTTACAGTATTACAGTGGGGGAGATCAGGGTGTTACAGTGTTACAGTGAGGGAGGTCAGGGTGTTACAGTGTTACAGTGAGGGAGGTCAGTGTGTTACAGTATTACAGTGAGGGAGGTCAGGGAGTTACAGTGTTACAGTGAGGGAGGTCAGGGTATTACAGTGTTACAGTGAGTGAGGTCAGGGTGTTACAGTGTTACAGTGAGGGAGATCAGGGTGTTACAGTGTTACAGTGAGGGAGGTCAGGGTTTTACAGTATTAAAGTGAGGGAGATCAGGGTGTTACAGTGTTACAGTGAGGGAGGTCAGTGTGTTACAGTGTTACAGTGAGGGAGGTCAGGATGTTACAGTGAGGGAGGTCGGGTGTTACAGTGAGGGAGTTCAGGGTGTTACAGTGAGGGAGGTCAGGGTGTTACAGTGTTACAGTGAGGGAGATCAGGGTGTTACAGTGAGGGAGGTCAGGGTGTTACAGTATTACAGTGAGGGAGGTCAGGGTGTTACAGTGTTACAGTGAGGGAGGTCAGGGTATTACAGTGTTACAGTGAGTGAGGTCAGGGTGTTACAGTGTTACAGTGAGGGAGATCAGGGTGTTACAGTGTTACAGTGAGGGAGGTCAGGGTGTTACAGTGTTACAGTGAGGGAGATCAGGGTGTTACAGTGTTACAGTGAGGGAGGTCAGGGTGTTACAGTGTTACAGTGAGGGAGGTCAGGGTGTTACAGTATTAAAGTGAGGGAGATCAGGGTGTTACAGTGTTACAGTGAGGGAGGTCAGTGTGTTACAGTGTTACATTGAGGGAGGTCAGGATGTTACAGTGAGGGAGGTCAGGGTGTTACAGTGTTACAGTGAGGGAGTTCAGGGTGTTACAGTGAGGGAGGTCAGGGTGTTACAGTGTTACAGTGAGGGAGATCAGGGTGTTACAGTGAGGGAGGTCAGGGTGTTACAGTGTTACAGTGAGGGAGTTCAGGGTGTTACAGTGAGGGAGGTCAGGGTGTTACAGTGTTACAGTGAGGGAGATCAGGGTGTTACAGTGAGGGAGGTCAGGGTGTTACAGTGTTACAGTGAGGGAGATCAGGGTGTTACAGTGAGGGAGGTCAGGGTGTTACAGTAAGGGAGATCAGGGTTTTACAGTGTTACAGTGAGGGAGATCAGGGTGTTACAGTGTTACAGTGAGGGACAAATGTGAGAAGTCGCACAATACCAGGTTATAGTCCAACAGCTTTATTTGAAATCACAAGTTTTCGGAGCACTGCTCCTTCGTCAGGTGAAGTGAAGAGATGCATATAGTCACAGCATATATAGTCAGAGAACACTGTCAGATGATTACAGTTAATCTTTCCAACTGCCGTTTATCACACCTCGGCAGAGAGATAATCACGGCAATCAAAGGTGTGGATGGTGTCCAAACAGGTCAGTCAGGAAAACATTACATCAAAGACAATGTGGCAGATGCTGGGGTCTGTATGGAGATCAGGGTGTTACAGTGTTACAGTGAGGGAGGTCAGGGTGTTACAGTGTTACACTGAGGGAGGTCAGGGTGTTACAGTGTTATAGTGAGGGAGATCAGGGTGTTACAGTGTTACAGTGAGGGAGGTCAGGGTGTTACAGTGTTACACTGAGGGAGGTCAGGGTGTTACAGTGTTATAGTGAGGGAGATCAGGGTGTTACAGTGTTACAGTGAGGGAGGTCAGGGTGTTACAGTGTTACACTGAGGGAGGTCAGGGTGTTACAGTGTTACAGTGAGGGAGATCAGGGTGTTACAGTGTTACAGTGAGGGAGATCAGTATATTACAGTGTTACAGTGAGCGAGATCAGGGTGTTACAGTGAGCGAGATCAGGGTGTTACAGTGTTACAGTGAGCGAGATCAGGGTGTTACAGTGAGCGAGATCAGGGTGTTACAGTGTTACAGTGAGCGAGATCAGGGTGTTACAGTGTTACAGTGAGGGAGGTCAGTGTGTTACAGTGTTACAGTGAGGGAGGTCAGTGTGTTACAGTGTTACAGTGAGGGAGGTCAGGGTGTGTTACAGTGTTACAGTGTTACAGTGAGGGAGGTCAGGGTGTGTTACAGTGTTACAGTGAGCGAGATCAGGGTGTTACAGTGTTACAGAGAGGGAGGTCAGTGTGTTACAGTGTTACAGTGAGGGACATCAGGTTTTTATAGTGTTACAGTGAGGGAGGTCAGGGTGTTACAGTATTACAGTAAGGGACGTCAGGGTGTTACAGTGTTACATTGAGGGAGGTCAGGGTGTTACAGTATTACAGTAAGGGACGTCAGGGTGTTACAGTGTTACATTGAGGGAGGTCAGGGTGTTACAGTATTACAGTAAGGGACGTCAGGGTGTTACAGTGTTACAGTGAGGGAGGTCAGGCTGTTACAGTGTTACAGTGAGGGAGGTCAGGGTGTTACAGTGTTACAGTGAGGGAGATCTGTGTGTTTCAGTGTTACAGTGAGCGAGTTCAGGGTGTTACAGTATTACAGTGAGGGAAATCAGGGTGTTACAGTGTTACAGTGAGGGAGTTCAGGGTGTTACAGTGAGGGAGGTCAGGGTGTTACAGTGTTACAGTGAGGGAGTTCAGGGTGTTACAGTATTACAGTGAGGGAGGTCAGTGTGTTACAGTGTTACAGTGAGGGAGGTCAGGGTGTTACAGTGTTACAGTGAGGGAGATCAGGGTGTTACAGTGTTACACTGAGGGAGGTCAGGGTGTTACAGTGTTACAGTGAGGGAGGTCAGGGTGTTACAGTGTTACAGTGAGGGAGGTCAGTGTGTTACAGTGTTACAGTGAGGGAGGTCAGGGTGTTACAGTGTTACAGTGAGGGAGGTCTGGGTGTTACAGTGTTACAGTGAGGGAGGTCAGATTGTTACAGTGTTACAGTGAGGGAGGTCAGGGTGTTACAGTGTTACAGTGAGGGAGATCAGGGTGTTACAGTGTTACAGTGAGGGAGGTCAGGGTGTTACAGTGTTACAGTGAGGGAGGTCAGGGTGTTACAGTGTTACAGTGAGGGAGGTCAGATTGTTACAGTGTTACCGAGAGGGAGGTCTGGGTGTTACAGTGTTACAGTGAGGGAGGTCAGGGTGTTACAGTGTTACAGTGAGGGAGGTCAGGGTGTTACAGTGTTACAGTGAGGGAGATCAGGGTGTTACAGTGTTACACTGAGGGAGGTCAGGGTGTTACAGTGTTACAGTGAGGGAGGTCAGGGTGTTACAGTGTTACAGTGAGGGAGGTCAGGGTGTTACAGTGTTACAGTGAGGGAGGTCAGGGTGTTACAGTGTTACAGTGAGGGCGATCAGGGTGTTACAGTGTTACAGTGAGGGAGATCAGGGTGTTACAGTGTTACAGTGAGGGAGGTCAGGGTGTTACAGTGTTACAGTGAGGGAGGTTGTCCTATTCAGAGTGTTACAGTGAGATACGCTACATGACAGCCATATCCTAGCATACAAAGGCAGTGATTTTATGCACTGAGAAGTAAATATTTTGATTAAGCATAGGCAGGTGATGATGGAAGTGTCAGTCTCGAGTGTGTGGGCTGCCAGTGCAGGGCACTCTGTCCCAGAGCCCCTTCCCAGCTCAATACAGCAATCATCTCTCTGCCGAACCTCCCACACCCTCTGCTGAACCGCCTGCCTCGCCTCCACACATAGCGTCACAGCCGTTTCCTTTTCATTCCCAGCTTGCTTGAAATAGCTGCCGTTCCCACGAGATTAGCAGCAGAGAACTTGTTTGCATCACAGTGACTAAAACTCTTTCCATCGTCATCAGGAATTTCCGTGTTTAGCTCGATCTTGATTTGCTCTTTGCACTCAACACCCAGGCAGGCAACAGGCCGCAAAGAGCACGGGTCATGTCTGGATTTATATTCGCGGCTACTGCAACAGTGAGGAACTCGGTGGGATAGTCCTCGAGATGATGGGGTCTTCCTCAGGATATTGTGGTACTCTTCAGGATAGTGGTGTGGTCATCAGGATAATGGGATACTATTCAGGATAGTGGGATAGTCCTCACGGTATTGGCATAGTCCTCAGGGTATTGGGGTAGTCCTCAGAGTAGTGGAAGTGCATTGGGGTACTCCTGAGGATAGTGGGGTACGCCTCAGGATAATGGGATAATCCTCAGGAAAATGGGGGAGCCCTTGGGATAGTGGGGTACTCCTCGGGAAAGTGGGTCCTCCTCAGGATAGTGGTGTGGTCATCACGATTGTGGGGTGGTCATCAGTATAATGGGGTACTCTCCAGGATAGCAGGGTGTTCCTCAGGAGAGTGGGGTAGTCCTCAAGATAGTGGGGTACACCTCGTGATAGTAGGGTACTCTTCAGGATTGTGGGTCCTCCTCAGGATAGTTCCATGAGATTTTGGGGTTACTCCTTGGGAAAGTGGGACACTCCTTGGGAATGTTGGGCACTGCTTGAAGTAGTAGAGTACTCCTCCAGGTAGCCTCAGCAATTTTTCAGATGGGGAAAAAAAAAACAGGGTCAAGTTACTTCTTCTTAGAAACATAGAAGTTAGGAGCAGGAGCAGGCCATTCGGCCCCTCGAGCCTGCTCCGCCATTCGATGAGATCATGGCTGATCATCCAAACTCAGTACCCTGTCCCTGCTTTCTCCCCATATCCCTTGATACCTTTAGCAATATGGGACTTTAGGACTAGGTGTGGCTGGGGTGCCTTCTGTGACTCTCTGTGATAATATGCTTGTGTGTGTACAGTATTTGTAAGTGTGTCGAACAACAGTGCCAAGACAGACTCGAAGAGCTTTGGATAGCTCCACAATACTATCCACTGCTTCTTTGCATTAGAGCAGGCTTCATTGGCTGAAACCTACAGTTCCCTGGATCACCACATCGAGCTTCAATTATAGCACTACCTCTCAGTCCTTTACTTAATGCTCCTGGCCAGCATTTATTGTCCTTGTTAAGCAGCACCTCGATTTCAAAATTCTCATCCTTGTTTTCAAATCCTTCCATGGCCTCGCCCCCCTCCCTATCTCTGTAATCTCCTCCAGCCCCACAACCCCCCGAGATATCTGCGCTCCTCTAATTCTGCCCTCTTGAGCATCCCTGATTATAATCGCTCCACCATTGGCGGCCGTGCCTTCAGCTGCCAAGGCCCTAAGCTCTGGAATTCCCTGCCTAAACCTCTCCGCCTCTCTTTCCTCCTTTAAGACGCTCCTTAAAACCAACCTCTTTGACCAAGCTTTTGGTCACCTGCCCTAATTTATCCTTATGTGGCTCGGTGTCAAATTTTTTGTCTTGTAATACTCCTGTGCTGTGCAGCACCTTGGGACATTTTACTAAGTTAAAGCCACTATATAAATACAAGTTGTTGAGATGGTGGTGGAGAGCCACCTTATATAACTGAGTGGCTTTTTCAGATTACAATCAACCCTGTTGGACTAGAACTGGGAGTCACATATAGGCCAGACCGGGTAAGGACGGCAGATTTCCTTCCCTAAAGGACATTAGTGAACTAGAGGGGTTTTATGGTCACCATTTTAGATTTATTTAACTAACTGAATTTAAATTCCACAGATGCCATGGTGGGATTTGAACTCATGTACTCCGGACCATTCGTCCAGGTCTCTGGATTACTAGACCAGTAACATAGCCACTATGCTACCTACCTACCATAGCTCCTGGTTCATTGTATTGGTTGATCCTGGTCCATTGTGTTGGATGCTCCTAGTTCATTGTGTTGGGTGCTTCAGCAACACTGGATTAACAACCCAGCCTTAATTAAATGAGAAGTCGCACAACACCAGGTTATAGTCCAACAGTTTTATTTGAAATCACGAGCTTTCGGAGCGCTGCTCCTTCGTCAGGTAAAGTGAAGGAATACAAATCAGCAAAGCATATATAGACAGAGAACAACGCCTGTGTAGCGTACAATGTCAGACGACTACAGTTAATCTTTCTGACTGCCTTCTATCACACCTCGGCAGAGAAACAATCAGGCCAGTCAGGAAGGCATTACATCAAAGACACAGCAAAATACAGCTAAGACAATGAGGTGGGGTCACAGGGGGTCCAACGTGTCAAATGCTGCAGTCTATATGGTTAAGCTTTTTTACTTTTTTTTAAAACTGGAAATCACATCTGTGAACAAGCCAACGACGACTCGAGTCTGGATGACTCTACGTCATGTAGCGTGACATGAAACCAAGATCCCGGTTGAGGCCGTCCTCATGGGTGCGGAACTAGGCTATCAGTTTCTGCTCGATGATTTTGCGTTGTCATGTGTGTCTCGAAGGCCGCCTTGGAGAACGATTACCCGCAGATCCGAGGCTGAATGTCCTTGACTGCTGAAGTGTTCCTCGACTGGGAGGTAACAATCCTGCCTGGCGATTGTTGCGCCATTAATTAAATGAATGCACCAATTTCTTGTGCAGTGTTGACTCCAAAGGCACCATATTCAAGCTTTTAAGGACAAGGATCAGTCGTGATCACGTCCAATGAATGCTTGAACATGTCCCATTCTTAGCTCTGAATCTGTGGCTTTGCTGACGGTTCATTCGCTGACCAGAGAGAGCCACAATATGCAGTCAGTGAGAGTTACTAAGCTGTTTAGGCATATATGTAAAAATCACAACATCGCTACCAAAATCTACTGAAATAATGAATTCCCTTTTCACTGCGGCCTAGTTTGCCAAGATCTCAGTCATGCTGCCAGCATTCCCCGAACGCTGCAGCACGTCCCTGCACCAGGCTCATTACAGATGTGAGAGGTTGAGCTGCAAAGGCAGGCTTGAGTATGAGCACGTCGCACAGGAACAAAACAATGCTGAAGTGAGAGTGTATGTTTATCAGAGTGCTTGAGTCAGCATGCGGCTTGAACTGATTAGGCACCAATGCGTTGAATCACATCTGATCTACCTTCCATCACCTCGGCAGTTGAGGCTTTCATTGTTATTAGGCAATAAGGCAAAAAAGAAAAATCCTCAACATTATCAAAAAGGTGCAATGCGTAATTGCTGAGGAATGTTGAGCCAGAATTTTTTGGCGACCTATGTAATAGTCATCTTTCAATATTATCTGCTATTTGTAAAGTGTTGCGGAGGTCAATCACAAAAGTTCCAAGAAAATAATGATTTAATATGGGCTTTTTAACTGCTTGTCAATGCCCAGAATTTGCTTGTTGATGTTCTTTGGCATGGTTACAGTTGCCATGATGTGGAGATGCCGGTGTTGGACTGGGGTGGGGACAAATGTGAGAAGTCGCACAACACCAGGTTATAGTCCAACAGCTTTATTTGAAATCACAAGCGTTCGGAGCGCTGCTCATTCGTCACCTGACGAAGGAGCAGCACTCCGAAAGCTTGTGATTTCAAATAAAGCTTTGGACTATAACCTGGTATTGTGCGACTTCTCACAATGGTTACAGTTGGTATTTCCCTCGAGGGTGACCTTCTCACATTGTCAGAAGATTCATTGAATTTCTCCCAGTGGTGAAGTTGGCCAAGTCTCCAGAGGAACATAGGAATAGGAGGAGGCCATTCAGCCGCTTGGGCCTGATCCGCCAATTGCGATCTTTGTGGCCTTATTAATTTGCGTTGCTACTTTACAAAGTGTCAGCTGTGGCTCAGTGGGTAGCACTCTAGCGTCATGGAGGTTGTAGGTTCAAGTGCGCACTCCAGGGACTATGAATGCATAAATCTAAGTCTGACACTCCAATGCATTGCTGAGGGAGAGCTGCACTGTTGGAGGTGCTGTCTTTCGGATGAGATATTAAACTGAGGCTCCGTCTGCCCTCTCAAGTGGACGTAAAAGATCCCGTGAAGAAGGGCAGGGGAGTTATCCCCGGTGTCCTGGGCCAATATTTATCCCTCAATCAACATAACTAAAAAAACAGATGATCTGGTCATTATCACATTGCAGTTTGTGGGAGTTCCTGTGCGCAAATTGGCTGCCGCGTTTCCCGCATTACAACAGTGACTACACTCCAAAAAGTACTTCATTGGCTGTAAAGCGCTTTGAGACGTCCAGTGGTCGGGAAAGGTGCTATATAAATGCAAGTCTGTCTTTCTTTTACTGATTTATGTATCTATCTTCCCAGATCTCGTTGCTCCTCCACCCCATTTAGTTACTTACCTTCCAAGGACTAAGTGGCCTCCTCACTCCTCCTGCCAAAATGAACCACCTCACACTTCACTGTATTAAATTTCAATTGCTGTTTATCCGCCCACTCTGCAAGCCTGTTTAATGTCTTCCTGTATTTCGGTGCAGTCCTCCACATTATTAGCTATACCCCCTGATGTAAGAAAACTACTCGGCACTTGGTCTAAGCGTTAAACAAGGCTTTAATCAACTGTTTTACAACATGGAGGTCTAGTTGTGTCCTTCACTAGTTCCTGTTAAGAATGTCCCGCGCAAGCTGGGCCCGTGCCTGAGTATTTATACTCTCCCTGGACAGCGCCACCAGCAGGCCACCCAGTATTATTTCATAAGTCATTTCCACATGAATGACAAGATTCATGTCACCCCCAATTTGCTATGATCTGCAAATTTTGACACCATACCTTCAACTCCTGAGTCCAAATCATTTAAGTATAAGCTGAAAGAAGTGGTCCCAGCACGGATCCCTGCGGGGCACCACTTCCCACTTCCTGCCACTCCAAAAAATCTCTCCTTAATTCCTACCCTCTGTTTCCTGTTTTTTCACCATCTTGCAATCTATTCTGCTGTTTGACCTCTGACTCCACATGCCCTGACCTTTGACATGAGTCTTTTATGTGGCAACTCAACAAAGGCTTTCTGAAAGTCCATATATACCACATCTACTATGATGCCCTTGTCTACTCTTTCTGTCCTTTCTTCAAAATAATTCAATACACTTGGTCAAATAAGACATTCCTTTCAGAAATCCATGCTGACTATTTTGTATTGTATTCTCTGTCTCTCGGTGTTTTGTTATCTGATCTTTTAGCAAAGATTCTAGTACCTTTCCTACCATTAACATTAAGCTATGGTTACAGTAGTGTAGTGGTTATGTTACTGGACTAATAATCTCTTAGGCCTGGGCTAATAATTATTTTTTATTCATTCAAGGGATGTGGGCGGCGCTGGCGAGGCCAGCGTTTATTGCCCATTCCTAATTGCTATTGAGAAGGTGGTGATGAGCCGCCCTCTTGAACCGCTGCAGTCCGTGTGGTGAAGGTACTCCCACAGTGCTGTTAGGGAGGGAGTTCCAGGATTTTGACCCTGCAACAATGAAGGAACAGCAATATATTTCCAAGTCAAAATGGTGTGTGACTTGGAGGGGAACTTGCAAGTGGTGGTGTTCCCATGCGGCTGTTGCCATTGTCCTTCTAGGTGGTAGAGGTCGCGGGTTAGGGAAGTGCTGTCGAAGAAGCCTTGGCGAGTTGCTGCAGTGCATCTTGTACACTACAGCCACCGTGTGCCGGTGGTGGAGGGAGTGAATGTTTAAGGTGGTGGATGGGGTGCCAATCAAGCGGGCTGCTTTGTCCTGGATGGTGTCAAGCTTCTTGAGTGTTGTTGCAGCTGCACTCATCCAGGCAAGTGGAGAGTATTCCATCACACTCTTTACTTGTGCCTTGTAGCTGGTGGAAAGGCTTTGGGGAGTCAGGAGGTGAGTCACTCGCCACAGAATACCCAGCCTCTGACCTGCTCTTGTTGTCACAGTATTTATGTGGCTGGTCCAGTTAAGTTTCTGGTCAATGGTGACCTCCAGGATGTTGATGGTGGGGGATTCGGCGATGGTAATGCCATTGAATGTCAAGGGGAGGTGGTTAGACTCTCTCTTGTTGGAGATGGTTATTGCCCGGCACTTGTGTGGCGCAAATGAGAGAGCATGAGTTCAAATCCCATCATGGCAATTTGAGAATTTGAATTCAGTTTTAAAAAATCTGAAAATAAAAAGCTAGTATCAGTAAAAGTGACCGTGAAGCTGTCGGATTGTGGTAAAATCCCAACTGGTTCACCGATGTCCTTTAGGGAAGGAAACCTGCCGTCCTTAACCCGCCTGGTCTATATGTGACTCCAGTCCCACACCAAAGTGGTTCTTAACTGCCCTCTGAAGTGGCCTAGCAAGCCAATCAGTTGTATCAAACAGCTCCTGCAAGTTTCACCATCAGCTTCTAATACGGGATGGGTGATAATTGATCACCTCGCCAGCGATGCCCACATCCTGAGAATGAATTAAAAAAAGGCTAACTGGTCTATAGTCCATAATTCAGTGTGGGAATTAATTGGCATATTATTCAAAGATCTAATGAGACTCACTCTGGAACCAGGGGAGAGAGGAGGAGAATTTTTTTCCTGCAGTGAGTAGTTATGATCAGTGGAACGCGCTGCCTGAAAGGGCGGTGGAAGCAGATTCAATAGTAACTTTCAAAAAGCGAATCGGATAAATACTTGAAAAGGAAAGCAAAATCCGGAGCTACGGGGAAAGAGTGGGACTAATTGGAGAGCTCTTTCAAAGAGCCGGCACAGGCACGATGGGCCAAATGGCCTCCTTCTGTGCAGTAAGTTTCCACAATAACTCTGCCCCTCGATGTTATGACATCTGCTTGCAACTGCCAGTGGAGTCTCGCAAAATCTAATCTCTCCATCCCACCCTGATCACGTGCCCTCGTCCCAAAATCAGAGGAGCACAGCGCCTGTACTGGTGTGATAGCTTTTGATTTTCCACTGCCCATTCCAGTGAGCGGGATCTCCTCTTAGTGCAATTTAGTGTCAAATTAAGGGGTTTCTTCGTGTTATGGCTCCATGCCCACGAGGAAATGGGTTGTGACTTTCCGAACTCATTTCACACGGCCTCTTACAGCCAAAGAAGATATAATGTACGGTGTATTGAAGTGTATCTCTATCAAACTAACCATACTGGGACTCATCGAGCTCGCTGTAAAGCATTGAAAAGGAAAATCGGAAACTGATAGCTTTATTTGGAATGAGTTCAGTAATTACAACATCCATCTGTGACCTTTCAGCAGTAATTCAATCCTGGCTTCTCCTGATTAGCCGAGCTTTCAAAGGTTACTCTTGATCCTGGAAGCTCATCTGATAAATGCAGGGCCTGCGCCGTTATCCGACTCTGCTCCTAGTCAGTGTTGAGTTAGCCAGTCTCAGCACTCGGGATGTCAAGATTGCCCTTAGCGCTCCTGGATCAACAACAAGATCTTGCATTTATATAGCGCCTTTAACATAGTAAAAATGTCCCAAGGCTCTTCCCAGGAGCGATTATCAAACAAAATTTGACACCGTGCCACGTAAGGAGATATTAGGACAGGTGACCAAAAGCTTGGCCGAAGAGGTGGGGTTTAAGGAGCGTCTTAAAGGAGGAGAGAGAGGTGGGGTTTTAGGGAGGCGATTCCAGAGCTTAGGGCCTTGGCAGCTCAAGGCATGGCCGCCATTGGCAGAGCAATTAAAATCAGGGAGGCCAGAATTGGAGGAGCGCCGAGGTCTCAGGAGGTAACCATTCTATGATTCTGTCTACGGGGAAAGGGCGGGGTGGGTAGTGGAGCTAGCTGAAGTGCTCTTGCAGAGAGCCGGCACGGGCTCGACCTGCTAAATGGCCTCCTTCTGTGCTGTAGCCATTCTATGATTCTAGGTTGTAGGGCTGGAGGAGGCTACAGAGATGGGGAGGGGCAAGGCCAGCCATGGAGGGATTTGAACACAAGGATGAGAATTTTAAAATCGAGGGAAGAGAAAAATAAATCAAGCAAGATTTCCATTCCTCATCGCTCTCAAATAACTGCTGCTGGAAAGTGGACATCCATGAGCACATGATCAACAGTAGTTGTGATGCCCACCAGAGTCGAATAGCTCATTGTCATGTTTCAAGATTTTTGCCTATTTGTCCAGGAAGGGAATATGGGGTTAATTTATATTAAATTGTTGCTATGAAATTATATTCAATTCACACAGGAATGCACAAGTTATTCAGGATGTTAATTTAGACTTGGGTGCCAATAGTTATGCTCACAATACCATATCAGTTCAACATAATGAGAATCGTGCATTGCCTCCTGGAGATATTCGCAGCTGTAATATTAGAATGGCTTCCATTCATTGAGCACAGCAGGGGTCCTAGCTGGTCAGACAATGTGACTGCTATGGGACGCACATGCACCATTTGAGGTTGCAATTTTAAATGGCAGTTTGATATGCTAAACCGCAATATAGAGAGCTCGGCGATGGGCAGAGGTTAAGCTTTTAGCTTCCTCTCGCTGTGTGAAAAAACAGAATCTGCAGCAGTTGAAGTTCGGAACAGTCAGAGCGAGATACCGATAGGTCTCGGCTTTTAAGTTAGTCAGCAATACTGACTTGTAAAGTGAGACAGGCCCTTATGAAGGGCAGATTTTGTGTCATTCTTTATTTTTGATGTTACCAGGAGCAATAGGAAATAGGTGAATCTCGCTGTGAAAATGGTATTCTCTTCATTCAGGTATTTCATGTAACAATTGGCCTGATACCACTGGAGCATTTATCAGCCCATCTTTTGAACGATAGCAGAAATGCACGTGGGGCATAGGTGAGATCAGAGTGTCCAGTGCACACAATGAGGGGTCCTCTAATTGCAGCCCCGAGTCACACTATTGTTTAACAAGATATCAAGCCATGTGGGATGCAAGGTCCGACTGCGGGAGTAACCGCGATGCTGAGCCTGAGAGAATGGGGCCAAAAACCCACAGGGTCAGGGGTCAGGGAGGGGGGGCATGACCCCTCATTACTGTGTGACATGGGGGGGACGTAAGCACCGCTTCGGGCTGCGTCTCAGGCGCCTTGCCTGCCCGTGGCGGTCGGAAACTCTGGAACTCACCCAACCATGGTTGGGAGGGAGGAGTGAGCTTGCTCAGGCCCTCTCGACCCTGGTGGCGGTCCATTTAGACCCTTTGTTTGCTGATCTGTGCATTTATGAAGAGGGGAGCAATCTGGAGAAGAAGTATTGTACTAAAGCGCTTTAGGCAGGACAACTGAACCACTTGCCAGTTGAGTGCTCTGAGGGATAGCATGCAGATGCAGAGAAGGCCAAGGATAGACTTTAAGGGGATCGTGTAAGGATGGGAGGAGATTTTATTGCTAGAGATGATTTGGTTACAACTAGATAAGTAAGAGTGGAACCAAGTGTGGACAGTCCCACTGAGCTGAGCAAAGGAGAAGAGAGCTATGGTGTGGTCATTAGGGTCAAAGGTTGCCAAGAGACAAGGACATTGAGGTAGGATAGTGCCCCACAGTCACAGTTGCAGACTTGGGAGAAGAAAGGGAGGTTGGAGATGGAGTGGCACTTGGAGAAAACAGAGGGATCGAGGGTGAATTTCAGATTGGTGCGGGGAAGGCAGTGCGCCATGCGCTGGACACGTCAGCTGACCAATGGCGGAAGCATGGAGGCGGGGCGTTCGGAGGTCATGTGATGACACCGCCTGAAACACGTCCAACCACGGTTGGCGGCCCGACACACTAGTCAGGCTGCAATAAAGCACTAGGCTGCAGAAATTGATCTCGGCCTATTTTCAGGGGCAAGCTGGAGGCCTGAGGCTTGACTGAAATTAGGCCTCAAACCTCGCTTCAATAATTGAGGTGAGCTGCTGACAACTGTCGCGGCTCCGGGAGCAACTCGCCGATCGCCCAGGGACCAGTTTAGACCACCTGCCTGGCGGCAGCAACCCTTGGGTAAGTAGTGGGAAGTAGGGTCGGGGGGTGGGGGAGGAGAACAGGAGGGGGTAGAAGGCTAGCATGGGCTGGTAGCGGCCCGCAGTTGTGCTATGGAGCAGGGAGGTGCAACTTCCAGCAGGGGATCCTCAAACAGGCATTAGGCCCCTGATTTACATATGCAAGGGGCCTAACACCTGTTTCAAGTGGGAGTCAGGGGCTTTTACCAATATGGTGGTATCCCTAAATCAGACGCAGATTGGACGCAAAATTGGTCCTTTTTGCCCCCGTTTTTCGCCTAAAAAACTGACTTAACAGATTGGGCAGAGTCAACATGGATTTATGAAAGGGAAATCATGTTTGACAAATCTGTTAGAGTTTTTTGAGGTTGTAGCTAGCAGAATAGATAAGGGGGAACCAGTAGATGTGGTTAATTTGGATTTTCAGAAGGCATTCGATAAGGTGCCACACATGAAGTTATTAAACAAAATTAGGGCTCATGAGATTGGGGGTAATATACCAGCATGGATTGAGGATTGGTTAACAGACAGAAAACAGAGAAGTAGGAATAAACGGGTCATTTTCAGGTTGGCAGGCTGTAACTAGTGGGGTACCGCAAGGATCAGTGCTTGGGCCTCAGCTATTCACAATCTACATCAATGATTTGGATGAGGGGACCAAATGTAATACATCCAAGTTTGCTGATGATACAAAGCTAGGTGGGAAGGTAAGTTGTGAGGAGGATGCAAAGAGGCTTCAAGGGGATATAGACAGGCTAAGTGAGTGTGCAAGAACATGGCAAATGGAATATAATGTGGAGAAATGTGATGCTATCCACTTGGGTAGGAAAAATAGAAAAGCAGTGCATTTTTTAAATGGTGAGAGATTGGGAAATGTTGGTGTTCAGAGGGACCTGGGTGTCCTTGTAAACGAATCACTGAAAGTTAACATGCAGGTACAGCAAGCAATTAAGAAAGCAAATGGTATGTTGGCCTTTATTACAAGAGGATTTGAGTATAAGAGTAAAGATGTCATACTGCAATTATATAGGGCCCTGGTGAGACCACACCTGGAGTATTGTGTACAGTTTTGGTCTCCATACCTAAGGAAGGATATACTTGCCATAGAGGGAGTGCAACGAAGGTTCACCAGACTGGTTCCTGGAATGGGGGGGATTGTCCTATGAGGAGAGATTGAGGAGACTAGGCCTATATTCTCTAGAGTTTAGAAGAATGAGAGGTGATCTCATTGAAACATACAAAATTCTTACAGGGCTTGACAGGGTAGATGCAGGGAGGATGTTTCCCCTGGCTGGGGAGTCTAGAACCAGGGGTCACAGTCTCAGATTAAGGGGTCGGCCATTTAGGACTGAGATGGGGAGAAATTTCTTTCACTCAGAGGGTGATGAATCTTTAGAATTCTCTACCCCAGGGGGCTGTGGATGCTCAGTCGTTGAGTATATTCATGACAGAGATTGATAGCTTTTTGGATATTAAGGGAATCACGGGATATGGGGATAGTGCAGGAAAGTGGAGATGAGGTAGAAGATCAGCCATGATCTTATTGAATGGCGGAGCAGGCTCGAAGGGCCGAATGGCCTACTCCTGCTCCTATTTCTTATGTTCTTATGAAATGATTTCTCTCCCAGCTATGGTCATTGTCGAAGTTTTATGAAAATGCGATTCTCCGTCTCTGGTGACGAGCCACAGCAGTTCATTGTATTCTCACACTGACGTTTGACAATTGAAATCATTTTTAATGAATAAATATATTTTAGGAAGTCACCACCGGGTTCTGTCACATGACATTGGCAGGAGTGCCTACTGTTGC
The DNA here is from genome assembly GCA_030390025.1 of Squalus acanthias. NCBI lineage: Eukaryota > Metazoa > Chordata > Chondrichthyes > Squaliformes > Squalidae > Squalus > Squalus acanthias. The sequence goes on along the minus strand of CM059445.1, from coordinate 5,785,586 downwards.
CTTGAGGGGATCAATGCAAGTGTTCACGCTGAGTGTCAGTGGATGGGTGATCTTATGTTTAAATGACTTCTCAAAATAATAGTGTTTATAGCATTGAATGTAGATGTGTACAGATTTATTAAGCACACAATAATAATTATTATTGAGAATAATTAAACAAGACACTGACTGTTAAGTGATACAAGAAATGTGAGGATATAATTATCAGGAAAGGTTGAACCTTTCTCTAGGGTGACCTGATTGAGGTCTTTAAAATCATGAATTGGTTTGATCGGGAAAAGAGATGTTTCCACTTTTGACGGAGACCAAAACTAAGGGCCATAAATATAACATAGTCACTAATAAATCCAATAGGGAATTCCAGATCAACTTCCTTCCCCAGATAATGGCAAGAATGTAGAGCTTGCTACAAGGAGTAGTTGAGGCGAATAGCATAGATGCATTTAAGGGGAGACTAGATAATCATAATGAGGGAGAAAGGAATAGGATATGTAGGTAGAGTGAGATGAGAGGGGTGGGAGGAGGCTCGTGTGGAGCATAAACACCAGCACCGACCAGTTGGGCCGAATGGCCTGTTTCTGTGCTGTAAATACTATGTAATGTTATATAACAGCATCACATACGGCAAAACCTTGCGAGTTATTGGCCGTGAAATTCGTAACAGTTTCAACCTTGGTGTATTCAGTTGGCCATTACTTCGAATTCCCAACTATCTGTTTCAACACCCACTCTACACAGATTCATTTCCAACCCTGCTACGTGACAATTCATATGTTTCAGTTACGTTACATAGTTATCGATCAACACTGATCTACCTGTCCTTGCAGCTATCGATCCACACTACCTCCCTTTTACTTGACTCACTCCCTAACTTTCCAGATCTAGTGTCTTTCTCAGGCAGGTGTTTATCTTCAGGGCTTGCGTGAATAAAGAAATCTTTTCTGCCTACATGAAGGTTCCCTCCTGCAAAACTTGTGATCAACGAATTACAGGAATGTTTTTAAATTAGTTTTACTGCCTAAATTGACCGTTGCTTTTCACTGCCTCAATCTTAATAAAAATAAAGCAAGCATGACTTATGATTACGCTTTCGTTGTTCGAACAGAGACTCACTTAAAAGCTGAAAGTTAATATTACTACAATATCAAGATTAATCCTTTCCTTACACCGGGCACAAAGTGAATTTAGTTAGTTTGGCAGTGGCCCATGGCGGCTTAGTCAGTAGTGGTCTTGCCTCTGGGTTCAAAGGTCATGAGTTTAAGCCCCACAGGGCCTAGGGCTTGAGCTCGTAGCCTGAGGCCACGCTGCAGTGCTGCACTGAGGGAGTGCTGCCTTGCTGGAGGTGTCGTCCTTCAGGTGAGACCTTAACACTGGGCTCTGCCTGCACATTAAAAACAAAAGCTAAAATGGATTGAGGGATGATACTCAGGAAGGATGGTATCAGAGACCTTGAACGGCCTTTTTCATCCAAATTGAAGATTATCTGATTACTACCTCATTGCTGTTTGTGGGATCTTGCTGTGCACGCATTGGCTGCCGCGTTTCCCACATTGCAGCAGTGAGTACATTTCAGAAGTACTTCACTGGCTGCAAAGCACTTTGGGGACATCCTGAGGTGGCGAAAGGCGCTATAGAAAGGCAAGTTCTTTCTATCTTCAAATGAATCCAATAAAACGATTCAGACACAAGGAGCTGGCTGTTGTAAGACTTGGATTCATAGACGTTGCATTGGAGGAGGAGGACTGTCAGCCGGCTTTGCCTGTGCTGGTGTTAGCTCTTCATCTGTAGCTGTTTACTCTAATCCCAATACCCCGCCCTCTCCCCTCAGCCTTTAATATTCTTGCTTTTCAAATGCTTATCCAATTCGCGTTTAAATGATGTTATAATCCCTGCCACAATAGTCACTTGTGGTAAAGGCATTCCATGTTCTAATAATCCTCTGTGTTAAATCATTTCTTCTAACTTCCCCCTTCATTCTTCCAGTGGTAATCCTCACTTGTTACGGATTCACCAATCAGTGGAAACAATCTTTCACTATTCACAATCTCAAAACCTTTCACAGTTCTGAAAAGCTGTGTTAAATCCCTCCCTAACCTTGTGTGTTCCAGTGAGAAAGGCCCGAATTCTTCGAGCTTTGATTCATAACGCTAACCCTCCATTGAGTTTGGTGCGCTCGTGATTTATTTGGCAGCAATGTAAGGAACACACCGGAAATCACAGAAGAAATGCAATGAGCACGATTACTGGTCTTCGTGATGTTGTTGAAGGATGAATACTGGCCAGGAAAACAGTTCTGACCAAGGGTCATCGACCTGAAACGTTAACGCTGTTTCTCTCTCCACAGATGCTGCCTGACCTGCTGAGTATATCCAGCATTTTCTCTTTTTATTTCAGATTTCCAGCATCCGCAGTATTTTGCTTTTGTATTGTTGCAGTAGTTTCAGGCACCATGGTCTCCTGGGAGGGACCCTTGCCCCATGGGTCTCAGATCTGTCTGCAACACTGTGCTGCCAATTCTCCCACCCATTCTCCTGTGGAGCATAAAAGACCAACAAACACAGGGAGGAAGTGTCGGGCAATGGAAGGTGTTGAATTTCCACCTTTTATGCAGATTTTCTGAGGTTTCTGTCGCTCTTCTGCCGAAGTGACGGATGATCAGGAGAATCCCTGCGATAATTCCCACCCCATCTGTTTATTCAGGGTAAGGGTCACTCACTGTGTAACTGTACAGAGTCACTGTTTATTCAGGGTAAGGGTCACTCACTGTGTAACTGTACAGAGTCACTGTTTATTCAGCAGGGTAAGGGTCACTCACTGTGTAACTGTACAGAGTCACTGTTTATTCAGGGTAAGGATCGCGCACTGTGTAACTGTACAGAGTCACTGTTTATTCAGGGTAAGGGTCACTCACTGTGTAACTGTACAGAGTCACTGTTTATTCAGGGTAAGGGTCACTCACTGTGTCACTGTACAGAGTCACTGTTTATTCAGGGTAAGGGTCCCTCACTGTGTAACTGTACAGAGTCACTGTTTATTCCGGGTAAGGGTCACTGACTGTGTATCTGTACAGAGTCACTGTTTATTCAGGGTAAGGGTCACTCACTGTGTAATTGTACAGAGTCACTGTTTATTCAGGGTAAGGGTCACTCACTGTGTAACTGTACAGAGTCATTGTTTATTCAGGGTAAGGGTCACTCACCGTGTAACTGTACAGAGTCACTCTTTATTCAGGATAAGGGTCATTCATTGATACAAAAGCAAAATGCTGCGGATGCTGGAAATCTGAAATAAAAACAGAAAATGCTGGAAACACTCAGCAGGTCAGGCAGCATCTGTGGAGAGAGAAACAGAGTTAACGTTTCAGGTCGATGACCTTTCGTCAGAACTGGAAAAGGTTAGAGATGTAACAGGTTTTTAAGCAAGTACAGAGGCAGGGAAAGTGGGGAGGGGAGGAAAGAACAAACGGGAAGGTCTGTGATAGGGTGGCAGGAAGGAGAGATTAAATGGCAAAAGGGATGTTGGTGCACGGCAAAAAGGAGATGGTCACGGGACAAGTAAAGAAACAAAAGATGGGTCTGGAGGAGCTGTAAATGGCAACAGCAGAATCAGCAACAACTGCTGTCCGAACAAATGGGGGCAGAGGTTATGATCTGAAATTGTTGAGAGCAAAAGGCTGTAAAGTACCTAATAGAAAGATGAGGTGCTGTTCCTTGAGCTTATGTTGAACTTCATTGGAACAGTGTAGGGTTACTCACCGTGTAACTGTACAGAGCCACTGTTTATTCAGCAGGGTAAGGGTTACTCAATGTGTAACTGTACAGAGCTTCTGATTCACCCCAGGGCTTTATACATTAGGCTGGTCTATAGATTTAAAAGTCTGACATTTCCTGTGGCGAGACTCTGGTGCTTAGCAAGTAATGATGTGTTAAACTGGCCCATTTAGATGAGCAATTACAAGATTAGCATTTGCAAAGGTGAGCATCAGGCCATTAATCTGCTGTTCAAGTGTACAATGTGTCAATGTCTGAGGTCATCAAGAATGAATCGGAGAGTTGACTCTTTGCGAGGGGCAGCGAGGGTTCTCGGAATCCAATCGCCAGCAAACCTGCTCTTTGGTTCTGGTCACAGGGGTGCGTGACATGGGCAAACTACTGAGAAATCTACGCAGGGCGGTTCCTGTACCAAAAAAACAGAATGAACCGGGAGATCTCGACACCAAAAGAAAACCTTGGAAGTACTTGGATAGGCACTTGAAGTGCCGTAACCTACAGGGCTACGGACCAAGAACTGGAAAGTGGGATTAGGCTGGATGGCCCTTTCTCGGGAGGCACAGACACGATGGGCTGAACGGCCTCCTTCTGTGCCATAAATTTCTACGTGATGTGGAGATGCCGGTGTTGGACTGGGGTGGACAAAAGTGAGACGTCGCACAACACCAGGTTATAGTCCAACAGTTTTATCTGAAATCACAAACTTTCGGAGCGGCCGCTCGAAAGCTTGTGATTTCAAATAAAACTGTTGGACTATAACCTGGTGTTGTGCGACTTCTCACATAAATTTCTACGATTCTATGATACATAATGGGTTAGTTAGGCTCGAGAAGAAGAAAAGGCCCATTAACCGTCTCCGGAACCCTTCACCACGACGAGATGAGTCTGTTTTGGGATTGGCCACGTGCTGATGTCGCGAGCCTTCGATGCCCGCGTCTCATGCCACTGGCACCAGCCTCCAAGGAAACTTTCCGGTTCAGTTAGCCGGGATAAGCCATTTATTTCAACCAATACAGAAGTGTGACTTCCTGTCTGTCTAACGTCAAATGCTCACTTTCTCCCTGTATAGGCGTACAGAGTAAGGTTAGACTTCCCTCCAGTACTCACCCCAGAGATCTGACACTCTCCAGTATTGACTGAGTGACTGAGATGAGGAGAAATTTCTTCACTCAGAGGGTTGTGAATCTTTGGAATTCTCTACCCCGAAGGGCTGTGAATGCTCAGTCGTTGAGTATATTCAAGGCTGAGATCAATAGATTTTTGGACACTGAGGGAATCAAGGATATGGGGAACGGGCGGGAAAGGGGAGTTGAGGTAGAAATTCAGTCATGATCTTATTGAATGGTAGAGCAGGCTCAAGGGGCTGTACGGCCGACTCCTGCTCCTAATTCTTTTGTTTTATCGATGTCCAGCTTGACAATATCCAAGATTTCGGAGCCCTAGTTTGGTCACCAGCCCTCCAGGATTATCCTGGAATCTCCAGGAATCACAAGTTAATCTCCAGGTCACTGCTACCAGGAGAAAACTCACAGGCACATTAAAAATTGTGCGCATTTTATTTAATTTTCTTTGCACAATTTTGCTTGTTAATAATAAAAATATTGGAGATGGAAACGAAATGCTGTTTGACCAGGTGGGGCTTTTGGAGATGAGAGGTCATGTGGTGAAATCTCCAGGAATAAGTCCAACCAGTGTTGGCAACCCTAGACACCAGAGCTGGTACCCCTAGTCCCCAGAGCTGGTACCCCTAGTCCCCAGAGCTGGTACCCTAGCCCCCAGAGCTGGTACCCCTAGTCCCCAGAGCTGGTCCCCTAGCCCCCAGAGCTGGTACCCTAGCCCCCAGAGCTGGTACCCCTAGTCCCCAGAGCTGGTACCCCTAGACCCCAGAGCTGGTACCCCTAGTCCCCAGAGCTGGTACCCCTAGACCCCAGAGCTGGTACCCCTAGTCCCCAGAGCTGGTACCCCTCGTCCCCAGAGCTAGTACCCCTAGACCTCAGAGCTGGAGGGGGATGGTGAACAGCCTGTTGGCGTGGTGCATATAGGTACCAACGATATAGGTAAAAAACGGGATGAGGTCCTAAAAGCTGAATATAGGGAGTTAGGAGATAAATTTAAAAATAGGACCTCAAAGGTAGTAATCTCAGGATTGCTACCAGTGCCACATACTAGTCAGAGTAGAAATAGAAGGATATTTCAGATGAATACGTGGCTAGAGGAATGTTGCAAGGGGGAGGGATTCAAATTCCTGGGACATTGGAAGCAGTTCTCGGGGTGGTAGGACCAGTGCAAACTGGACAGTTTGCACCTGGGCGGGACCGGGACCGATGTCCTAGGGGGAGTGTTTGCTAGTGCTGTTGGGTAGGGTTGAAATAAAATGGCAGGGGGTTGGGAACCTGTGCAGTGAGACAGAGGAAAGGGAAGCAAGGATAGAAACAAAAGACAGGAAGGAGAAAAGCAAAAGTGGAAGGCAGAGAAATCAAGGGTGTAAATCAAACAGGGCTACAGTAAATAATAATTCTAAAAGGACTAAGAGTGTTAAAAAAACAAGCCTGAAGGCTTTGTGTCTTAATGCGAGGAGCATTCGTAAAAGGTGGATGAATTAGCTGTGCAAATAGATGTAAACAGATATGATATAATTGGGATTACGGAGACATGGCTCCAGGGTGACCAAGGCTGGGAATTCAACATCCAGGGGTATTCAATATTCAGGAAGGACAGGCAAAAAGGAAAAGGAGGTGGGGTAGCATTGCTGGTTAAAGAGGAGATTAACACAATAGTAAGGAAGGATATTAGCTCTGATGATGTAGAATCTGTATGGGTAGAGCTGAGAAATACCAAGGGGCAGAAAACGTTAGTGGGAGTTATATACAGACCCCCAAACAGTAATGCTGAGGTTGGGGATGGCATTAAACGGGAAAGTAGAGACGCATGCAATAAGGACACAGCAGTTATCATGGGTGACTTTAATCTACATATAGATTGGGCTAACCAAATTAGTAACAATACCGTGGAGGAGGAATTCCTAGAGTGTATACGGGATGGTTTCCTGGACCAATATGTCGAGGAATCAACTAGAGATCAGGCCATCTTAGATTGGGTATTATGTAATGAGAAAGGATTAATTAGCAATCTTGTTGTGCGAGGCCCCTTGGGGAGGAGCGATCATAATATGATAGTATCTTCATTAAGATGGAGAGTGAAGTAGTTGACTCAGAGACTAGGGTCCTGAATTTAAGTAAAGGAAACTATGATGGTATGAGGTGCGAGTTGGCTAGGATGGATTGGGGAGCGTTACTTAAAGGGTTGACGGTGGATAGGCAACGGCAAACATTTAAAGATCGCATGGATGAACTACAGAATTTGTTCATCCCTGTTTGGCATAAAAATAAAACAAAAAAGGGGACTCAACCATGGCTAACAAGGGAAATTAGGGATAGCATAAGATCCAACGAGAGGACATATAAATTGGTAAGAAAAAACAGCAAACCTGAGGACTGGGAGCAGTTTACGATTCAGCAAAGGAGGACAAACGGATTAATTAAGAGGGGGAAAATAGAATATGAGAGTAAGCTTGCAGGGAACATAAAAACTGACTGTAAAAGCTTCTATAGATATGTGAAGAGAAAAAGATTGGTGTAGTCAAGCATAGGTCCCTTGCAGTCAGAATCAGGGGAATTTATAACGGGGACAAAGAAATGGCAGACCAATTAAATACATACTTTGATTCTGTCTTCACAAAGGAGGACACAAATAAACTTCCAGAGATGTCGGGGAACACAGGGTCTAATGAGAGGGAGGAATTGAATGAAATCAGTATTTGTAGGGAAATGGTGTTAGGGAAATTGACGGGATTGAAGGCCGATAAATCCCCAGGGCCTGATAATCTACATCCTGGGGTACTTAAGGAAGTGGCCCTAGAAGTAGTAGATGCATTGCTGGTCATCTTCCAAAATTCTATAGACTCTGGAACAGTTCCCATGGATTGGAGGGTAGCTAATGTAACCCCACTATTTAAAAAAGGTGGTAGAGAGAAAACGGGGAATTATAGCCTGACATCGGTAGTGGGGAAAATGCTAGAGTCCATTATAAAAGATGTAATAGCAGAGCACTTGGAAAACAGTGACAGGATCGGACAAAGTCAACATGGATTTACAAAACGTAAATCATGCTTGACTAATCCACTGGAATTTTTTGAGGATGCAACTGGTAGAATAGATAAGGGAGAACCAATGGATGTGGTGCATTTGGACTTTCAGAAGGCTTTCGATAAGGTCCCGCATAAGAGATTAGCGTGCAAAGTTAAAGCACATGGGATTGGGGGTAAGGTACTGACTTGGATAGAGAACTGGTTGGCAGACAGGAAGCAAAGAGTTGGAATAAACGGGCCTTTTTCCGAAGGCAGGCAGTGACTAGTGGGGTACCGCAGGGATCGGTGCTAGGACCCCAGCTATTCACAATATATATTAATGATCTAGACGAGGGAACTAGATGTAATATCTCCAAGTTTGCAGATGACACAAAGCTGGGTGGGCGTGTGTGCTGTGAGGAGGATGCAGAGAAACTCCAGTATGATTTGGATAGGTTGGGTGATTGGCAGATGCATGGCAGATGCAGTATAATGTGGATAAATGCGAGGTTATCCACTTTGGTGGCAAAAACAGGAAGACAGATTATTATCTGAACGACAATAGATTGCTAGATTGGAAAAAGGGGAAGTGCAACGAGACCTGGGTGTCCTTGTGCACCAGTCGCTGAAGGTAAGCATGCAGGTGCAGCAGGCGGTTAAGAAGGCAAATGGCATGTTGGCCTTCATAGCGAGAGGATTCGAGTACAGGAGCAAATATGTCTTGCTGCAGTTGTACAGGGCCTTGCTGAGACCACACCTTGAGTATTGTGTGCAGTTTTGGTCGCCTTATCTGAGGAAGGATGTTCTTGCCATGGAGGGAGTGCAGCGAAGATTCAGCAGACTGATACCTGGGATGGCAGGAATGACGTATGAAGAGAGATTGGGTCGATTAGACTTATATTCACTAGAGTTTCGAAGAATGAGAGGGGATCTCATTGAATCTTATAAAATTCTAACAGGACTAGACAGACTAGATGCAGGAAGGATGTTCCCGATGGCAGGGGAGTCCAGAACCAGTGGTCACAGTCTAAGGATAAGGGGTAAGCCATTTAGGACTGAGATGAGGAGGAATTTCTTCACCCAGAGAGTGGTGAACCTCTGGAATTCTCTACCACAGAAGGCAGTTGAGGCCAACTCATTAAATATATTCAAGAAGGAGTTAGATATATTTCTTAAGGCTAAAGGGATCAAGGGATATGGGGAGAAAGCAGGGACAGGGTACTGAATTTGGATGATCAGCCAGGATCTCATTAAATGGTGGAACAGGCTCGAGGGGCCGAATGGCCTACTCCTGCTCCTATCTTCTATGTTTCTATGATACCCTAGCCCCCAGAGCTGGTACCCTAGCCCCCAGATCTTGCACCCCTAGCCCCCAGAGCTGGTACCCCTAGTCCACAGAGCTGGTACCCCTAGTCCCCAGAGCTGGTACCCCTAGTCCCCAGAGCTGGTACCCCTAGTCCACAGAGCTGGTACCCCTAGTCCCCAGAGCTGGTACCCCTAGTCCCCAGGGCTGGTACCCCTAGTCCCCAGGGCTGGTACCCCTAGTCCCCAGAGCTGGTACCCCTAGTCCCCAGGGCTGGTACCCCTAGTCCCCAGAGCTGGTACCCCTAGTCCCCAGGGCTGGTACCCCTAGTCCCCAGAGCTGGTATCCCGAGCCCCCAAAGCTGGTACCCCTAGACCACAGGGGTACAGCCAGTGATGGAGCCAATGGGAGGTTGGAGGGGTCATGAACCCCCAATACTTCTGATGTTGTCGAATGCGGCTTTGAAGGGCCGCCTCAATTTCTCTCCCATTAACCTCCGCACCTGTACTCGGCCTCCAGGTTTAGGCTGCAAGTTTGTACAGTTACCAGCTTGCCCATCGCACTGGCTGTATCGGCATTCCCTAGTGCTCGGGTTGTCCCCTTCCTGTCGTGTCGGCCACAGTTACACAGTGAGTAACTCTTACCTTGAATTAACTACCTCATGATAGAGTGTGCCCCTGGTGCCTGGTGTCATAATCCAGCACTGACCCCAGGATCAGACCATCTCCAGCACTGACTCCGGGATCAGTCCATCTCCAGTACTGACCCCAGGGATTGGACACCCTCCAGCACTGACCCCGGGATCAGTTCATCTCCAGCACTGACCCCGGGATCAGACTCCCTCCAGCACCGACCCCAGGGATCAGACTCCCTCCAGCACTGACCCCAGGGATCAGACTCCCTCCAGCACCGACCCCAGGGATCAGACTCCCTCCAGCACTGACCCCAGGGATCAGACTCCCTCCAGCACCGACCCCAGGGATCAGACTCCCTCCAGCACTGACCCCAGGGATCAGACTCCCTCCAGCACCGACCCCGGGATCAGACTCCCTCCAGCACTGACCCCAAGGATCAGACTCCCTCCAGCACCGACCCCGGGATCAGACTCCCTCCAGCACCGACCCCAGGAATTAGACACTCTACAAGAAATTTCTCTTTCATGTCCTTTTTTGGTGTTGTCTGAGGCCTAATTTGTCCATAGGCTCAAAGCGATAATTCACACCAGGGCCTTCCTATCTGACGAAGATGACTCGGATTACCAAGGAGCCCGGGAATACTGCCCTATTATCACAGGCTGAGTATTTGCTGGGCCTTTGAGTTAAGGTTGGGAAAGGTGGGGAGTTTTCAATGGGTAATGCGGAGCAGGCCACTGACCAGGCTTCACGAGGTTAAACAGCGGCACTGCCTTCCTATTAACTTTCACAGGAGGCAGTAAGATTGGCACAAAGTGTTTTCATGGGCAGTTTGAATGGGTATTAAACTGACAATTAAGAGGATTATATTTGAAGCGCTCTGTGATACAGCCTGCCCACCTTGGCTCAAGGACTGTTCAGCACAGGCTGCCAGCGTATTCCTGGGATGGCAGGACTGTCGTATGAGGAGAGATTGGGTCGACCAGGCCTGAATTCACTAGAGTTTAGAAGAATGAGAGGGGGATCTCATTGAAACGTAAAAAATTCTGACAGGGCTAGACAGACTGGATGCAGGGAGGATGTTTCCCCTGGCTTTTAAATCACTGGTTAGGCCTCAGCTGGAGTATTGTGTCCAATTCTGGGCAGCGCACATTAGGAAGGATGTCAAGGGCTTGGGAGAGGGTGCAGAGGAGATTTACCAGAATGGTACCAGGGATGAGGGACTTCAGTTATGTGGAGAGACTGGAGAAGCTGCGATTGTTCTCATTAGAGCAGAGAAGGTTAAGATTTAATTGAGGCGTTCAAAATTATGAAGGGTTTTGATAGAATAAATAAATAGAAACTGTTTTAACTGGCAGGAGGGTCGGTAACCAGAGGACACAGATTTAAGATCATTGACAAAAGAACCAAGGGGGAGATGAGGAGAATTTTTTTCACGCAGCGAGTTGTTGTGATCTGGAATGCGCTGCCGGAAAGGGCGTTGGAAACAGATTCAATAGATTGGGAAATGTTGATGTACAAAGGGACCTGGGTGTCCTTGTACACCAGTCACTGAAAGCAAACATGCAGGTGCAGCAAGCAGTTAGGAAGGCAAATGGTATGTTGGCCTTCATTGCAAGAGGATTTGAGTACAGGAGCAAGGATGTCTTACTACAGTTGTACAGGGCCTTGGTGAGACCACACCTGGAGTACTGTGTGCAGTTTTGGTCTCCTTACCTAAGAAAGAATATACTTGCCATAGAGGGACTGCAGCGAAGGTTCACCAGACTGATTCCTGGGATGGCAGGGCTGTCGTATGAGGAGAGATTGTGTCGACCAGGCCTGTATTCACTAGGGTTTAGAAGATTGAGAGGGGATCTCATTGAAACGTATAAAATTCTGACAGGGCTAGACAGACTGGATGCAGGGATGATGTTTGCCCTGGCTGGGGGGTCTAGAACGAGGGGTCACAGACTCAGGATATGGGGTAGGACATTTAGGACTGAGATGAGGAGAAATTTCTTCACTCAGAGGGTGGTGAACCTGTGGAATTCTCCACCACAGAAGGCTGTGGAGGCCAAGTCACTGAATATATTTAAGAAGGAGATAGATAGATTTCTAGACACAAAAGGCATCAAGGGGTATGGGGAGAGAGCGGGAATATGGTATTGAGATAGAGGATCAGCCATGATCATATTGAATGGCAGAACAGGCTCGAAGAGCGAATGGCCTACTCCTGCTCCTATTTTTCTATGTTTCTATGTTCTATGTATCGTAGAGCTGAAGATAATATGAGGAGGTCGTGACCTCGCTTTCATTCTGGTCGGCAAGTATTAGAGCGATGCCAATCTTCGAGTGAGCTTGCGACCGTCTGCTTAATGTTCTGACAATTGTAACTGCCAGACTTTGGCAATATGTTGCCAACCCCCCCAAGGAGCATCAAGGAGCCCTAGTAAAACTGAAGTCAATGGGAATCAGGGGAAAACGCTCCACTGGCTGGAGTCATACCAAGCACAAAGGAAGATGGTTGTGGTGGTTGAAGGCCAATCATTACAGCCCCAGGACATCGCTGCAGGAGTTCCTCAGGGCAGTGTCCTAGGCCCAACCATCTTCAGCTGCTTCATCAATGACCTTTCTTCCAACATAAGGTCAGCAATGGGGATGTTCGCTGATGACTGCACAGTGTTCAGTGCCATTCACAACTCCTCAGATAATGAAGCAGTCCATGCCCGCATGCAACAAGACCTGGATGATGTTCAGGCTTGGGCAACAGAAGTGCCAGGCAATGACTATCTCCAACAAGCGAGAGTCTAACCACCTCCCCTTGACATTCAATGGCATTACTATCGCCGAATCCCCCACCATCAACATCCTGGGGGTCACCATTAACCAGAAACTTCACTGGACCAGCCACATAAATACTGTGGCAACAAGAGCAGGTCAGAGGCTAGGTATTCTGCGGCGAGTGTCTCAACTCCTGACTCCCCAAAGCTTTTCTGCCATCTACAAGGCACAAGTAAGGAGTGTGATGGAATACTCTCCACTTGCCTGGATGAGTACAGCTCCAACAACACTCAAGAAGCTCGACACCATCCAGGACAAAGCAGTCCGCTTGATTGGCACCCCATCCACCACCTCAAACATTCACTCCCTCCACCACCGGCGTACCGTGGCTGCAGTGTGTACCATCTACAAGATGCACTGCAGCAACTCGCCAAGGCTTCTTCGGCAGCACCTCCCAAACCCGCGACCTCTTCCACCTAGAAGGACAAGGGCAGCAGGCGCATGGGAACACCACCACCTCCAAGTTCCCCTCCAAGTCACACACCATCCTGACTTGGAAATATATCGCCGATCCTTCATCGTCGCTGGGTCAAAATCCTGGAACTCCCTCCCAAACAGCACTGTGGGAGTGCCTTCACCACACGGACTGCAGCGGTTCAAGAAGGCGGCTCACCACCACCTTCTCAAGGGCAATAAATGCCAGCGACGCCCAGATCCCATAAGCAAATTTTTTTTAAAAACTCGTCCTCCCTCACTTTGCCGACAGCCCTACGGCACCCCGTCCATGTGGCCTCGGCAATAAGTGTTGGTCAGCTATTTAACCGGGGTGGACATCTCAGCCGGGCCCCATCCCATCCCCCTCCCGACATTCCCGTGCAGCAGGAAGCGCATCACCCCGTTCGGGACTGGCTTATTTCCACCCTCCCTGAGCACAGCCATTACCAGCGTCCCAATGATTACCCCAGGCTGAAATCAGCTAACTCAGAGGAATAGAAGGAGGCCATTCAGCCCCTCGAGCCTGTTCCATCATTCAATTCGAACATGGCTGATCTGTATCTTAACTCCATCTACACACCTTTGTTCGGAACCCTTAATACCCTTGCCTAACAAAAATCTATCAATTTCACTTTCAGTTAACCCCCAGCCTCAACAGGTCTTTGGGGGAGAGAGTTCCAGATTTCTACCACCCTTTGTGTGAAGAAGTGCTTCCTGACACCACCCCTGAACGGCCTGGCTCTAATTTGAAGGTTGTGCCCCCTTGTCCTGGACTCCCCCCACCAGAGGAAATTGTTTCTCTCTATCTACCCTATCAACTCCTTTAATGATGCGGAGATGCCGGTGTTGGACTGGGGTGGACAAATGTGAGAAGTCGCACAACACCAGGTTATAGTCCAACAGCTTTATTTGAAATCACAAGCTTTCGGAGCGCTGCTCCTTCGTCAGGTGAAGTGAAGAGATTCATATCGTCACAGCATATATAGTCAGAGAACACTGCCAGATGATTACAGTTAATCTTTCCAAGTAACTGTAATCATCTGGCAGTGTTCTCTGACTATATATGCTGTGCCCATATGCATCTCTTCACTTCACCTGACGAAGGAGCAGCGCTCCGAAAGCTTGTGATTTCAAATAAAGCTGTTGGACTAACTCCTTTAATCATCTTAAACACCTCGATTGGATCACCCCTTAATCTTCTATATTCAAGGGAATACAAGCCTAGTCTATGCAACCTGTCCTCATGATTTAATCCTTTCAGTCCCGGTATCGTTCTGGTGAATCTGCACTGCTCCCCCTCCAAGGCCAATATATTCTTGAGGTGCGGAGCCCAGAACTGAACGCAGCGCTCTAGATGTGCTGGTCTAACCAGAGCTCTGTCCAACTGTAACATAACTTCCACCCTTTTGTGTTCCAGCCCCCTTGAGATGAAGGGATAATTATTTCATTGCGTTTGTACCTGCCCACTAGCTTTGAGCAGTTTCTGTACAATTGGGCCGAGGCAAACCTGGACCCAGAGAAGGTCATCACAACAACGGCAAGTGGCTTAAACCCCACTGGGTCAGCAGAAGAGCCTGAGGTGGCTCATTTTCCATTCTAGCACTTAACAAAGAGAGAACTTGCCCAGATATAGCTCCTTGTCACATCATCGGACCCTTGCTAAAATGCTTCAAAGTACTTTTGAACTGCAGTCACTGTTTATAAGGGTACAAGCCCAATCCGTCTTGCCAGCCCCTTGCCATCAGGTCAGTGGGTCACTTGAGCGACACAAATGGCACGTTGTTTGCGTGGCCTCCTGTCTATTGCCTCCAGTTCGGACTTTTCCTCAAAAAATCAGCCCGGAAACTAGAAACCAAGTCGGATTCGGACAGAAGTACAAAAAGAAATTACTGCAGGTGCTGGAAATCTGAAATAAAAACAGAAAATGCTGGAGATACTCAGCAGGTCAGGCAGCATCTGTGAAGAGAGAAACAGAGTCAACGTTTCAGGTCGATGACCTTTCGTCAGAACTGGAAAAAAGCAGGAAATGGAACAGATTTTTAAGCAAGTGTAGAGGCTGGGAAAGGGGGGAGGGGATGAAAGAACAAAAGGGAAGGTCTGTGATAGGATAGAAGGCAGGAGAGGTTAAGAGACATTAAGAGATATTCAAGGCAAAATGAGATGGTAATGGGACAGGTTAAGAAACAAAAGATGGCTCTAGATGAAGTGTAAATTTTTTTTCCACACTTTTTTTTCTCTCTTCTCTCCCACATGGCAGCTGTCGTTCATTCTGCCAGCGCAATTCACACTTCATCTCGAGCCATCTTTTGTTTCTTAACCTGTCCCATTACCATCTCATTTTGCCTTGAATATCTCTTAATGTCTCTTAACCTCTCCTGCCTTCTATCCTATCACAGACCTTCCCTTTTGTTCTTTCATCCCCTCCCCCATTTCCCTGCCCCCGACACTTGCTTAAAAATCTGTTCCATTTCCTGCTTTTTTCCAGTTCTGACGAAAGGTCATCGACCTGAAACGTTAACGCAGTTTCTCTCTTCACAGATGCTGCCTGACCTGCTGAGTATCTCCAGCATTTTCTGTTTTTATTTTAGGGCAGAAATATGTCGCCGATCCTTCATCGTCGCTGGGTCAAAATCCTGGCACTCCCTACCTAACAGCACTGTGGGAGCACCTTCACCACACGGACTGCAGCGGTTCAAGTAGGCGGCTCACCACCACCTTCTCAAGGAGCAACTAGGAATGGGCAATAAATGCTGGCCTTGCCAGCGACGCCCACATCCCATAAGAGAATTTTTTAAAAAGATTTTAGGGAGACGAGGAGCCAGCTAGCTACTATTACCACAGCTTGTATTTATATCATGCCTTTAACATAGTAAAACGTCCCAAGGCGCTTCACAAGAGCGTAATAAAACAAAGTTTGACAGCGAGCCATGTAAGGAGATATTAGGGCAGATTTGGTCACAGAGGTAGGTTTTAAGGAGCGTCTTAAAGGAGGAAAGAGAGGCGGAGAGGTTTAGGGAGGGAATTCCAGAGCTTGGGGCCTAGACAGCTGAAGGCACGGCCACCAACGGTGGAGTGCGGGGAGTGGGGGATGTGCAAGAGGTGCGGTGGAAGGAGACATTGGCAAACAGGACTGTAGAGCAACAAGGGAATGTCTTTAAAAATCAAGAGAGCGCAAAGGTACAGAATAAGCACATTCCATTCAGGAAGAAGGAATCGACGATTAGCTTCGGGAATTCGTGGGCAAATAAAGTAGACAAATAAATTAGAAACCAATTAAAATTGAAGCAGAGGGATAATAATGGACTAACCAAAAGGAGAAAATGGGAAAATAAGGTTAGAGCAGCATAAGAAAAGCCAAGAGGGAGCATGAAGAAAAAAAAAATCAAAAATACATCAAAAGAAAAAGAAAAAGTATTTTTCAAGTATGTCAGTAAAATGAGAATTGCTAAAAGCGAGGTGGGACCTTTGAGAGGAACGGATTGATCATTTGCAAAGGAGCATCAAAGAATGGCTGAGATATTTAATACTGAAGAGAAGGACATCAGAGAGGAGATGAATCCTGAAGTGGTTGAGAGCGAGATAAATGGTCGTGTGATGGATAAAAGGAACATTTTAGATCATTTAGTTAAGCTAAAGGAAGGCTGATCGCCAAGACCCAATGAGATACATCGTAAGATCCTGAGGGAGATGAGGGAGGAAATTGCCGAGGCCCTGGAAATTACATTTCAGACTGTATTGAGTGCGGATGTGTGCTGGAGGACTGGAGAGGGAGCAATTTAATACCCATTTCTAAAAAGAGGGCCAGAGCTAATCCAGGTATTTACAGTCAATTCGCTTAGCATCTGTGGCAGGAAGAATGTTTGTGTTTAATTAAGGATGGAGTTAGCACGTATCTAGATCAAGAGAAAATATTCAGAGGTAGCCAACACAGATTTCAAAAGGGATGATCATGCTTGACAAATCTTATAGTCTCCACCCTCGTCCAAAGCTCTGCTGCTCGTATCCTAACGCACCAAGGCACGCTTACCCCTATGCTCACTGGCCTACATTGGCATCTCGGTCCATCAACATCTCAAATTTAAAGTTCTCTCCCTGGTGTTCAAATCCCTCCATGGCCTCGGCCCCTCCCTATCTCTGTAACCTCCTCCAGCCCTAAAACCCTCCGCGATCTCTGCGTTCCCCCAACTCTGGTTGGGCCTCTACTCATTGGAATACAGAAGAATGAGAGGCGAACTTATCGAAACACATAAGATTGTGAGAGGGCTTGATCGGGTGGAGGCGGGGAGGATGTTTCCACTGATGGGTGAGACTAGAACTAGGGGGCATAATCTTAGAATAAGGGGCTGCCGTTTCAAAACTGAGATGAGGAGAAACTTCTTCACTCAGAGGGTAGTAAATCTATGGAATTTGCTACCTCAGAGAGCTGTGGAAGCTGCGACATTAAATAAATTTAAAACGGAGATAGACAGTTTCCTAGCTGATAAGGGAATTAAGGGTTATGGGGAGCGGGCAGGGAAGTGGACGTGAGTCTAGGTTCGGATCAGCCATGATCCTATTGAATGGTGGAGCAGGCCCGAGGGGCCGTATGGCCTACTCCTGCTCCTACTTCTTATGTTCTTATGTTCTGGCCTCTTGCGCATCCTCCACTTCCAACGCCCCACCATTGGTGACCGAATTTTAGGTTTCATCACAAGAGGCAAAGAATATAAATGCCAAGAGCTATTGAGGAGCCGATATGAAACTTTCATAAGACCTCAGTTAGAGAACTGTTTGCAGTATTGAGCTCCAGACTATAGAGAAGAAAGAAAAGGAAGAAAGACTTGCATTTATACAGCACTTTTCACAACCCTGGGACGTTGCTGCTTGTGGGATCTTGCTGTGCGCAAATTGGCTGCCGCGTTTCCAACAATATAACAGTGACAACACTTCCAAAGTTCTTCATTGGCTGTAAAGTGCTTTGGGATGTCCTGAGGTCGTGAAAGGCGCTATAGAAATGTAAATGCATATGAACCAAGACCTGAATCTTTAGTCTCCATCAGGTGTGGATCAGCATAGCACTGGTTTAACAATTAACCCATTATAATGGTAAATCACTCACTGGAAAATACATGGGATGCCCACCGTATCTAATGGTCACCTTAGAAGGCAGAAAATAATACACCATCAGATGAATGCATACAGGCTAAAGTATTTGGTTGGATTTATTTATAGGTGAAACAACATACAGAAGCCACAGCAAGATTCTGACATTACTTTTATTACTTTAAAGGTACCTTTTCTAGTTAAAGATCAAACAATTTCTGCTTAATAAACAATCAAAATGTTAACCATCTTTAGCACATAGGTGGGAAGATGCAAAAAGAAGGTTCTAGAAACCTTGTTTTCCCTGTTTTATTGAAGTTAAGGAAAGAAGGAAGGAAAGAAGGAAAGAAAGACTTGCATTTATACAGCACCTTTCACGACCTCAGGTCGTCCCAAAGCACTTTACAGCTATTTCTGTTCCCATGCGCCTGCTGCCCTTGTCCTTCTAGGTGGAAGAGGTCGCGGGTTTGGGAGGTGCTGCCGAAGAAGCCTTGGCGAGTTGCTGCAGTGCATCTTGTAGATGGTACACACTGCAGCCACGGTACGCCAGTGGTGGAGGGACTGAATGTTTAAGGTGGTGGATGGGATGTCAGTCAAGCGGGCTGCTTTGTCCTGGATGGTGTTGAGTTTCTTGAGTGTTGTTGGAGCTGCACTCATCCAGGCAAGTGGAGAGTATTCCATCACACTCCTTACTTATGCCTTGTAGATGGTGGAAAAGCTTTGGGGAGTCAGGAGGTGAGTCACTCGCCGCAGAATACCCAGCCTCTGACCTGCTCTTGTAGCCACAGTATTTATGTGGCTGGTAATTTCACCACCTATTTCTCTCTCTGGTGCTCACCAACCAGTTCTTTTTGTGTAACAGTTTTCTTTTACTACTGCGCTCAGCAAACTGTTTTTGGCGGGGGATGGGAAGAACTCCCACCCCTCTCCCAGCACCGCAATGTCTACACAGTCTCAGCTTCGATCACTCCTTGGCCAGGTACAGCACGGCCAGTTGCAAAGCAATGCTCTCCCTGTTCCAAACCAACAATGTGCCTTCATCAGATCCCTAAAGCGCGCCCCCTTCTGTACAAGTCTGGTATTTCCATCTTTCAGATGAGCCGTTAAACCGAGGCACGACTCAGGTGGATGTAAAAGATCCCATGACCACTATTTTGAGGAAGAGCAGGGGTGTCCTCCCTCCAGTGACCTGGGCAATATTGATCCCTCAACCAACACGTAAAACTAACAGATGATCCGGTCAGTATCACATTGGCTGTTTGTGGGATCTTGCTGTGTGCAAATTGACTGCTGCATTTCCTGCATTACAGCAGTGACTACACTTCAGAAATACTTCGTTGGCTGTAAAGCACTGCGGGGTGACCCAAAGTCATGAAAGGCGCTGTGGAAATGCAAGTTCTTTCTTGCTTGCTTTCAATTTCCTACATAAGCCAGCCTGAGGCTTTCTCTGAACAAGTTTGACAAATGATGCCTAAATTTAGGGCAATTTTTGTTCTGTGGACGTTTGCCCCACTAGGACTGAGGCTGCCCAAACTTATTGGGGGAAAAATTCGGTTGCTTTGCGCCTCCCGTTATAATGGGGCGCAAAGCAACTAGCGCCCAGGCGCGGCGATGTTTGCGCCCGCTCGCGAAATTGACCAGACAGGAACGACAGGTAGAGGGGAGCGTTTTCAAGTCGGGAAGGGGCTGGGGGAGCGCTATTTAAAGGTGGGCGCTTCCTGCCTTTTCTTGTCGGTGAAAGTTTTGGTTTTAACGCTGTCCTAAGGAGTTTTGGCCCTCAGCACCACTTTTGAGGTTCCTAAGCGCCGAGCTCTTTCCCTGGGCCTGTCCATTAGTGCTTCCAACACAATTGCTTTGGAGGTCTCTCCAGGCCGAGATTCGAGGCTGCAATGAGCAGGGTGTGTCTGGCCAGCAAGATGGCCCCAGTGGGTAAAGGCCCCGCCTGAGGTAGCTGCAAAGCAGTAGGCCCCGGGTCTGAAACCTGGCCTGTGGTAAGCTGACTGATTTTAGCAGGTGGGCCAATAAAACTTGCCTCAGTGCCACTGGACAAGGGAGGGGCAAAAGAATCGCCCAAGGTCCCCACTCCTGATCAGTACGCAGTGACCTCTTCTGGAAGGTGTGTGGGCATTGGGTGGAGATGCGGTCAGGTGTAGTGCTGATCTCCTTCAGGCCCCTATAGCCTGCCAACTCTCACACATGAAGGGGTGTGGTTGTGTAGTGGTCATGGTGTTGGACGAGCAATCCAGAGGACAACTTGTGGGCTGGCACCACAAAAATAAAATGACCATGAAAGCCGATGTATGGTCATAAAAAAACCCCAACTGGTTCACTCATGTGTAGGATAGAGTGTATCTGTAGGATTTATTAAACATTATTAAGATTCTGTAACCATTGTTAAATAACTGTAATATGTGAAATCGTATGTTAAAAACCTAAAAAGCCTGTATAAAATGGCAAATGGCCGAGACCAAAGCAGGATGGGAAATTATGCCAACCTGACTAAAATCTCTGTTTTAAATTACTGGAGTAATGGAATGTGGTGCTGAATAAACACGGAGACTGTCGGAGACTTTGGGGTCGGGTTGGGGTCGTGTCATCCGCATTTCGTGTTTCCCCCCCGACTCCAGATTAATGTGGATGAATGATGCAATTTTCACTTAATTGGGCAATTGAGTTCCAGCATGTGGGAACCCATGAACTAATTAGTGTTTTCAGTCTGAAAGTCGCCTCTGATGATGTCATCATTGCTGACTGCCTAGTCTCAGAGACTGTTGGTGAGAGAGGACCTGCGTGGCTTGCTTTTGATGTGAGTGGACCTGGATGCAAAAATGGGGGGGGGGGGGTGGAGAGGGAGAGAGAGAGAGAGAGAGACAGAGAGAGAATTTTTTTGCATCCAAGTCCTCTCACAGCAAAGGCCAGGCAGTCTCTGAACACATTCAATGCAGCAGCATCAGAGGCGACTTTCAGATCTAATACTACTACTACCTTCATCACATCTCCATTGTAATAGTGGACCTGCAGCTCATAGTCAGCTATCCACTTGTGCTCCTGCCAGGTTTCACTGGAGTGTTTCACACCAGGCGTACTTCACGTCAGAAAAGGGTTAAACTAGCTAAAACATTTCAAAATGGCATTACAGAGCCAATTTAGGGCTTGTTAAGGGCTTTAATGGCCTCTCCCGCCTCTTGGAGGCGGGACGGAGTCGGGAACCCCGCGACTGATTTTGTCAAAATTGCGTGGAGGCGGGATGGAGTCGGGATGGGGTCAGGACCCCCGACCCCGCAAATTTAACCCCCCATACGCCTCCAAACCCGACTCCATGGGTCATTCAAAATCCAGCCCATGGAGTTCGGGAATGTTATGGAAAAGAGACAAGAACTAGAGGAGAGAGATAGAAGTTGGAGACAACCTTCATTTTAGAAGCTGCAGAACAGACAAACTGTTTCGAAAACACCTCGAGAATGTACGGTAGAGTGAAATTCTTAGATAAGGGTATCTTGTTATGCACAGAAAGAGGCCTGGTGGGATTAACGAGGTCATAAGATGACTGACAAGGAAAGGAGGGACATTTACCAGGTGTCAGAGAGCTAATTACTGCCACATAGGCAAAAACGGGAGGAAAAAGGGTGTACAAATGCAGATATTGAACAGCGAAAGCAACGCGAAACCAGAGGACGAGAAGCTTCAGTCAACAGAACACAGCAAGAGAATAAAGAGACCGCTGCCACAGTCACTCGGAAGGAATGCCGGGGTTTGATGAACAGACTGCGACTATCTACTTGTTAAGTATTCCTTCTTTGTACTGGACGTTTAATGCTTAATAAACCTGTTTTACTGATACACAATATACCTGTACCCAGAGTGGTTTGTGTAGTCACGGACAAATTATTCTAAAGAGCTTTCAAGAGCTACACATGTCCTTCAAGGTAGAGAACCAGCCACCCCATGCCCGGTCTGGCCTACAAGTGGCTCTGGGCCCAGACTGCATGGTTGACTCTGAAAGCCCTGTGACGTGGCCAAACAAGCCTCCCAGCTGTAAAAACAATTGTTACTCATAAAGAAGGTCCACCGCCACCTCCTCAGGGCAGGGAATGCGGCATTTACCATGCCTTATGTAAAAGTCACATGAAGGATGGCCATTTGGGCGCGGCAAGCTGTTTCCTAGCGAGTGTTAATGCCTTTGTCGGAGACGAGGGGAGGGAAAAATATGGGGCAGGGGGTGGGGGGGCGGGGGGGGGTGAGGGAAAGAACAGAATTTTAAGAAGAGTAATTGCTGCAATGGACACCTCAGAGCCTTGCTTGTGTAAGTCACTTGCTGATTCTGTGCTCACTGCTGCTTCCAACGCTCAGCGCCAGTGATTTAAAAAAATGATTACATTCGATACTTACAAAAGAGGAAGGTAAAATATCTCTTCTAGTTTCTGACAGTCCCCTGGCAGCACCATCTCACTCCAGCTGAACGTCGCTGGAACGCATAACAGCAGATATCTCTCCCTCAATGCCGAGATTATGGTGTGTGAAATACAACAATGTACGCTTGCAAGAAGAGAAAGCTTTTTCAAGGCAGCCCGCTCGTTGCAAGGCTCCTTATTCATCCCCAACCTCCATTCATAAGTAGCTGCGAGACAGCTTGCTCCCCGGGGGGGGGGGGAGGATTAGACAGTGCCCTCCGTCACTTTGCTCGAGAATAATTTTTTTTTGGTTGCAAAATGGGAGACGGGTGCCAAGGAAAGAAAAATGACAGTGAAGAGGAGGTGATCCAGTCCGGATCAGTTGATGGCGCAGAAACACAAAGCATCGCCAACGTGAGAGCTTCCACTCCAAGCTTGAGTTGCCCTGAATTCTGAAGCAAGCTCTCCCATCTTAATTAAGCTAATGGGCTCCATTAATTAGACGCATGTGTTCGTGGCAGTGCATAGCATGTGCTTCCATTCATCTACAAAGACAAGGCATTAACTAAAGCAGCCCGCAGCTGTTCGCAATGATGCCCGTGGCACATAAAGGCGCAGGGAGCCCTCCAACTCCAGGGCACAGCCCGATGACGGAGGCAAACGTTCACGGGCCTTGCCCGCTGCCGTTGCTACTGAGCAGCCTTGCTCCTCCATTTACAGTTGGCGCTTGTTCGATTTTTTTTGTGCGAACAGCTCCCCTTTCTGGTATTGGCATCTTCCCCGCTGCCCACATGTCCTGGTTCGAGTGGGGCACTGCTGTCTCCCTTAAAAGAAATCCAGCACCTTGACCCTGAACTGGCAAAGGCTGGCACTCTCCTATCCTCCGACTGCTGTAGAGTGAGCCTAGGCTCAGTCCTACACAAAAGGACTTCCAGCCCAATGAGGTACTACTTTGAAGTGGGGTCACTGTTGTAATGTAGGAAACGCAGCAGCCAATCTGCGCACAGCAAGCTCCCACAAACAGCAATGAGATAATGGCCCTGAAATTCCGTTCCCTACGGGTGAGTCCGCGCGCTGTGTACTCACCCGTAGGGCCAACGGAAGTGCCGGTTTCGTGCATGCACTGTGCATGCGCTGGAAACCGGAGCTTCCGTTCTCTTGAAGGAAGGGGTTTGCGGATCAACCGCGTGCGCGGGAGCGGGAGCGCGTAGACCTGGAACTTCCGCTTTTTTTCAGGTTTCTCCGTGCGGGTAAGTCCCCGGCAGCTGCGCGTGGAAAAAGCCGGCGCGAGGCCTGTTTTTAACAAGGTAAGAGGTGAATTAAGTAAAATTGAAACATTTTTTCCACAGGTTTATCATTTTTAAATACTTTAAAGAAAGGTAAATTTATTTTTAGCCCCGTTAAAAACTTTAATTAATTTTTTCAAAAATTTAAATTTTTGTTTAAAATAGTTAATTTATGTAATTTAGAGTTATTATAAAAATGTTATTTTAAAAAATATTTATTTGAAGTTTTACCTCGGTTTTGGGGCCGATTTCTATTCATAGATTTGACAGGTCTTCCTGCTCCGGAGTGTCAGCCTAGATGCTTGTGTTCAACGTCGCTGGACTGGGACTGTGAACCCATGATCTTTGTGACTCAGAGGCGAGGGTGCTACCCACTGAGCCACAGCTGACGCCATCACCCACATTTAAAATTATCCCCCAAGACTTGAGCAGGTGAGGGGCAATTTTGCGAGTGTCGATTTTCGTGCCAGCTGGAGGCTGGCATCACCAGGGAGCTAGAAGCAACAGATTATGGGACGAATCATGTGGACAATGCAGTGGGAATAAAAGGGGCGAGGAATATGCAGAGGGATGAAGACTATTCAGCTGAAGTTCCTTCAGTTGAAGAAGAACATGAAGGATAGTTGCCAGAATGTGGATCGGGTAATACAAAAGCTTGTGCTTGCATTGGGGGCAGCACAAGTAGGTTGCTGGTAATGACGGTGATTCTATTTATATGTCAAATAGAAGCAATAAAAGGAATTTATCAAAGGGATAGAAGAAAGGAAGGAGGACAGAAAGAAAGAAGCAAGACAGAACTTGTATTGGGATAGAAACGGATCACATTTTGCAAACATCCCAAACGGCTTCATAATAAAGTGCAGTCAATAATGCTTTGTCGGTGTTAGCTGTGGATCAGTGGGCAGCTCTCTTGCCTTTGAGGTAGAAGGTTGTGGGATTAAGTCCCTCTCCAATGAGTGCTGCACTGTCGGAGGTGCCGTCTTTCGGATGAGACATTAAACCGAGGTCCCGTTTGCCCTCTCGGGTGGATGTAAAAGATCCCACGGCCACTATTTCGAAGAAGAGCAGCGGATTCTCCCAAGTGCCCAGGCCAATATTTATCCCTCAACCTACAGCTATACCCATGAGGACGGCCTCAATCGGGATCTCGGGTTCATGTCACGCTACAGAACGTTACTCGACATCGTTGTCTGTTTGTCCAGTTTTTAAAAAAAATTTAAAAGCTTAACTGCAGACTGCAGCATTTGACACGTTGGACCCCCTGTGACCCCACCTCATTGTCTTAGCTGTACTCTGATGTGTCTTTGATGTAATGCCTCCCTAACAGATTGTATCTCTGCAGACACATTGTTCTCGGTCTATATATACTGTGTAATCGATTCCCTCACTGTACCTTTACCTGAAGAAGGAGCTGAGCTCCGAAAGCTCGTAATTTTAAATAAAACTGTTGGACTATAACCTGGTGTTGTGCGACTTCTCATTTTTATATAAAAAAAACCAGAATACCTGGTCATTATCATATTGCTGTTTGCGGGAGCTTGCTGTGCACAAACTGGCTGCCGCGTTTCCTACATTATAACAGTGGCTTCACTTCAGAAGTACTTCATTGGCTGTAAAGCGCTTTGG
This sequence comes from Squalus acanthias, assembly GCA_030390025.1. Lineage (NCBI taxonomy): Eukaryota > Metazoa > Chordata > Chondrichthyes > Squaliformes > Squalidae > Squalus > Squalus acanthias. The sequence goes on along the minus strand of CM059445.1, from coordinate 5,760,112 downwards.
GACATCTGGTGGTCATGAAAGGTGCTATATAAATGCAAGTCTTTCTTTAGAGTGGACTCTGTACGCTGCACAGAAAGTGTCACAAGCTCTTGTAGCTGATATAACTGGCTAATTTCCATAGAAACTGCTTAAAAAATGATGCATTATGAATGTTCCGTGAGAGGCCACTTGAATATATATTGTTTTTTTATTTGAAAGCTTTTTATGCAGGTGGAACCCAGTTAGCCACTGGAAGCCAGATTCGATTGAGGCTTGATTGACAAGATCGCCACTTGAATCTGTAGTGTAAGCATAACAGCTACAAAGTGGCTGATGAAATCATCACACTAAAACCAGCAGCAGACAGCCGATGAAACCATGGGACAACCACATGCAAAAAGCAACTGGTTTCGCTGCTGGCTGTAAGGGTCTCAGCCCAAATGATTTTTTGTCGGGTGTCAATCTCGTTCCTCGTGGGCTTGGATTCACAGCATCAACTGCTTCTGATTCAGCACCAGTCAGTCATCCCACTCAGAGGCGTCCACGGATGACTGGTGTGAAAAACAGAAGAATATCACACTGGTGAAGTAGGTGGCAAACTTCGGAGATTGGAGCTGCAGGACTTTATTGGAGCAAAGTAAAGAGAGCTTTACCCGATATCGAACCCGTGCTGTACCTGCCCTGGGAGTGTTTGATGGGACAGTGTAGAGGGAGCTTTACCCAATATCGAACCCGTGCTGTACCTGCCCTGGGAGTGTTTGATGGGGACAGTGTGGAGGGAGCTTTACTCTGTATCTAACCCATGCTGTACCTGGCCTCGGAGTGTAGGGCTGGATGAGGTTACAGAGAATTGGAGAGAGTGAGGCCATGGAGGGATTTGAACACAAGGATGAATTGGGAGCAAATGTAGGTCAGCGAGCAGAGGGTGTGATGGGTGAACGGGACCCTGGCAGCCAGCAGAGTTTTGGATGAGCTGTAGTTTACAGATGGTGCAAGATGGGAGGCCGGCCAGGAGAGCGTTGAGTCTGGAGGTAACAAAATCACGGGTGAGGGTTTCAGCAGCAGACGGGCTGAGGGTTGCAACGTCCACTGCTTGCAAAACAGCTGAACTCGGGCAACAAAGGGCGGCTTCACGTGCATCCTGTGTGGACATGTTCCGCAGCCAGCGCTAATTCCGCTGAAATAACTTTGGAGGTGGCCGCAACTGATGGGAAGCAGTATAGCTCCCTGACCAAGTCTGGCCGACACCAGGCAGGAAGTCTATCATTCCTTTCCCAGACTCTTCCAGAGTCATCTTTTGGTTTTTTAACTTGTCCTATTACCTCTCTTTGTGCCCTGCACTATCATCCCTTTCGTCAGTCAATCTCTCCTGCCTTCCAGCCTATCACAGACCTTCCCTTTGTTCTTTCCTCCCCTCCTCCCTGCCCCTGCTTAAAAATCTCTCCTCCCTAACCTTTTCCAGTTCTCGACCGGAAACGTTGACTCTGTTTCTCTCTCCACGGATGCTGCCTGACCTGCCGAGTGTTTCCAGCTTTTTCTGTTGTTATTTCAGATTTCCAGCATCCGCAGTATTTTGCTATTATATAAAGAAAGACTTGCATTTATGTAGCGCCTTTCACAACCGCAAGACGTTCCAAAGCATGAAATACTTTTGAAGCACAGTCACTGTTGTAATGTGGGAAAGGCGGCAGCCAAATTGCGCACAGCAAGCTCCCACAAACAGCAACGTGATAACGACCAGATCATCTGGGTTTATTTTCCCAGTGATGTGGGTTGAGGGATAAATATTGGCCCCAGGACACCGGGGAGAACTCCCCCCCTGCTCTTCTTCGAAATAGTGGCCGTGGGATCTTTTACACCCAACTGGGAGAGCAGATGGGGCCCTCGGTTTAATGTCCCATCCGAAAGACGGCACCTCCGACAGTGCAGCACTCCCACTGGGCCCGACAGCCTGGATTTTGCGCTCAAGTCTCTGGAGTGGGACTGTGAACCCACGATATTCTGGCTCAGAGGCTACCCGCTGAACCACAGCTGACACTGTGGACTAAGGGCCAACATCCTTGTATATTACTTTCATGATATATTGTTATATATTCTATCAATATAACTCTCTGTATTTTATAATTGATATACCTTTTCACGCTAGGTGTAACGCTCTCCATCCTCCGCCAGCAAGGAAGTTGTACAAGACGATACACCGACCAACGCACCTCGCGAGCTAATTGTGTTAACACCAGCGCGCCCGCTATAATTGGTGGGGACTGTGATATTTTCGATAAATAGATATAATGAGAGGTTTAATGTTCACAACAGGGTCTCTTGTACAGAGTCTGGGGAAGGGGCAGGCTCGATGGGCTGAATGGCCTCTTCGCATTCCACGCTTTCCCCACGTTCGAGCATTTTGTTAGACACCGAAGAGTTTCTTGGCAGCATGGACACAAATGAAACGCAGCAGAGCAGGGCAAACAATAGATTGCATATTACCAATGCTGGCTGCTAACGGGTGATATCAGCTGGGTGACAGAGATGCGGTGCTGGGTCTCAGCCGGACAAAGTGCTCTCTCCGCCTTTGAGAGGCATAATTCTCTGCAGCAATTCTTCGCCTTACCTTGGCTGTAATATGAAGTGAATTGCAGCCCCAGCTTTGCTGAATGGACAGTCCTGTTTCTCTCTCTCGCCGGCTTATACATTTTAATGAAAGATATCAGTCGGTAAAAACCTGGGAAGTACATAATCTCCTGTGCTGAACACAGCAAATTACTCTCGTCCTCACTGTGTGCTCAAGGGCTCTCAACACCACTTTTTTTTTCCCATTTTGAGAATGATTTTATGCAGGAAGAATCGACGCAGCCGTAGCCAGAATCGAAAAGGTGGGGGGTGGGGGAGCTTTCGGCCTTAGTGTCAGCTGTGGCTCAGTGGGTCGTACACTCGCCTCTGAGTCAGAAGGGTTGTGGGTTCAAGTCCCACTCCAGAGACTTGAGCACATAATCCAGGCTGACACTCCCAGTGCAGTGCTGAGGGAGGGCTGCACTGTCGGAGGTGCCGTCTTTCGGATGAGACGTTAAACCAAGGCCCCCATCTGCTCTCTCAGGTGGACGTAAAAGATCTCACGCCACTATTTCGAAGAAGAGCAGGGGAGTTCTCCCCGGTGTCCTGGGGCCAATATTTATCCCTCAACCAACATAACAAAAACAGATTATCTGGTCATTATCACATTGCTGTTTGTGGGAGCTTGCTGTGTGCAAATTGGCTGCCGCGTTTCCCACATCACAACAGTGCCTACACTTCAAAAAAGTACTTAATTGGCTGTAAATCGCTTTGAGGCGTCCAGTGGTCGTGAAAGGCGCTATATAAATGCAAGTCTTTCTTTCTTTTTCTTTTTCATGCATCGCACTTGAGGAAAATATGATGGATCTTTTTCCGGGGTGGGGGAATGATAGCATTCCCTAGTTTTTCATGCTTCCCTGAAGTCGCAGACTTTCACTGGGGTACAGGGCGACGTCGACTCAGTTGTGCAGGAAATCTTCCTCAGAGCCCTGCTTCATCAGTAAAATAAAGAAATATTTTTTTTCATGGAAAATTGAATCCACAGTGAATGCCTGCGCTCACGGTCATTTGATACAGAGTTTTGGGGTGCAATGTTGTTGGATACGATGGGCGCGACCTTGCCAGCCCTGGGGAGGCGGGTTTGGAGGCGGGACTGCCGGGAAAATGGCAGAATCTGGGGGTGGGTGCCCATCCCACCCCCAACCCACCTCCGTACCATCTTCCCAGGAGGCGGGTACCCGACTCGCGCCGGGTCCCGTCTCCTGGAGGTGGGAAGGGGATTACAGCCACTTAACTGCCTGTTAACAGGTAGTTAACAGCCAATTAAGAGGATTATCCCCATTTTTCCAACAGAGGTGTGGGCTTCCTGATATCGGGAAACCCCGCCAGGGTCACCGAGGCGAGCAGTGGGTCTGCGGGGGTCGGAGGGGTGCAAAAGTGCGCTGTGAAGGTAAGTGATGGGTGCAAGTGTGGAGAGGTGAGTATGTGAGCTAAGCGGAAAATGTTAGAAAATGTTTACTTACCTTTGTTTCTTCCTGCAGGCTTCAGTCGGTGGGTATGCGGAGAGTCTCGCACCTCCGCGGCAGAGATGACAGATGGCCGCTGCATTCTCCAATGCAGCAACCATCTCATTCCTGCAAAAGAAAGAGGTTTGATGAGGTCTTGAATTCAAGAACTCATCAAACTGCAGAGAATGTCAGCGTTTGACAGCTTCACAGAGCTGTTAAACGATGACAATTCATCTGTCAAAAATTTTTGACAGATGAAACGTCATACGCTGACGTTCTCTGTCACCTGCTTCCCCTTAATTAGCCTGCTAAGTCCGCTGGGCGGGCTTAACAAGGTCAATTAAGGGAAAATAGCGTGGGTTGGCCAGAAGTTGATGGAGGCGGGACTAAAACCCGACAAGTGGGAGTCCCGCCTCCAAAAGCTCCCCATTGGCCAAATCCAGCCCAATGTTTTGGATCCTGTTTAGTTGGATAATGGCCCAGAGTTTGCGGTGAAACTGTCAGCGTTCGCCATTATTACCCCTCTGAAAGGGACCCTAACTTCAGGATTTAGCGTTTGCGCAGATAAACGCAAACATCCTGAAGTTGCGGTCAGTCATTCATTGCTCGGCCACTGGCTGTGCTGTGGGCCTCCACCCCCACCCATAGCCGGCGATCAGTGAAACCACTTGAACTGCCGAAAACGTAAGCTGTTCCACGCTAATATCACTGTTAAATACCTCATTAGATGTCAAGCCTTGTTGGAATAGGTGTAACTGGAGTTTTAAAGGGTATTGACTGCTGAACAACCGTTCTGGCCCTGAAAAACTAATTTTATATTTGTGGAATGTCAAATTTCTCCATTATGATAAAAAGTATTTGGGGTAAAAATTCAGTTGGTTGCGCCTCCCGTTAGCACCTTAAGAGGGCGCTAATGGGGCGCAAAGCCGCTAGCGCCCGGGCGCAGCGATGTTTGCGCCGCTCGGGAACTTAACTAGACATTGTGCGGCGGCGCTAAACTTTACCGCCGCGACCACCTGCGCGCGCAGATTGTGACGTCATTCCATGGTGCAACTCCCTTGTGGCGCCCCGGAGCGGAAATTGAGTGGTGCCCCCTGCCTTACCGCCTGGCGCATCCAACGACTGGAAGACTGGAACGCTATCAATCGCTGTGGGGCTGGGGGGGGGCGCTATTTAAAGGGGGCCTCTTCCTGTCTTTTTCTGTGGTTGACATTTTTGCACCACTCGTTCTGAGAGAGAGAGAGAGATTCGGAGAGAGAGAAAGAGAGACTTCTGCATTGAGTCAACGCTTTGTGAGGTAGTTTTGCCTACTGATCCTAACTTCGCTGCTACTTTGGTTGCTGTCCTTCATAACTTTGCTTGCAAAGAGACTATGGGGGCTGCACTGATTGGTGGCGTCGTCCTGCTCCAGCTGAATCGGAGGACACAGAGACGCAGAGAGAGAGTGGCAATGATGGCCAGACGGAGGAGGGCCAACAGGCGTATGTACAGGAGAGCTTACCCTCCCAGGGTATATCGTGAACAGCTCTCCTACATTCATATGTCTGAGGAGCTGTGTTTGCGAAGGCTGCGATTCAGCAAGGAGGTGGTCACTGAGCTCTGCCACCTGATGCAGCCAGATCTGCAGCCTCAACTGAGGTCCAGGACGTCTCTGTCGGTGGCAGTGAAGGTCACAGTGGCTCTCAACTTCTATGCTACTGGCTCATTTCAAGCTGCTGCTGGGGACCTCGCCAATATCTCCCAGTTCGCGGTGCATTGCTGCATCCGGCAGGTCACAAATGCCCTCTTTAAAAGGAGACGAGAGTTCATCTCTTTCCCCATGACCCCAGACAAGCAGCGTGACCGCGCTCTGGCCTTTGCGAGGATAGCGGGCTTCCCCATGGTGCAGGGCGCCATTGACTGCACGCATGTGGCTTTGCGTGCTCCACATGAGAATGCTGAGGAATTCCGGAACAGAAAGGGGTTCCATTCCTTGAATGTTCAGTTGGTCTGTGCCCACAGATAGCTGATACTCGCTGTCAATGCCCACTATCCTGGCAGCTGCCACGATGCTTTTATCCTGCGCCAGACTACTGTGGCAGAACTTTTCGAGGCACCGCATCAGCCAGTTGGTTGGCTTCTCGGGGACAAGGGGTATCCATTGAGCACCTGGCTGATGACACCGCTCCGTACGCCCAACACCCCTGCTGAGCTGCGGTACAATGAGAGCCATCAAGCTACCAGGAACATCATTGAGCGCACAATCGGCGTGCTGAAGCAACGGTTCCGCTGTCTCGACCATTCTGGAGGAGCCCTGCAGTACTCGCCTGAGCGAGTATCCAACTTCGTAGTTGTGTGCTGCATGTTGCATAACATGGCAATCGTCAGGACCCAGCCAATGCCACCAGGCCTTGGAGCACCACCAGAGGAGGAGGAGGAAGAGGAGGAAGAGGACGAGGAGGATGATCATCAGCAGCACCAAGGCGGGAGGGCGGCCCACAATGGTGAAACTGCAAGGGCCGTCCGTCAACGGCTGATAGCAAGCCGCTTCTAGGGCCCCTGCTGTGGAAATGGCTTCTGCCATTGCTAACAACATCAATGAACCCAGCACGCAACCCCTAAGCCGGCCAAGGCACCAATGATTCCAAACACCAAACATGTATATTTTGAATACAAAAACTTATTTATTTTACAAACTCTGTGTGTGTCATTTCCTCATGACAAACTCATAGAAATAAACACAAAAAAACAGTCATTAACATAACTAGTTCTCACAACCTGGAGATAATGTCCAAAACACTAGACAAAAGTTGGACCACGAACCTCGGCCTTTAATAAAAAAATGACCAGCATTTTGTCACACCTCCTACATTTTGCCCTTTCGAGGGTGATCTCCTTCCCTTGCGCACTTCCCCCCTTCTAACCCTACTGCTCCTCCGTAATGGGACCTCAGTGGCTGCAGCAAGGCTGGTGGAAGGCTGCTGATCGTCAGACCCTGACACTGCAGATGCCCCTGAAGGACGGCCTCGACCAGTTCTGGGCCTGGAGGGCCCGGCTGCAGACTGCACCAACTCTGCATGGGCGGCAGCAGTCTGTCCTACAGGCGGTGGCAAGTGCAGTGGAGAAGTGACAGTGTTGGCAGCAGGAATGCTGTCATCGTGAGAGAGGACAGCAACTCCCTGCTCGCCCGACACACTGGCACTCCCATGGGGCAGCACTTCAGCATCCGGAGCAATCTGCTGGAGCACAGATTGCAAGCCTGCTGCGGCGCGGTGAGAGCCCCGGGGACATGTGAACGAACCATCGAGGTTGGCAGCAGTCAGTGCTCGCGTGGCCTCAATCTGAGTCTGCATGAGAGCAGTCAGAGATGGGATCACGGCAGTCAGTGACTGAATTGCAGCACTAAGCGTTAGTGTGGCATCCGCCTGTGCTACAGCGAAGTGCTCCACACTCCTTGCCAGTGACTCAATGCATTCGGGCACCCTTCCCACTGCACCCATGAGCTCAGTGTGCATGCCCACCGCCTGGGTGTTCATTTCTGCGATCAGCCGCTCCTCCTCTGCGTCCATTGCAGTAGGAGTCTCTGGCATACTCTCCCTCTGGGGAGAAGGCCCCCGTTCTTCCCTACCCCCATGGCGTTGCTGCAGCCCGCTGGGTCCTGGAGCTTCACCCTCATCAGACCCTTCCCCCCTGCTCCCCTCCAGGGAAGGCGTGTTCCCAGTGTGGGCATGGGCTTCCTCGGGAGAGGGTGGCACTGATGCTCCGGCTTCCTCTTCCTCCTCGGCTGCAGCTTCACTCCCACTGGCAGCTTCAGGGCCCATCTCCTCAGCTGGTGAATCACCATCTGAAAGCAGGGAGGTACAAGAGTGGCTTTAGCGTGAGGACAGGGTGGCAGTAAGGGAGGAATAAGTGCAGCGAGTTAGCAAGTTGGATTGAAAGTGTCAAAGGCTGGTGTTGTGAGGGACAAGTGGAAGGACAGAGGACAAAAAGGTGATGACCTTACCATTGCTGTCCAGAACGGGGTCGGCGTCTCCAGTGGCGACGGGACCGATCACCCGGCTTGCCACAATCCTGTGGACGCGCTCCTCAAGATCGCTGAGGGGTTGCAGCTGAGGCCGCCCTCCACCTGTCCGTTGCTGCTGTCTCCTATTATGCGCCAGCTTGGCCTGCAGAAAAAGGACAGCATCTGAGTAAATATACAGCCATGGTCTTGCCTGATGTGCCTCCCATAGGTGAATAGCCCTTACTGTATACAGCCATGGTCTTGCCTGATGTGCCTCCCATAGGTGAATAGCCCTTACTGTATGCAGCCATGGTCTTGCCTGATGTGCCTCCCATAGGTGAATAGCCCTTACTGTATGCAAAGTGTGGAATGTGTGTGTGTGTTTCATGAAAGGGCCATAGGTGTTGGATGAGTGTTGTGCATTGGGGTTTTAAGACCCTCTGGCCATAGAGTGAGGTTGAGATGGAGGGATGGAGAGGTATTGAGAAAAAGCCACTCACCCTGACGACCCGAGTGAGGTCGTTGAACTTTTTGCGGCATTGAACATGGGTCCTGGGCACCATGCTCCTGGAGGAGACGCTCTGAGCCACCTCCCTCCACACTCTTCTGTACTCGCATGGCAAAGGCCTCCTGCCACTCTCAGGGAAGAGTATACATCTTCTGCGCTCCACCGCGCCAACCAGAGCATCCAAGGCCCGCTCGGTGAAGCGCTGAGCTCGTTCTCTCACCCTCTCCATCCTTGGCAGCAAAATGGATTCACAGGTCTCTCCAGGCCGAGATTCAAGGCTGCAATGAGCAGGGTGTGGCTGGGGAGCAAGTTGGCCCCCCCGCTTTAAGAACTGGCCGGCGCCAGTGTGTCTGTGTTCCCTCGCTAACTGGCAGCACCTGCGCTGCGCTCGCGCGCTGAGTTAGCGCCTCACTGCTCGGCCTTTGCGCCTTAAGACAGGTGTGCAGCGCCTGATTTAGCGCTCCACTCACCTCCCGGGGCGTTAAAAGTGAAGTTTCCAGTCAGTGCCGATAATTAGCGCCAGGCGCTAATATTTGCGTCCAGACGATATTTGCGCCCCAAACGGGGCGCGACCTAATTTTTCCCCCTTAGATTTTTGAAAAAGTAACCTTTTTTAAAAAAAGTTTGTTCATGCTATTTCAGCTTCTACCTTAACCCCATGTGTATGTCCCAATCTTTGTTTCGCTCTCTGTAACATTTTTATAAAGTGCAGATAATCAGTGCTTTTCATTTCCTGGTTTGCCATCTGTGTGAATTCTTCAATGTGATTGGCTGCTTGGACAGCTTGATGTCATCACTGCTGTTATACCCTGGGGATCCCCTACTGTCAGCGTTACAATCGATTTTACGACAAGGAAGCTGACGTTATCGCCACAGAGATCACGAGATCTTTGTGGGCGGCTTTCTTCCAGGTCAGCGGCGGTCGCAGTCACTTCACCGCTGACCGCAAATTCTGGACCGTTGTGTGGTCAGCAGTGCAGTTGGAAACAATGTTTTGGGAGTACCGTGCGGTTAAATTCATTGGGGGAGAAATTCAGTACTGCCCTGTTTGGGGGCGGTAACTATTGAAAGCTGGGAAACTTAGCGCCAGACGCTATTGATTCCCAGCTTTTAAAAAATTGGGTTTTAGCGCCCCAGGAACCAAGTGGAGCGCTAAATCAAGCGTTCCACTTCCTTCCTGGAGCGCTAAAGGACGCAGGCGGCGCGGTAGGTGTGCAGCGCTGCTGCGATCCGAGGCTCCTTCCCTCCCTTAAAGGGAAGGGCCGTCGCTGCAGGCTCTGCAGTGGGACCAGTCAGCTGGTCCCTGATGGTGGCCGCGATCCGGCCCGATCAGCCCCACGCGCTCCAGCAGTGCGCCGAGCCGATCGATCGCGGCCCAGGAGAAGCAAAAAAAATTGAACAAAATCATTTCAGAAATTTAGGTACTCACCTCGGCGACCTCCCCTTTTATTTGCGCCCCCGAAGCGCCCGGCCTCCCGGTCGACGCCTCCTGCAGCTGTCGGTGTTTTCGCCCGGCCACGCTGCAGGGGGGCGGAACTGAAGTTCGGGTTCCGGGCGCTAACGGGGGCGACGCGCGCGGCAATGACGTCACGATCTCTGGGCGCAGGAGATCGTGGCTCAGAGTCTTACCACCCGCCGCAAACCTCTCACCGGAGTGCGCGGGAGTCATTCATCTCGCCGCGCCCAGGCGGTAAGTCGTTAGCGCCCCGTTACGACCCCCCCCCCCCGGGGGTGCTAACGGGAGGCGCTAACCCACCGAATTTCTCCCCCATTGTGTTGGGGCGAGCTGTAGCTAGCTGCAATGTTTTGGGGGAGAGTGCAGCTGTGTGGAGCTGGCCTCAAATCTTCACCCCCTACTGAGAGGCCGCGGAGTGGTTGGACACAATTTCCCCGAACAAAAAGACCCCGCAGCGTGTTCAGAAGAGGTTCAGTAACGTGACGTTATCCAACAAGAAGAAGACTGAATTCAGTTGCGGGCCAGGAGAAGAACCAGAGAAAAACTGTTGGCAGCTGAAGGAAGCGACAGATGGAGGCCCAGTGATCGGGTGATAACATGGGGGCCTTGATCACTGACTCTGGAGGGGACCTACCTTTCTTTCTGCCAAGGATATCACACACAATTAGAATGGTGGTATCTATTAATACACTAAGTAGGCTCTCCCGATGGTAGGCGCTCACATGGTAAGGGCAGTGTGTATCTCCACCATGCTGACCAGAAGGTCCCTGGTTCCTGTTGTGATTGGACCTAGGGCTGCAGCAAAGGTGCTAAAATTGGGCTCCGTGCATTTGGGTTCAAAAGAACAACACGGTGGCATAGTGGTTAGCACTGTTGCCTCACAGCGCCAGGGACCCGGGTTCGAATCTGGCCTCGGGTGACTGTCTGTGTGGAGTTTGCACATTCTCCCCGTGTCTGCGTGGGTTTCCTTCGGTTGCTCCGGTTTCCTCCCACAGTCCAAAGATGTGCGGGTTAGGTTGATTTGGCTATGATAAATTGACCCTTAGTGTTAGGGGGGATTAAATACGTGGGGTTACGGGGATAGGGTGCGATATGTGTCGGTGCAGGCTCGATGGGTTGAAATGGCCTCTATCTGCACTGTGGGATTCTGTGGAAAAATCAGCCAAAATGTCTGCCCTTTATCTCTATCTGGTGACACCAGTTATAAAGTGATTAAGTTGAGTGAGAACAGGACGGGCCCAACTGTGATGGTTAAGTAGTTTGCCAGCAGTCAACGCCTCATCTGAAAGACGGCTGCTCCGACAGTGCGGCACTCCCTCAGCACTGCACTGAGCGTCAGCCTGGATTTTTGTGCTCAAGTCTCTGGAGTGGGAATTGAACCCACAACCGTCTGACTCAGAGGTGAGAGTGCGACTTACTTGTGAGGGCAGACTGATCCTCAGTTGAAAGTGTCATTCAAAAGACAGCACCTCTGACAGTGCAGCACTCCCTCAGTACGAACACTGGGAGTGTCAGCCTAGATTTTCATGCTCAAGTCTCTGGAGTGGGATTTGAACCCACAATCTTCTGACTCAGAGGCGAGGGTGCTACCCAATTTTTATTTTTAAATTTATTATTTACTGAACATTAAAAACATTTACAACATCGTGATCATTCCATTGTATAATTCAAATCCATTCCGCCGCTCTGCACAGCCATTCCTCCAACACATATTAACATCAAAACCTGAAGTTTAATTGTCTCCTGTAACATATATTAATCTATTTTACTTTAAAAATTGATCATAAAATACTATCTTTAAATTCCTTTTTGAATAAACCAGCCACAGAGCCTTATAACCCTTATCCCCTCTGTCAACTGCTTTACAGATATCCATAAACCTTCCATCCCCTCCCCCTTTTCCCAGCTTTACCCTGGCCTTAAATCTATTTGATTTCCAGCTCTTCCCAGTTCTGATGAAAGGTCATCGACCTGAAACGTCAACTCTCTTTCTCTCTCCACGGATGCTGCCTGGCCTGCTGAGTTTTTCCAGCGTTTTCTGTTGTTATTCCATAAACCTTTTGTTTATATTCTCTTCTCGACGCCGGTTAGTTGCCGCTCTCTCTTTTCCATAACGTACCGAAAAAACTTTTACCTCATATTTGAAAATGTCCCACCAAACTCTTCTTTCTTTCAAGAATAAAGGTTCCTTCTGAGCATTCTTTATTATATTTAAAATCCCTTCTTTATAAGCAATTTCTTGATTGTTTAAAATCCACACCCCTGGACCGATCTTAACTCTGCTGTTCCTAATTCTAAGTGTCATTAAAAAATACTTTTTTGTAATAAATCTCCATCACCTCAGACCCTTCGCGCATTAACACAAAATCTATTCGGCTCTGTTTTAAAACAATCACCCACCCAACCTGTTCTGCAGAACTCCCTTTTTATGGGGTTCCGATCCCTCCATTAGCCTCTCAAATTTAAATTTGCCATCATTTTTACAATCATCCCTCTGGAGTTATCATCCTTAAAGGTCATCTGGGCTGAAATGTCCATCCGAGATAAAAATACATTAAAATCCCCCACTATACAAGGGTTTTCCACCTCTGCCACTTCTGTGAATAACCCCCGAAAAAACTCGCGACGCTTGCAATGGTCGTTTGGTGCATAGATATTAAAGAGATCGCAATTAAATTCCTCCATTTTTACCTTTAGCCCTAAAAATCTCCCCTCACTGTCCTTGTCCACCAAGGCAATGTTCTCTTTTATGGACGGACTCACCAAAACAGCCACCCCTCTACGGTTATTGTTTGCACAACTAGCAAACACCTCTCCCTTCCAAACCTTCCAAACTCTTTCTAGGATATCCTCATCCCAAAAGTTTTCTTGTAGACACAACAAGTCCGTGCGTTTAAAACCCTGCAACAACTGCTGCAATTTCTTCTCACCCCTCAGTCCGTTCACATTAACCGAGACCAATGTAGTCATGGCTCCGAAGAAGGGAAGTGTGCCTGATAATCTCCCCATCATTTAATCTCTGGCCCTTCCCTCCTCTCATGCTCCTTCCCAACTTTTCGGGCAGCTGTTGCTTGTTCCTGCAGCCTCCGGCTCTTTTTCACCTCCTGTTTGAACCTTCCCTGCTGTTTCAGCCTCTTCCTTACATTAGGTTTGGGCCGAGGAGCTGCCCCTTCTCCCTCCTTCTGCCCCTCACTAACCTTTCCCTTTCCACACGATGCCACCCCACCCCCCATTTCCATGTCTCTGTCCCCCTCTGACTCCTCACTCTCGAGCTCTTCTGTGACCTCCCGTCCCTGCTCCCCATCAGATACATAATCTCCCTTAGAGAGTCTTCCTGCTATCACGGTTTCTCCAACAGTGCCGCTCCCTTCGGCCTCATCTCCACCGCTGACCCTTGCTCCCCGTTTCTTCTCTCTCTGGGACAATGGCGCATCTGCACCTATCTTGCTCCCTTCTGGCACCTTTGTCTCCCCGTCCTGTCCTGCTGCCCCTTTAAGGCTCCTGCCTCTTGCACCCTCTCCTTGTCTTGCCCCCTCCTGCTCCCCGAGATGTCCGACTCCCCGTCTTTCTTTGGAGTACTTACACCTACCCCGCACCCCGCTCCCGTCTCCTCTCCCCCCGCGGACACAGATTGTTTAGGGAGAGCTGAGCCGTATTATGGCTCGACTCTGCCCTCGACCCGTGCTGCCCGCTGCTGTCTTTGTCCTTTTCCACCGTACTTGGTGTGTTTTCCACCATCTCCACCCTGTTCTCTGCTCCGCAATTTTCTGCCTCTTCCTGCGCTCTTTTCTCCTTCCATTCACCAGCTGTGTCCTCCGCCTGCTCCGCTCCTCCAGCCGCTCCACTCACACCTCCTGCTCCTTCTCCTTCTCCCATCTCCTCGTCACTCAAGGGGCTTCCTTCTGACTCACACTCACAGCGGGTGGGGCCTTTGTGACACACCCCACAGCTCTCCACCTTGCAGCTCCGAGCGATGTGTCCAGACTCACCGCAGTTATAACAGTACAAGTCTGGACAGCTTCTTACAAGATGTTCGTGTCCAAGACAATAATAACAAACCTTCACCTGGTTATCATGTAGTACCCGAAATACTGCACTCCTTCCATTGTCTCGAATTTCATGCTATACGACAATGACTTCACCCCCTCTGGGAACTGCTCCTTTACATAACGGGTTCCATCTGCTACCCGTGTTCCTGGATAGTATCTCCTCTTTATTGCCGAGCAAATTTTAATGTCCCATGACTCCAACTTTTTTATTAGCACATCGTCCTCAATATAAACCGGCAGGTTTAAGAATGAGACCGCCACCTCTTCAGAATATAGCAGAGATACCTCAAGAACTTACCTCCAACCTTCAAACTCAGTAAAAGTCTTTCCACCTCCTCTCGGCCACTGACCGTCACCTCGAACCCAACATTCGGCTTTGGTCGGCAGGCAAAGCACCTTCCCTCGCCGCAGTCCTCATGTAATAAAATCCCAAGCTCGTATCTCCTTATCCTCGCACTGAACCACCACCGTGTTCTCTTTTCCAAACCTCCTGGGGTCCCGGCCCAAATCTTTGGGACTTTTCTTTCTCCCTTGCCCCAACATTTTCTCCCCTGATTAAAGTCATCCTGGGAACATTGTCCTCTGAGGGGCCTGGGCACTCCGGGCCCTTCAACAGCCATATGGCTGTTGTTTAAGGACCAAAAAGGCCCTAAAACCTGAAGAAAAAAACCCACCGCCAACTTTTTACAAACTCACTCCAACTCCCTGCAGTAATCAAGCACCCAGCGGCACCTGCTCACTCCTAGCCCCTCCCACCTAGAGAGTGCTACCCACTGAGCCACGGCTGATACCGAGTCATCGGCAAAGTGGGCTTGGGGTGAGGAGCGCCGGTGGGCTCCTCGCTCAATGCCCGCTGTTACGGTTTGCTACCATGCGCGGCGGGCGTTGTGTTTTGATAGCAGGGAATCTTTACTCAGCATTTGCCTCGCTCACTGAAGACTGGCGCAGAGTGAGAAATATTAGCCGGGAAGCGAAAGTGACATGTTTGATGGCAGCAGCAGGGACAGTAAGTGCAATTCTGCTTCTCTGTGTTATTTCTTCTTGGTGTAACTAAGCACACAGTTCAGAAGAGAATGCTAACAATCAGACACAGTCAGTCCCAGTTACCTAAACAGCCTGTTTAACCCCACGTTCTAACCACTCCCAAGCTGCGTTGAGAGAAGGCAGCTTCAGGGAGAACTACTTATTCACCGAGGCTCCTTTTGAAAGGTTATAACGATTTACAGCTGGCCCTTCAATACAAAGGGCTGGATTTTCATTGACCCGTGGAGGTGGGTTTGGAGGCGTGGGGGGGGTTAAAATTTCAAAAACTGGCGGGCGGGCACAAGCCCACCTCCATCTCGCCTCCACGCAATTTTCATGAAATCGTGTCTGCTGGTCCCGACTCCGTCCCGCCTTTAAGAGACGGGATAGGTTGTTAAGGCCCTTAACAAGCACTAAATTGGCTCTATAATGCCATTTTGAAAGGCCTTTGTGATTTTAACCCTTGTTCTAGGTGAAGCACGCCTGTTCTGAACCATGATTGTGAAACCTGGCGGGAGCACATTTGGATAGCTGACTATCAGTGGCTGGGCTGACTATCAGTGAGTGAGTGGCTGGCAGGCATCTGGGAGTGCTGGTGCAAAAAAAAAATTCTTTCTCTCTCTCTCACACACACACAAAAATATCTGGGAGCAGACTTAGAGCTGCTGCTCATTTTGCATCCAGGTCCTCTCACAGCAAAGGCCAGGCAGTCTCTCAAGACATTCAATGCAGCAGCAATGATGACATCATCAGAGGCGACTTTCAGACTGAAACCACTAATTGGTTCATGGGTTCCCACATGCTGGAACTCAATTGCCCAATTAGGTGAAAATTGCATCAATCTCCCACATCCAATTGCAGACGGGTGGATAACACGAAATGCGGATGACACGACCCCAACCCGCCCCAGTATCAAAATCCAGCCCAATGAGTGAGAAAAGTCTTTTCTAAATATGCATCAAGAGAGCTTCAGCTACTGTGCATAGTGTGGGCTCCTTCCCTGCTGGTGCAGCCATCTCTGAATCAGAAGCTCGAGGTCCAGTCCACGACTTGAACCCACAGTCTCGGCTGACTCTCCACTGCAGTGCCGAGGGAGTGTTGCAATGTGCTTACCCTCTACCCTGCTCTAGCCGCTCGGAGGGTATTAAAAACATCCCATGGCACTATTCGAAGGAGAACAGGTGGTTCTCCTGATATCCTGGTCAACAATCTGATTTGTTGAAACTGATGACCTGCTCATGCATCTCAGTTCCCGTCTCTGGGATCTTGCTGTGGCCAAAATGGCTGCTGCGTTTACCGACGTAACAATCACCGCACTTCTAACTAACTCAATGTGCGCGCATCATGAGCCAATGAGAAAGGCCTTTCATCCTACACTGCTCAGGCCCTCCTCAGGACCCACACGCAAAACTGTTCTTAACACCCTGCTGTCTTTACTCAAGCTGCGTCGCTCCAGTCCCTGAACAACCAGGTGTTTCATCCACTGCAGAATTGCTGTAGACATTCAGGTCATGGCTTCCTCAGCTTTTTTTTAAAGAAATTTCCACATTTTCGCACCAATTTTCCCTCCTTATGCTCTCCGGAACCCATTGACTCCTTCTTGGAAACTGGCTGTCCCACAGGAGATTGGTTCCCCCACAGGAGATGGCTGTCCCACAGGAGATTGGTTCCCCCACAGGAGATGGCTGTCCCACAGGAGATTGTTCCCCCACAGGAGATTGTTCCCCCACAGGAGATTGTTCCCCCACAGGAGATTGGTTCCCCCACAGGAGATTGGTTCCCCCACAGGAGATGGCTGTCCCACAGGATATTCCCCCACAGGAGATTGTTCCCCCACAGGAGATTGGTTCCCCCACAGGAGATTGGTTCCCCCACAGGAGATGGCTGTCCCACAGGAGATTGGTTCCCCCACAGGAGATGGTTCCCCCACAGGAGATGGCTGTCCCACAGGAGATTGGTTCCCCCACAGGAGATTGGTTCCCCCACAGGAGATGGCTGTCCCACAGGAGATTGGTTCCCCCACAGGAGATGGCTGTCCCACAGGAGATTGGTTCCCCCACAGGAGATGGCTGTCCCACAGGAGATGGCTGTCCCACAGGAGATGGCTGTCCCACAGGAGATGGTTGTCCCACAGGAGATTGGTTCCCCCACAGGAGATGTCTGTCCCACAGGAGATTGGTTCCCCCACAGGAGATGGTTGTCCCACAGGAGATGGCTGTCCCACAGGAGATTGGTTCCCCCACAGGAGATGGTTGTCCCACAGGAGATGGCTGTCCCACAGGAGATTGGTTCCCCCACAGGAGATGGCTGTCCCACAGGAGATTGGTTCCCCCACAGGAGATTGGTTCCCCCACAGGAGATGGCTGTCCCACAGGAGATTGGTTCCCCCACAGGAGATGGTTGTCCCACAGGAGATGGCTGTCCCACAGGAGATTGGTTTCCCCACAGGAGATGGCTGTTTTACAGGACATGGATTCCCAAAGGAGTGGTCACTATCAAAACACATGTGAGGTAGAAATTGGACCTCATTGCCCCTGTTTTACAGGCATAAAACAGACGCTACGAGCCTCAATTTTGGGGGTTATTGTTCTGCACCCCAAAAGCGGCAGGTGTTCCTGGTGACTGCCTCAGATTCCTTAAAATGTAAATGAGGGGCCTAATGTCCCTTTTAGGCCCCCTCATAGAAATTCGATTGCGACGAGTGGGGCAGGAGTCACTGCAGCCTAAACATCAGCCACCAACTATAGGTAAGGTTTAGAGAATTGTTTTATTTTTTTAAAAAGCTTCCAGTGGAGCCAGGAGGAGCAGGAATGTTACACTGACTCCAGATTCGTCACAATCGCCTCCTACCCAACATTCTGCCCGCTCCAACACTAACCGCCCCCCCCACCCCCCAACCTCCTCCCGGGATTTATCTCGCAGGTCATGGCCCAGTATTCGCGCTCCTCAAATGTGTGAGCTGCCTGTGGAGGCGCGATAAGCGTCTCTCTCGCTCTCTTAGGCAGTCCCTCGGAACCGAGGGTGACTTGCTTCCACACTAAAAATGAGTTCTCAGGTGACTGATGAGTCCAATGCGGGACCGACAGTCTCTGTCACAGGTGGGGCAGACGGTGGTTGAAGGGGCGGGTGGGTGGGGTGCTTGGGTTGACGTGCGCTCCTTGCGCTGGCTGCGCTCGGCTTCCGCTTGCTCCCGGCGAAGAGACTCGAGGTGTTCGGCGCCTTCCTGGATGCTTCTCCTCCACTTTGAGTGGTCTTGGACCAGGGATTTCCAGGTGTCGGTGGGCATGTTGCACTTTTTCAAGGAGGCTTTGAGAGTGTCCTCGAAACGTTTCCTCTGCCCACCTGGGGCTCTCTTGCCGTGTCGGAGCTCCGAGTAGAGCGCTTGTTTTGGGAGTCTCGTATGCGGACGATGTGACCCGTCCATCGGAGCTGATCGAGCGTGGTCAAAGCTTCGATGCTGGGGATGTTGGCCTGAGTGAGAACACTGACGTTGGTGCGCCTATCCTGCCAATGGATTTGCAGGATCTTGCGGAGGCAGCATTGGTGGTACCTCTCCAGTGTGGAGGCGCGATAAACGCATAAATGTAATGAGGCCCAAGGCCCAATTGCGGCCCGGCCTTGGGCCTCAAGCCTCTCTCTTGGAACATGCCTGAAAACAGACTTAGACAAATTTCTGCAACTTTTTTTTCTTGATTATAGGAGAAAGTGGAAAGTGAGAAGTTTCTCGGTTTTGAAGTTCTGAGAAAGAACGGGTTGGAGTGGAAGATTGCCATGAATCCTGAAGTCAACAGGACAAGGAAAGAACTTGAGCTCATCCAAAACTCTGCTGCCCGTGTCCTAACTCGCATGAAGTCCCGTTCACCCATCACCCCTGTGCTCGCTGACCTACATTAGCTCCCGGTCCGGCATCACCTCGATTTCAAAATTCTCATCCTTGATTTCAAATCCCTCCATGGCCTCCTCGCCCCTCCATATCTCTGTGACCTCCTCCAGCCCCGCAGTCCTCTGAGATCTCTGCGCTCCTCCAATTCTGGCTCTCGCATATTGCCGATTTCCTTCGCTCCACCATTGGCGGCCGTGCCTTCAGCTGCCTGGGCCCTTAGCTCTGGAATTCCCCCCCCCCCACTAAACCTCTCTGCCTCTCGTTCCTCCTTTAAGATGCTTCTTAAAAACTACCTCTTTGACCAAGGTTTTGGTCACCTGTCCTAATAGCTCCTTATGTGGCTCGGTGTCAAATTTTGTTTGATAATCGCTCCTGTGAAGCGCCTTGGGACGTTTTACTCTGTTAAAGGCGCTGTATAAATACAAGCTGTTGTTGTTTGGATGGTGTAATTGTATCTAAGGAAGAACAAGGAGATAGTTCAGTGAAGCACTGATCAAAGTAATGGCCCAAAAATTCGGCCCTTCCCGGGTGGGTACACAATCCGTACTCACCCGTATTCATTCCCGAAGTGCCGGTTTCCTGCATGCACTGCGCATGCGCGGGAAACCGGAACTTCCGGTCTGGTGAAGGGGGCGGTTCCTCGGTGAACCGCGTGCGCGGTAGAGGCTGCGCGCACGCAGCACACTTAGATTTTTTTTCAGGTTTCTACGCGAGGGTAAGTATGGAAGATACTACGCTAATAAAAAGGAGGCGCAAGACCCGTTTTGAACAAGGTAAGTAGTTAATTAAGTATAATTTTAAATTTTTTTCAACAGGTTTATCTTTTTTAGATACTTTAAAGAAAGGTAAGTTTATTTTTATCACTTTTAAAAAGTATTTTAATTTTTTCAAAAATAAATTTTTTTGTTTAAAGTGGTTAATTTATTTAACTATAGTTATTTTATAAATGTGATGTTTTTTTTTAAATTTATTTTAAGTTTAGCTGTTCTTTTGGGGCCGATTTCAATTCACAGATTTGACAGGTCTTCCTGTCAAATCTATGAATGAAAGATGGTCTGCTGCCATTGGCTCTCCATGGCCCACGTGATCCCAGGGGTCGCATCGCACTAACTGCACCCCTGGGACACGCACGCACTGCGCGCCGGCTCTTGGAGCAGGCCCAGGACCCGAAGTTCCCGTGGGCCCGAAACACAACGGCAGGCGCGGTGGGTAAGTGCGCGCGCGATCCTTACCCCCGCGGCAAGCCAGCAGAGCGAATTTCTGGGCCAATATTATTAAACTTGAGAAACGAGAAAGCTTGTGACAGGCAGATAGTGGGAGAGCGAGGAGAGAGGAAGAGAGAGGGAAATAATGTGAGGGAGAGGAAAAGAGGAGAGAGAGGGAGGGAGATGGAGAGAGAGGAGAGTATGGAGGAAGAGGAGGGGAGAAGGAGAGGAGAAGAAGAGGGACGCGGAGAGAATGAGAGAGGGCGAGTGTGGAGAGTATGGGAGGGAGAGGAGGAGCGAAAAAGAGGAGGGAGAAAAAATGAGAGATAGAGGAGAGAGTGGGGGAGAGAGAGAAAATGAGAGAGAGAGAGGAGAGAGTGGGAGAGAGAGGAGGGAGTGGGCGAGAGAGGAGAGAGTGGGAGAGAGAGAAAATGAGAGAGAGAGAGGAGGGAGTGGGCAAGAGAGGAGAGAGTGGGGGAGAGAGAAAATGAGAGAGAGAGAGGAGAGAGTGGGAGAGAGAGGAGGGAGTGGGCAAGAGAGGAGAGAGTGGGAGAGAGAGAAAATGAGAGAGAGAGAGGAGGGAGAGTGGGAGAGAGAGGAGGGAGTGTGGGAGAGAGAGGAGGGAGTGGGCGAGAGAGGAGAGAGTGGGAGAGAGAGAAAATGAGAGAGAGAGGAGAGAGTGGGAGAGAGAGAGTAGGAAGTGAGAGAGAAGGAGAGAAGCAGAGAGAGAGGGAAGAGACAAAGATTGAAAGACAGAAGAGTTTGACAGCTAGAGATGAGAAAAGATTCACTCATCCGATAACATCATTCAATGCTGGGGTGCTCTCTAATCCTGGGACCTGGGAGGTTTGTAGCTTTACTTTGTACAAGGGGAATGGCAACTTTTAAAACTCTTATTAATTTAATAACAGGGTTAATCTGATTTATTAATTCATCAGTAATAATTATAATATCAGACTCACTGCCCGATTATACTGTGTGTGATTGCATGGATTTCAATTGATACAGGCACTTTGAACAGATTACACACAGGCACCATACAGTGCAGCGTAAGTGCCTATTGTCAGTTCAGAGAACCCTACATTCTGAAGTGCATCAATCTTGACCCTGAAAATGGAGCAAAAAAAGCCTGTTGCTAATTATAAAGTATGTCAGATCTAAAAGCTCTCGCAATCAACTCTCATAATCAGCTCTGTGCGGTCTAAATTAGTTAGCAACAATGTTTAGATGTGGGAACGATGGGAGTGTATATCTAAAATTTGGCCATGAATGTCAGCACACCTGCAGGATGTGTTGTCCATAACGGAATTCCCATTAGCAGTCCCGTCAACAGAAGGGTGTGCCCGTCCCTAAAATTTACTACGTGAAATAATGCTTAGCCTTCCTGCAATAGATTACTGGGTATATCAACCGCCTGGTGTAGGGATCTTAGATACCCACAGTGTCTCTCTGAGGGGGGTATGTACCCACAGTGTCTCTCTGAGGGGGTATGTACCCACAATGTCACTCTGAGGGGGGTATGTACCCACAGTGTCACTCTGAGGGGGGTATGTACCCACAGTGTCTCTCTGAGGGGGGTATGTACCCACAGTGTGTCTCTGAGGGGGGTATGTACCCACAGTGTCACTCTGAGGGGGGTATGTACCCACAGTGTCACTCTGAGGGGGGTATGTACCCACACTGTCTCTCTGAGGGGGGTATGTACCCACAGTGTGTCTCTGAGGGGGGTATGTACCCACAGTGTCACTCTGAGGGGGGTATGTACCCACAGTGTCACTCTGAGGGGGGTATGTACCCACACTGTCTCTCTGAGGGGCGTATGTACCCACAGTGTCACTCTGAGGGGGGTATGTACCCACAGTGTCACTCTGAGGGGGGTATGTAGCCACAGTGACACTCTGAGGGGGTATGTACCCACACTGTCTCTCTGAGGGGGGTATGTACCCACAGTGTCTCTCTGAGGGGGGTATGTACCCACAGTGTCTCTCTGAGGGGGGTATGTAGCCCACAGTGACACTCTGAGGGGGTATGTACCCACACTGTCTCTCTGAGGGGCGTATGTACCCACAGTGTCACTCTGAGGGGGGTATGTACCCACAGTGTGTCTCTGAGGGGAGTATGTACCCACACTGTCACTCTGAGGGGGGTATGTACCCACAGTGTCACTCTGAGGGGGGTATGTACCCACAGTGTCACTCTGAGGGGGGTATGTACCCACAATGTCACTCTGAGGGGGGTATGTACCCACACTGTCTCTCTGAGGGGGGTATGTACCCACAGTGTGTCTCTGAGGGGAGTATGTACCCACAGTGTCTCTCTGAGGGGGGTATGTATCCACAGTGTCACTCTGAGGGGAGTATGTACCCACAGTGTCACTCTGAGGGGGGTATGTACCCTCAGTGTCACTCTGAGGGGGGTATGTACCCACAATGTCACTCTGAGGGGGGTATGTACCCTCAGTGTCACTCTGAGGGGGTATGTACCCACAATGTCACTCTGAGGGGGGTATGTACCCACAATGTCACTCTGAGGGGGGTATGTACCAACACTGTCTCTCTGAGGGGAGCATGTACCCACAGTGTCTCTCTCAGTGGGGTATGTACCCACACTGTCTCTCTGTGTCCCTTTGGGCTGTCCCCCAATCAAGTCCAGGCGCAGGGGAACAGCATCACCTCCAAGTTCCCCTCCAAGTCACACACCATCCTGACTTGGACACATATCGGCCGTTCCTTCATCGTCGCTGGGTCAAAATCCTGGAACTCCCTCCCTAACAGCACTGTGGGAGCACCTTCACCACACGGACTGCAGCGGTTCAAGAAGGCGGCTCACCACCACCTTCTCGAGGGCAATTAGGGATGGGCAATAAATGCTGGCCTTGCCAGCGACGCCCACATCCCAAGAATTAATTTTTTTTAAATGTCTTGACTGCACTCCCCCTCACTGTCCAATCGCCTAGGCTCACGTGAATAATAACTGCTTGGGCAACGTGGGCAGACAAGGACTGACGAGCAGGACTTTGATAACAATCAGATGGGAAGAAAACCGGAGAAATATATATGTCAGAAGTGCTGAAAGATAAAGAAAGAAAGACTTGCATTTATATAGCGCATTTCACAACCTTAGAACTTCTCAAAGCGCTTTACAGTCATTGAAGTGCTTTTGAAGTGTAGTCACTGTTGTAATGTGGGAAACGCAGCAGCCAATTTGGGCACAGCAAGCTCCCACAAACAGCAATGACCAGATAATCTGTTTATAAATATTGGCCAGGAATAACTCCCCTGCTCTTCTTCAAATAGTGCACGGGATATTATACATCCACCTGAGAGGGCAGACAGGGCCTCGGGTTAACCTCTCACCTGAAAGGCAGCACCTCCGACAGTGGCTCAAGTCTCTGGAGGGCATATTTTAACCCACAACCCTGTAACTCAGGGACGAGCATGACCTGACACCTTAGTTGACCAGGTGGGAGAGGGTTAATGGAAAGCCTGTGATGTGTGGGATGGGGTGGGGGTGGGGGGGAGGTGGGGAGGGCGGTGGGGGCAGCAACGAGGCCGAGAGTGAGAGGGCCTGAAGTCACGGGTCTGAAAATGAAGGTAAGAGCTGTGGAGTTTGCTCAGCCTAGTAAAGGTGACAGATAGTGGCTGTGCTCACTGGGGCAGGATGAATAATGTGGCCTGTGCTCGTTGGAGGCACGCAGGTCCGGGTGAAGACATGCCTGCGGCGGTTTGTGTGGGGACAGTCGGATGGGTAATGAGAATATAAAACGCGTGATGTATGGGTTCGCAGTGCAACACTCGTTCATTCACTCCATCCATCTGACAGCTCCCAAACAAATCACACCAGCGTGGCCTGAGCTTTGGGCTCCTTCTGGAGCATGGTGGCTTGAGCTGTCTACCAGGAGATAAATAATTGCACCCTTCAAGTCCCTCACTGGCAGCCCCCTTTTGCGATCGCCGTTGATTAACCCTGTGAGCACAGAGATTGTGAAAGGATGCCGAAAGGTCCAGCTGAATGATGAATGTTCTCCAGAGTTAGCAGGGTGAGGAAGCATTTCATTTCAACCTTTCAGCATAGAAACATCGAAAAATAGGAGCAGGAGTAGGCGATTCGGCCCTTCGAGCCTGCTCCGCCGTTCAATATGATCATGGCTGATCCTCTATCTCAATACCATATTCCCGCTCTCTCCCCATACCCCTTGACGCCTTTTGCATCTAGAAATCTATCTATCTCCTTCTTAAATATATTCAGTGACTTGGCCTCCACAGCCTTCTGTGGTAGAGAATTCCACAGGTTCACCACCCTCTGAGTGAAGAAATTTCTCCTCATCTCAGTCCTCAATGTCCTACCCCGTATCCTGAGACTGTGACCCCTCGTTCTAGACCCCCTCAGCCAGGGGAAACATCCTCCCTGCATCCAGTCTGTCTAGCCCTGTCAGAATTTTATATGTCAAAGCCTCGATATCATCAGATTCTGTAGGCGCTCTCAATTTTATAGAATCAGTGGCATTCGTTCTGATAGAAGTGCCTCACCTGCACAACAGTCTCCCCGTGACGTCGCTGGCAAGGGCACGTTTGCAGCCCATCATTCGCTGGCATCAGTGCCTGGTTCTTACAACGCTGTGCCCTCCCAGGCCTCTTCAGAGGGCACCGAGACGCTGGCATTGTGTGATCCTAGAACACTATTCTGAGACAACTCAAGTGAGGTGGGGTGGGGGGTGGGGTGGGGGTAGGGGCAGAAAACAAGAAAGAAAGACTTGCCTTTCTACAGCGCCTTTCACAACCTCAGGACGTCCCAAAGCGATTTACAGCCAATGAATTACTTTCTGAAGTGCAGTCACTGTTGTAATGCAGGAAACGCGGCAGCCAATTTGCGCACAGCAAGCTCCCACAAACAGCAATGTTATTGTGGGCCAAAAATTCGGCCCTTCCCGGGTGAGTACGCGCTGTGTACTCACCCGTAAGACGTCCCGAAGTGGCGGTTTCCTGCATGCACTGCGCATGCGCGGGAAACCGGAACTTTCGGTATGGTGAAGGGGGCGGTTCCTAGGTGAACCGCGTGTGCGCTAGAGGCTGCGCGCACGCAGCACACTTAGATTTTTTTTCAGGTTTCTACGCGAGGGTACGTATTGAAGATACTACGCTAATGAAAAGGAGGCGCAGGACCTGTTTTCAACAAGGTAAGTGGTTAATTAAGTATAATTTAAACATTTTTTCAACAGGTTTATCTTTTTTAGATACTTTAAAGAAAGGTAAGTTTATTTTTATCACTTTTAAAAAGTATTTTAATTTTTTCAAAAATTTAAATTTTTGTTTAAAGTGGTTAATTTATTTAACTATAGTTATTTTATAAATGTGATGGTGTTTTTTTTAATTTATTTTAAGTTTAGCTGTTCTTTTGGGGCCGATTTCAATTCACAGATTTGACAGGTCTCCTGTCAAATCTATGAATGAAAGATGGTCTGCTGCCATTGGCTCTCCATGGCCCACGTGATCCCAGGGGACGCATCGCACTAACTGCGCCCCTGGGACACGCAAGCACTGCGCGCCGGCACTTGGAGCAGGCCCAGGACCCGAAGTTCCCGTGGGCCCAAAACACAACGGCAGGCGCGGTAGGTAAGTGCGCGCGCGATCCTTACCCCCGCAGCAAGCCGGAGAGGCGAATTTCAGGGCCTATGACCAGATAATCGGTTAAATATTGGGCAGCAGACCCCCCTGCTCTTCTTCGAAATAGTGCCATGGGATCTTTTACATGCATGTGAGAGAGCAGACGGGGCCGCGCTTTAACATCTCACCCAAAGGACAGCACCTCCAACGGTGCAGCACTCCCTCGGTACTGCACTGGAGTGTCAGTATAGATTTTGTGCTCGAGTGGGAGTAGGGACTCTGAACCCAGAAACTTTCTGACTCAGAGGCAAGAGCACTGCCCACTGAGCCACGGCTGACACTGAACATGGCAAGCCCTGATTTTTCCAGGCTCTCTCTGCGATTTTCTAACAGGTCATGAGCATGTGCCATGAGTGCGCGCGGGCGTTGATCTGATATCGAAATGAAGTAAAAGGGGTGCCAATCTGAATACTGGGACTTTGGGTGAGGCTTCATCACAGCACGCGCCTTGCCCGTACAGACTGGGGCTATTGGGTGTGCTGGGACTCGACCTACTCCAGCAGGCTTCTGAAAAGGTGATGGCAGTCTTAGATGCTGGCCAAGCTCCCTGGGCACCCAGATCTGTGTGCACTCCAGGCAGGTCTAGCAGGAGTGTGGCAGGAGGCCGGGGAATTAGGGTGGACACATTCTGGCCTCCCCAGCCACTTTCCATGGGGACTCGTTCCGGGTGGAACCTCCATGATCCAATGCGTCAGAGGGGCTATGGTTGGCGGGAGGGGTATCTCAGCTCGGGATCAATACCCAGGGAGGTTTGAGCCTTTTTGTGTTGTGTTTCTAAAGACCTTTTGCTCATAATTTGCTCCGCGCATCAGTTGGTTCTGCAGGGTAGTCAGGCCATATTGACATTGTTGGCGTGGTTTTCACCCCAGCTCTTGGCTCCATTATTCTCGCTGGCCTCTGGCATTTAAAAAAGCACAAAATGATGGGGATGGGAATTTTCTTTTGTGGGGGTGGGACGAGGGTGGGCTCGGACAAACCACATGACTTTGAGGAGGAGGGGAGAGTTCAGAAGGAGCCCGACGAATGCAGATGCAAGTGCACCCGGATCCTGGTGTCCGGGGACCATTAACATGGTCCGGTGCCGGTCCTGCTATAGGCCTGCCCCCCTCCCCTCCCCCACCCCACCCCCACCCCCACCCAGTGAGGCCTAGTGCTGGAAAACAAAAGAGCCTGCATGCTAACCTCAGGGCTCTCTGGTTGCTGGAGGTCAATGATCTGGAGCGCACTACCTGAAAGGGCGGTGGAAGCAGATTCAACAGTAACTTTCAAAAAGGGAACTGGATATGTGCTTGAAAAGGAAAAAAACAAAATCAGGGCTATGGGGAAAGAGCAGGGGGAGTGGGATTAATTGGAGAGCTCTTTCAAAGAGCCGGCACAGGCACGATGAGCCGAATGGCCTCCTTCTGTGCTGTCAGATTGCAATCTATTGGGAGACCTGTCGAACCTACCTTGTTTGATGCCCTTAGCTCAGCTTCTGGGCACTGCATGAACGCTCATGCAGCAAAGAGAACGGGAATCCCCCTCCCACTTCATTACCATAGCAACGCGGGCCTTGCGCCTATGGTAGTGGAGGCCCGGCTCCACACCACCCCCTCCCCCGAAATCCTGAGGCAGCATAAAGGGGGTGAAGTCCTGAGTGTCTATCCCCCCCTCTTGCCAGAAAACGGTGGGGGGGGATGGGGGGTGGAGGGCGAGGGGGCATTCCTCAGGGGTCAAAGATCAGGATAACTGGCTCCCATTAACAGCGGAATACACAGCCGAAGAGCACCCCCCACCTCAAAGGAATGTTTCCTCAATCTTTGCGAAGGGATTTATTAAAAGCACAGATTTGGGGAAATGTTTTGATTTATGGAGAAGAGAAATTCAATTTTACTCACTGCTGCTCTGCTCTCCGTTGCACCATTAAATGAATATTAATAACCCATTAGAAAAAAATCCGAGCAGAACTACTCAAAGTAATCCACTGCAGATTAAATTCAGGTTCGATTGCAGTGATTACATCACAGAGCTCAATTTTTCATAAAAGACTTCATCAGGCGTCGACTTAGAGGGTAGTCCTGATGTGACACCTTTTATCACATCCTCGGAACATCCTAAAGCACTTCGCGGCCTTTTGAACTGCAGTCACTGTTGTCTTGCAGGGAAACGCGGCAGCCATTTTTTCTGCACAGCAGGATTCCACAGACGGCAGATGAACGAATGACCAGTTTAATCGGGTGATGGTTGAGGGAGGAATGTTGGCCTGGACACCAGAGAAACCCTCTGCACTTCTTCAAACAATGCCTCGGGATCTTTTGCACCCAGCTGACCAGGCAGACGGGGCCTCGGTTTGACATCTAGGGATATAAATTTGTCTTGGGTGGTATTCGAAACTCTGCTGCCCCGTGTCCTAACTCGCACCAGGTCCTGCTCGCCCATCACCCCCCTGTGCTCGCTGACCTACATTGACCCCCCGGCCCGGCGACACCTCGATTTAAGAATTCTTATCTTAGTGTTTAAATCCCTCCATGGCCTCGCCCCTCCCTATCTCTGTAACCTCCTCCAGCCCCACAACCCCCCCGAGATCTCTACGTTACTCCAATTCTGGCCTCTTGTGCATCCCCCACCATTAGCGGCCGTGCCTTCAGCTGTCTAGGCCCTAAGCTCTGGTAAACCCTCCCTAAACCACTCCGCCTCTCTCTCCTCCTTCAAGAGGGTCCTTAAAACCTCCCTTTTGGACCAAGCCTTTTTGGTCACCTGTCCTAATATCTCCTTATGTGGCTCGGTGTCAAAAATTTGTTCGACAACGTTTTAGACTTGAACACAAAAACCTAGGCTGACACTCCCAGTGCAGTGCTGAGGGAGTGCTGCACTGTTGGAGGTGCCGTCTTTCGGATGAGGCGTTAAACCGAGGCCCCGTCTGCTCTCTCAGGTGGATGTAAAAGATCCTGTGGCACTATTGGAAGAAGAGCAGGGGGAGTTCTCCCCGGTGTCCTGGGGCCAATATTTATCCCTCAATCAACATCACTAAAAACAGATTATCTGGTCATTATCACATTGCTGTTTGTGGGAGCTTGCTGTGCGCAAATTGGCTGCCGCGTTTCCTACATCACAACAGTGACTACACTTGAAAAAGTACTTCATTGGCTGTGAAGAGCTTTGAGACGTCCTGAGGCCATGAAAGGCGCTGTAGAAATGCAAGTCTTTCTTTCCTTCTTTCTTTCTTTCTATTAAAGGTGCTATATAAATGCAAATTGTTGTTGTAGCGCACAGCTTTACACTCCGCCCGATTTTCCTTTATATTGAAGTCAACAACTGCCGGTCTGCAACGCCCGCTCCCACAGGGCTGCACCCAAGAGTCACCCGAGATCAGGGAAGTCAAACTCCTTTTGCGTGGGCCACATTCAGCGACAGTTATTAAAATAGAAATAGATAAAGATAACCTGTACTGCTACTTGCTTAGATTTGTAATTTTTTTTTTTTCGAAACCTTTCCATGCTACTCTTCGTTTTTCTGCGACTTAATTTCCTTACTCGGGTGATTATTCCAAATTGATGCCAACACAGGAACTCATTCAATTTGCGCCCATGGCCGGTAAATCATCTTAACTTGCTGAATCGTGGATACTGGCAAAAGTATAAATGTGCTTGCTGGTAGACAATTAGTTGCTTTGTTTGATGCACACAAGCAGAGGTACTGCAATGCAATCTACAGATTGCTCAGCTGCCGGCCCAACCCGGGCTTAAGTTAGACATTTAGTGAATAGAATCATAGAATGATACAGCAGAGACGGAGGCCATTCGGCCCAATCGTGCCTGTGCCGGCTCTTTGAAAGAGCTCTCCAATCAGTCCCACTCCCCCCCCCGCCCTTTCCCCATAGCCCTGCAAATGTTTTCCTTTTCAATCATTTATCCAATTCCCTTTTGAAATTTACTATTAGAAGAAACATAGAAACATAGAAAAATAGGAGCAGGAGTCGGCCATTCGGCCCTTCGAGCCTGCTCCGCCATTCAATATGATCATGGCTGATCCTCTATCACAATACCATATTCCCGCTCTCTCCCCATACCCCTTGATACATTTTGTGTTTAGAAATCTATCTTTCTCCTTCTTCAGTGACTTGGCCTCCACAGCCTTCTGTGCTAGAGAATTCCACAGGTTCACCACCCTCTGAGTGAAGAAATTTCTCCTCATCTCAGTCCTAAATGTCCTACCCCGTATCCTGAGACTGTGACCCCTCGTTCTAGACCCCTCAGCCAGGGGAAACATCCACCCTGCATCCAGTCTGTCTAGCCCTGTCAGAATTTTATACATTTCAATGAGATCCCCTCTCATTCTTCTAAACTCTAGTGAATACAGGCCTAGTCGACCCAATCTCTCCTCATACGACAGTCCTGCCATCCCAGGAATCAGTCTGGTGAACCTTCGCTGCACTCCCTCTATGGCAAGTATATCCTTTCTTAGGTAAGGAGACCAAAACTGCACACAGTACTCCAGGTGTCGTCTGTAGTAAGACATCCTTGCTCCTGTACTCAAATTCTCTTGCAATGAAGGCCAACATACCATTTGCCTTCCTAACTGCTTGCTGCACCTGCATGTTTGCTTTCAGTGACTGGTGTACAAGGACACCCAGGTCCCTTTGTACATCAACATTTCCCAATCTATTGAATCTGTTTCAAACGCCCTTTCCGGCAGCGCATTCCAGATCACAACAACTCGCTGCGTGAAAAAAATTCTCCTCATCTCCCCCCTGGTTCTTTTGTCAATGATCTTAAATCTGTGTCCTCTGGTTACCGACCCTCCTGCCAGTTAAAACAGTTTCTACTTATTTATTCTATCAAAACCCTTCATAATTTTGAACGCCTCAATTAAATCTCCCCTTAACCTTCTCTGCTCTAATGAGAACAATCGCAGCTTCTCCAGTCTCTCCACATAACTGAAGTCCCTCATGCCTGGTACCATTCTGGCAAATCTCCTCTGCACCCTCTCCCAAGCCCTTGACATCCTTCCTAAAGTGCGCTGCCCAGAATTGGACACAATACTCCAGCTGAGGCCTAACCAGTGATTTAAAATTAAGTTGGAATTAAAATGTTGAAACTAAGACATGTGTTTCAATGGAATGGGAGAGTCACCTTGCGGGGGTCCCATGTAAAGTTTCGGTTTGGGGTCCCTAGGTCCAGAGTGGAAACACTGAACCAATCGGTTGTGGGTTATTCCTTGGCCGGTTTATGAGATCTCGGCAGGGCGATGGTGACCGCGCCCAAGTCCTAATTACGCCATTGTTAGTGTTTCAGAAGCCGGGGCCGCACTTTCCCGTTTGATTAGGCCGGAGTCTGCGGCCAGCCTGAAAGGTTCCGATGATCCTGGTGTTGCCGTCGCCCCGACTGCCACAGTGCAGGCGCCCTGGGCCCAGCTGCTGCTGTTTTCAGTGAAGCATAGAAGATAGGAGCAGGAGTAGGCCATTCGTCCCCTCGAGCCTGCTCCACCATTCGATGAGATCATGGCTGATCATCCAAACTCAGTACCCTGTACCTGCCTTCTCTCCATATCCCTTGATACCTTTAGCTTTAAGAAATATATCTAACTCATTCTTGAATATATTTAATGACTTGGCCTCAACTACCTTCTGTGGTAGAGAATTCCACAGGTTCACCACTCTCTGGGTGAAGAAATTCTTCCTCATTTCTGTCCTAAAAGGCTTACCCCTTATCCTTAGACTATGACCCCTGGTTCTGGACTCTCCGACCATCGGGAACATTCTTCCTGCATCTAGATTGTCCAGTGCTTCCAGAGCGAGCCGAGGGGATCTGTGGCTCTTTCTAAAGAGGGTGGCCTTACTGACCGCCTGCCTTCAGGCTCCAGGCCGGGCCCTGGGGCCAGTGTCAGCGGCTTTGCTTCAACATAGTTTGTTGCTGGATTGCGCATTAATTGCCCATTAAAGTTGCCACAGAAAGTTAGGGCTGGAACTTAGCAACGCAAGTACCTTTTTAACAATAATTGTTAATGCAATGCCAATCAAACTTTCTTGCCCAAAAAGGGAACAACAATCTTATTCCTGCAGGTAATCAATTGTTGTTAGAGATTTTAAAAAACGTCAAATTTTTAATTTTTACATCTTTTTCTTTCCGTCTCTTTTTCCTCTCTCTCTTAATCCAATCTTTCTTTCAACAACAACAACAACGACTTGTATTTATATAGCGCCTTTAACGTAGTAAAACGTCCCAAGGCGCTTCACAGGAGTTATTGTAAGACAAAAAATTTGACACCGAGCCACATAAGAATCAATTAGGGCAGGTGACCAAAAGCTTGGCCAAAGAGGTAAGTTTTAAGGAGCGTCTTAAAGGAGGAAAGAGAGGTAGCGAGGCGGAGAGGTTTAGGCAGGGAATTCCAGAGCTTAGGGCCCAGGCAACAGGAGGCACGGCCACCAAAGGTTGAGCGATTATAATCAGGGATGCTCAAGAGGGCAGAATTAGAGGAGCGCAGAGATCTCGGGGGGGGGGGTTGTGGGGCTGAAGGAGATTACAGAGATAGGGAGGGGCAAGGCCGTGGAGGGATTTGAAAACAAGGATGAGAATTTTGAAATCGAGGCGCTGCTTTCCCTCTCTTTATTTCTCGTTCTGTACCTGATTTGACTCTAATTCACCCTGTCTTCTTCTCCGTCGTTCCTCTGTTTCGCTCCCAACCCTTAAATCCCATCGGTCAAGGAGATTCGCCGTTGGTTCTGCCGTTCACCAAGGTGCCACGTGGCCCTCGCCGCTCCGTTATCAGCTCGCACTTCCAGCAAGTCAGGGCGCAAGAGGTTTTCGAGCTGAAGGGTGCTGGATGAATTCTGACTAACGGGGCACGCCGCGAGGGGCTTCGCTCCAGCAAGATTTGGCGCACTTTCATCTTGAGGCCAAGCGGTCAACCCAGCTTTATAATGCACTTGCTCACGGTTTCATGAGCTTAATTTCTTGTGATCACTCCTGGCCTGTTCTTGCTCATTGCCCTCTATCTATCCGCGCCGGTAAAAATGGTACATCTCCAGCCTCTTTTGTCTGTCACAGCCGCCTCTATGCGAATTATTTTTCCGCATCAGCCTCCAACGTGTTAAAAGGCAGGAAAAGCAATTATTTTCAATGTACAGTGCAGAAAATATCGACACAGGAGTCAGAATGTCTACACCTTCTGATTGACCTTAACAACTGCACTTAAAAAGAAGAATGATGGTTACTTAATGCTGGGTACTTTTGACCCGCAGCCTGAAACTTACAAACCGCTTTCCAATCTGCAAAGTACACGAACCAAATAATAATTGAACTCAGATTAAACTGAGCCCGTGTTTACTTAACAACAATTAAACTTTGTGACCGGAAAGGAACACGGATTCACCTTCATACATTATGCATTGCATGATTATAACACTCCTGTCCCCACGAAACTGCAAGCCCTCCAAATCGGCAGGCGCAATGCGAGGGGAGACAAGTTAGTTTAAGTTAATTTCTGGATGCTTTTCCTGCGGAATTAAACCTTGGCACTGGGCAGAAAACAGTCTCAAATGATGGAAGTTGCAAGGGCCCCAGGCACAGTGCGCACAGGATAGCCAAACAGGGCCTTGACTGTTCAGGCCTGTACATAATGCCTGGTGACCACCTCCTGCCAAAAGGACTGCCAACCACTACCAGCTTCCGCGATTTTTAATTATCTCATTAAACAAATTTAATTACAAAATGTCATTTATTTGCGATACATATTCACAGCTGTAGGAAATTAGCAGAAGTCCAACGTTTCTATTCATGCTCGAAAAATGTCTTCCTGTCCGTTGCCACGGAGATGGGGGGGGGGTTAGAGGTCATTTGGGGGGTGGTTTCTCGTTTCCGTCAGGCAATTTATTTTCAATTAAAAATTAATTTTATGCAATCAAATGCTGAATACTGAGGAGAGTGTGAGGTGTGGTGAGCGCAGGGATTTAAGAGCCTGGACAAATGGTCAATTTAGATTCTGTGTTACGATGACAACGGGGTCAGTGCAAGATGGCGGCATGCCAGAGAATCAGAGTGGACATCACTGCCCCAGGGATAATAATGTGGCTTCATGGCCAGGATGGTGCAGTCTTTGAGGGCCACAGGCCAAAGTGTGGACAGATTGAATTCAGATGGACTGAAGTGGATTTAAATCAGCTCAGCTCAGTTCTGGTCTCCATAATTACAAAAAAAGGATATAGAAGAACTGGGGAAAAGTTCCAAAAAAAGATTTCTGGGTGATACCAGAACTGAGAGGTTTTAAGTATCAGGAGAGACTGAACAGACTGAGGCTCTTTTTTTCTAGCAAAGGGAAGGCTGAGAGGAGAACTGATAGGGATTTATAAATTAGGAAGGGTTTCAAACTGTGGACGCAGAGAAGATGTTTCCACTTGTGGGGGAGTCCAGAAATCTGAGATAGTCACTAATAATCCAATAGGGAATTCAGGAGAAACTTCATTACCCAGAGAGTGGTGAGAATGTGGAGCACGCTACCACAGGGAGTGGTTGAGGCGAATAGCATTAGACGCATTTAAGGGGAAGCTGGATGAACACATGAGGGAGAAAGGAATAGAAGGTTATGCTGATAGGATTAGATGAAGAGGGGTGGGAGGAGGCTCGTGTGGAGCATAAACACCGGCACGGACCAGTTGGGCTGAATGGCCTGTTTCTATGCTGTAAGCGTTCTCCAAGGCGGCCTTCGAGACACACGACAACGCAAAATCATCGAGCAGAAACTGATAGCCAAGTTCCGCACCCATGAGGACGGCCTCAACCGGGATCTTGGGTTCATGTCACGCTACATGACGTAGAGTCATCCAGACTCGAGTCGTCGTTGGCTTGTTCACAGATGTGATTTCCAGTTTTAAAAAAAAGTAAAAACCATACAGACTGCAGCATTTGACACGTTGGACCCCCTGTGACCCCACCTCATTGTCTTAGCTGTATTTTGCTGTGTCTTTGATGTAATGCCTCCCCTGACTGACCTCATTGTCTCTCTGCCGAGGTGTGATGGAGGGCAGTCAGAAAAGATTTACTGTAGTCGTCTGACATTGTACGCTACACATTGTTCTCTGTCTATATATGCTTTGCTGATTTGTATTCCTTCACTTCACCTGATGAAGGAGCAGCGCTCCGAAAGCTCGTGATTTCAAATAAAACTGTTGGA
Organism: Squalus acanthias; assembly: GCA_030390025.1. NCBI lineage: Eukaryota > Metazoa > Chordata > Chondrichthyes > Squaliformes > Squalidae > Squalus > Squalus acanthias. The sequence goes on along the minus strand of CM059445.1, from coordinate 5,725,162 downwards.
CTATAACCTGGTGTTGTGCGACTTCTCATTTTTGTCCACCCCAGTCCAACACCGGCATCTCCGCATCATCTAGGCTGTATGTACATAGATACATAGATACATAGAAGATAGGAGCAGAAGTAGGCCATTCGGCCCCTCGAGCCTGCTCCGCCATTCGATGAGATCATGGCTGATCATCTAAACTCAGTACCCTGTACCTGCCTTCTCCCCATATCCCTTGATACCTTTAGCTTTAAGAAATATATCTAACTCATCCTTGAATATATTTAATGACTTCGCCTCAACTACCTTCTGTGGTAGAGAATTCCACAGGTTCACCACTCTCTGGGTAAAGAAATTCTTCCTCATTTCTGTCCTAAATGGTTTACCCGTTATCCGTAGATTATGACCCCTGGTTCTGGACTCTCCGACCATCGGGAACATTCTTCCTGCATCTAGTTTGTCCAGACCTGTCAGAATTTTATAAGTTTCGATGAGATCCCCTCTCATTCTTCTATACTCCAGTGAGTATAAGCCCAATCGACCCAATCTCTCCTCATATGTCATTCCTGCCATCCCAGGTATCAGCCTTGTGAATCTTCGCTGAACTCCTTCCATGGCAAGAACATCCTTCCTCAGATAAGGCGACCAAAACTGCACACAGTACTCAAGGTGTGGTCTCACCAAGGCCCTGTACAACTGCAGCAGGACATCCCTGTTCCGATACTCAAACCCTTTCGCTATGAAGGCCAACATACCATTTGCCTTCTTCACCGCCTGCTGCACCTGCATGCTTACTTTCAGCGACTGGTGCACAAGGACACCCAGGTCTCGTTGCACTTGCCCTTCTCCCAATCTATTGCCATTCAGATAATAGTCTGCCTTTCTGTTTTTGACACCAAAGTGGATAACCTCGCACTTATCCACGTTATATTGCATCTGCCACGCTTCTGCCCACTCACCCAACCTGTCCAGATCATCCTGGAGTTTCTCGCTATCCTCCTCGCTGCACACACTCCCACCCAGCTTTGTGTCATCTGCAAACTTGGAGATATTACATTTAATTCCCTTATCTAGATCATTAATGTATATTGTGAATAGCTGGGGTCCAAGGACCGATCCCTGCGGTACCCCACTAGTCACTGCTTGCCACTCGGAAAAAGACCCATTAATTCCTACTCTCTGCTTTCTGTCCACCAACCAGTTCTCTATCCAAGTCAATACCTTGCCCCCAATCCCATGTGCCTTAACTTTACCCGCTAATCTCTTATGCGGGACCTTATCGAAAGCCTTTTGAAAGTCCAAATACACCACATCTACTGGTTCTCCCTTATCTATTTTCCCAGTTACATCCTCAAAAAATTCCAGTAGATTAGTCAAGCACGATTTACCTTTTGTAAATCCATGTTGACTTTGTCCGATCCTGTCACTGTTTTTCAAATGCTCAGCTATTACATCCTTTATAATGGACTCTAGCATTTTCCCCACTACCGATGTCAGGCTTACCGGTCTGTAATTCCCCGCTTTCTCTCTACCACCCTTTTTGTAATACTATGTACATAAATATGTAGAGTGCGGATCACTGAAATATTTCTGCTGCTGTACAAAAAATAATGATTTCAACTGATTGAGGATCTATATGTGAATGATTAACCTTTCCCTTTCAGAGGCTGATAGGCCTGCTGTACATTTCCACAATGTTCTGTCTTTACATCAGATTTCCATCATTTGTTGTATTGCTGCCATGTGATGCTGCTATTCCAGACATCACTGGGAGAAGATTATCGTGTTCCGCACAACATCGAGCTCTCTCGCTCTCTGTACTTATCCTTCAAACCTTCCATCCTTTCCAGAACCAGATATTCTTTGAACTCTTTTTAAAGGTGTTAATTAAAGCAGTTTTAACTGTGTTGGCTCGGAGTTGAGTCCAGTCCACTGTGGAGGGAGGGGAGGGGGATATTCGTGCTACCTTCATTGGGGATAGTCACCCATTCTTTAAATGACCTCTGACCCCCTAACATTTTCTATACTTACGTCAGATGCTCCCAGTGCGCACCCCCAGGAACCACCATCAAGGAATTCGACCAACAGATATCCCACTATAAGCGACCATCCCAATGGGTCCTGATGCCTCTAACTCCCTACCTCTCTGAATGAGGGCTTGCTCCACTCCAGTATTGGTGTGCCCCAGTTAGTTTGGTGTTCCGCTGGGTTGATGCTCTGGGAGTGTGACTGTGGAAGGAAGTGGAACGGTAATGTTGTCTAGCCATTGCTGTGGCTCAGTTTGGTAGCACACTCGCCTCTCGAGTCAGAAGGTTGTGAGTTCAAGTCCCACTCCAAGGACTTGAGCACATAAAGCTAGGCCTGACACTCCAGTGCAGTACTGAGGGAGGGCTGCACCGTCGGAGGTGCCGTCTTTTGGATGAGACGTTAAACTGAGGTCTGCTCTCTCGGGTGGACGTAAAAGATCCCATGACACTATTTTGAAGAAGAGCAGGGGAGTTATCCCCAGTGTCCTGGCCAATATTTATCCCTCAATCAACGTAACAAAAACTGATTATCTGGGTCATTATCACATTGCTGTTTGTGGGAGCTTGCTGTGCGCAAATTGGCTGCCACGTTTCCCACATTGCAACAGCGACTACACTTGTAAAAGTACTTCATTGGCTGTAAAGCTCTTTGAGACGTCCGGTGGTCGTGAAAGGCGCTATAGAAATGCAAGTCTGTCTTTCTTTCTTCCTCTATCAAATCTTGTTTCCCTGTCAGTCACTCCAGGTCTCACCCGCCTATGCTGCAGAACTGGAGGTAATTCTGCTACTCCTTCCATATTTGAAGAAGCATCTAACCAATTTGGTCTTCAGAAGCAATCCTGGCCTCCCTTCTCCCCCAATGAGCAGCTTGGCTCTGTTACCACACTCTCACCTCTGAGTCTGAAAGTTCAGAGTTCAAACCCTACTCCAGGACTTGAGCACGTAATCGAGGCTGGCATTGAAGGAGTGCTGCTCTGTCAGCGATGCTGTTCTTCAGGTTGAGAGGTTAAACCGAGTCATTGGCTGCCTCCTGGTGTCCAACATTACTTCCTCAACCAGCGCCACCAAAAGCAGAATCATTCATCTCATTACTCTCTGTGACACCTTGCTGCATATAAATTGAAAGAAAGACTTGCATTTATATAGCGCCTTTCACGACCACCGGACGTCTCAAAGCACTTTACAGCCAATGAAGTACTTTTGGAGTGTAGCCACTGTTGTAATGTGGGAAACGCGGCCGCATATTTGCGCACAGCAAGCTCCCACAAACAGCAATGTGATAATGACCAGATAATCTGTTTTTTAGTGATGTTGGTTGAGGGATAAATATTGGCCCCAGGACACCGGGAATAACTCCCCTGCTCTTCTTCAAAATAGTGCCATGGGATCTTTTACGTCCATCTGAGAGAGCAGACGGGGCCTTGGTTTAACATCTCATCTGAAAGACGGCACCTCCGACAGTGCAGCACTCCCTCAGCACTGCACTGGAGTGGCATCCTATATTTTTATGCTCAAGGTCTTCTGGAGTGGGACTTGAACCCACAACCTTCTGACTCAGAAGTGAGTGTGTTACCCACTGAGCCACAGCTGACGCCAAGTGGCTGCCAAACTTGCCTACACAACAATGATGACTACGCTTCAAAGCAGGGCCGGCCTTATGAGTGGGCGACGTGGACGACCGCCCTGGGCGCCGTGGTTCAGGGTTCATCATAATCAAGAGGGTCGGGCATTAAACGGCATCGACCTCTGTGAAGAACTTGGCTATATTGGAGTGTCAGCTGTGGCTCAGTCAGAAGGTTGTGGGTTCAAGTCCCACTCCAGAGACTTGAGCACAAAGGCTGACACTCCCAGTGCAGTACCGAGGGAGTGCTGCACTGTCGGAGGTGCCGTCTTTCGGATGAGATGTTACTACACTTCAAAAAAGTACTTCATTGGCTGTACAGCACTTTGGGACATCCGGTGGTCGTGAAAGGCGCTATACAAATGCAAGTCTTTTGTCTATCTCCAAAGTCTGCTTCCTGTAGGGCTGTAGGGCTCCCAAGAGGAGCATTCTTCAAGTTTCATAAGTGAGAAGTCGCACAACACCAGGTTATAGTCCAACAGCTTTATTTGAAATCACAAGCTTTCGGAGCGCTGCTCCTTCGTCAGGTGAAGTGAAGAAATGCATATGGGCACAGCATATATAGTCAGAGAACACTGCCAGATGACTACAGTTAATCTTTCTAACTGCCCTTTATCACACCTCCAAGCATCTTAGGTGTGATAAAGGGCAGTTAGAAAGATTAACTGTAGTCATCTGGCATTGTTCTCTGACTATATATGCTGTGCCCATATGCATTTCTTCACTTCACCTGACGAAGGGGCAGCCGCTCCGAAAGCTTGTGATTTCAAATAAAGCTGTTGGACTATAACCTGGTGTTGTGTGACTTCTCACTTTTGTCCACCCCAGTCCAACACCGGCATCTCCGCATCAAGTTTCATGAGCACGTTCTCAAACACATGGCCAGGACTAAGGATCCTGTTAACCCTGCCCGTACCGGTGCTGAGCAGCGAACGGAGCTTCTCGAGGTTTAAGCTCATAAAAACATATCTGTAATCGGCCACGGGAGACGACAGGCTATCTTCGCTGACCATCCTGTCTATCAAGAATGATGTGACTCAAAATATCTTGCTGAACAAAGTTATTTATTGTTTTTTGTTATTTATTAGATTAGTGTTTAATTTAATGTTTAGTTTATTTGTCGCTTAGCTATAATGTTAGTTTTTAATGGCTTATATTGTTTATTATTTAAATTGTTAAAAAGTTTGAGATTACAGCTTCATTTCTGAAACTTTTGCTCGCACTACCACATACATAAACGCAAAGAAAGGGCGCCAAAATACAAGTTCGCCCAGGGCGCTATTTTCCCTAAGGCCGGCCCTGCTTCAAAGTAATCCATTGTAGGTGAAATACGTTGAGATGTTCCTAAGATACACAGTAAGGCATTTTATTAATGCAAGTCTGTCCTTGCTTGGAACTTAGAGAGGCAAAGATGGAGAATCAGGTCAGATAAAGTCCCCCAATATGTCTCGTCCCCTGGAGAGAGGCTTTGGCCAATCGTGTGAGTATTTACAATACACATAGCAAGTTGAAGGGGCGATGTCTGACGGTAGCTACAGATGCCACACTTTCTTTTTACTGTGAGCGTTCTTCATAAAGTCCCGCCTCCACTGCTGACTCTGGAGCTAAGGCTTGTGCTGATGACTGCACAGTGTTCAGCGCCATTCACAACTCTCATATAATGAAGCAGTCCATGCCCGCATGCAACAAGGCCTGGACGTCGTTCAGGCTTGGGCTGATAAGTGGCAGGTAACATTCGCGCCACAGAAGTGCCAGGCAATGACTATCTCCAACAATCGAGAGTTTAACCACCGCCCCTTGACATTCAACGGCATTACCATCGCCGAATCTCCCACCATCAACATCCTGGGGGTTACCATTGACCAGAAACTTAACTGGACCAGCCACATAAATACTGTGGCAACAAGAGCAGGTCAGAGGCTGGGTATTCTGCGGTGAGTGTCTCACCTCCTGACTCCCCAAAGCTTTTCCATCATCTACAAGGCACAAGTAAGGAGTGTGATGGAATACTCTCCACTTGCCTGGTTGAGTGCAGCTCCAACAACACTCAAGAAGCTCGACACCATCCAGGACAAAGCAGCCCGCTTGATTGGCACCCCATCCACCACCTTAAACATTCACTCCCTCCACCACCGGCGTACCGTGGCTGCAGTGTGTACCATCTGCAAGATGCACTGCAGCAACTCGCCAAGGCTTCTTCGGCAGCACCTCCCAAACCTGCAACCTCTTCCACTTAGAAGGACAAGGGCAGCAGGCGCATGGGAACACCACCACCTCCAAGTTCCCCTCCAAGTCACACACCATCCTGACTTAGAATTATATCGGCCGATCCTTCATCGTCGCTGGGTCAAAGTCCTGGAACTCCCTCCCTAACAGCACTGTGGGAGCACCTTCACCACACGGACTGCAGCAGTTCAAGAAGGGGGCTCACCACCACCTTCTCAAGGGCAATTAGGGATGGACAATAAATGCCGGCCTTGCCAGCGACGCCCACATCCCATAAACAAATTTTAAAAAGAATAAGGTTGACTGAGTCTTGACTGTTCTGAGCCTGGTAAGTAGGAGGCACTCCAGGGGTATGGGATATGGTTATAGTTGCCGAGGGTGGGCAGGGGGAGTGGGGGGGGGGGGAGGCAACGCTGCACAACACATTAATGTGAGCAAATTATAAATCTGGCACTCTCTTTATTAAACAGCAATGCGGCTCCACTGCTGGAACCCTGCAGAAGCTGAGAGGTGTTGGAGAAGGTTGTGGGGAAGCTGGCAACTCTTCTCCACAACTTTCTAGCCTGTTCACAGGTCCATGTGCTCTGGGCTGCTACAGGGAGACTGTTGAGTCCCAAGCAGCTTATCTATTGAATTCAGTCCACTTCAGTACCTACTGGTGCGGTCTAGGAAGAGTTTTTTTTTTATTTGTTTATGGGATCAGGGCATCGCTGGCAATGCCAGCATTTATTGCCCATCCCTAATTGCCCTTGAGAAGGTGGTGGTGAGCCCCCTTCATGAACCGCTGCAGTCCGTGTGGTGAAGGTACTCCCACAGTGCTGTTAGGGAGGGAGTTCCAGGATTTTGACCCAGCGACGATGAAGGATCGACGATATACTTCCAAGTCAGGATGGGGTGTGACTTGGAGGGGAACTTGGAGGTGGTGGTGTTCCCATGCGCCTGCTGCCCTTGTCCTTCTAGGTGGCAGAGGTTGCGGGTTTGGGAGGTGCTGCCGAAGAAGCCTTGGCGAGTTGCTGCAGTGCATCTTGTAGATGGTACACACTGCAGCCGGTGGTGGAGGGAGTGAATGTTTAAGGTGGTGGATGGGGTGCCAATCAAGCGGACTGCTTTGTCCTGGATGGTGTCGAGCTTCTTGAGTGTTGTTGGAGCTGCACTCATCCAGGTAAGTGGAGAGTATTCCATCACACTCCTGACTTGTGCCTTGTAGATGGTGGAAAGGCTTTGGGGAGTCAGGAGGTGAGACACTCGCCGCAGAATACCTAGCCTCTGACCTGCTCTTGTTGTCATAGTATTTATGTGGCTGGTCCAGTTAAGTTTCTGGTTAATGATGACCCCCAGGATGTTGATAGTGGGGGATTCGGCGATGGTAATGCCATTGAATGTCAAGGGGAGGTGGTTAGACTCTCGCTTGTTGGAGATAGTCATTGCCTGGCACTTCTGTGGCGCGAATGTTACCTGCCACTTATCAGCCCAAGCCTGAACGTCGTCCAGGTCTTGTTGCATGCGGGCATGGACTGCTTCATTATCTGTGGAGTTGCGAATGGCGCTGAACAATAATAAGAGGCCATAAGAAAATGCAAACCAAGCACTCGGGTTTATTTCTAGAGGGACGGAATTGAAAAGCAGAGAAGTTATGCTAAACTTGTATAGAACCTCGGTTAGACCACACTTGGAGTATTGTGCACAGTTCTGGTCGCCATATTACGAAACGGATATAGAGACACTGGAGAAAGTGCAAAAATAATTTACTCAGATGATCCCAGAACTGAGAGGTTCTACCCATCAGGAAAGATTGAACTGGCATGAGCTCATTTCTCTAGAAAGGAGAAGGCTGACGGGTGACCCGATGGAGGTTTTCAAAATTATGCAGGGCTTTGGGAGGATGGATGCGGAGAAAATGTTTCTACTTGTTGGGGAGACCAAAACTAGGGGTCAGAAATATAAGATAATCACCAATAAATCCAATACGGAATTTCGGAGCTACTTCTTTCCTCAGAGAGTGGTGAGAATTTGGAACTCGCTACCACAGGGAGTAGTTGAGGGATATGCTGATAGAGTTAGATGAAGTAAGGTAGGAGGAGGCTCGTGTGGAGTGTAGCCAGACCAGTTGTGCTGTATATTCTATTTAATTCTGCGTAATTCCTCAGACTCCGACATGCACCATCTTTCTGGCTTCCTTCTCTTCTCCAGGTGAGACTGCAATCTTCTCACGTGAAGCCTGCATGTCTGCAAACACATCTGCCCAGGGTCGCAGATTAGTCTGGGAAAATAATCTGCACACACACAGAGCGTAAGATAGCTTCACCACTTACACATGGCAGGTGTCTCCAGACACGATCGCTTCCTGGATTCCTGTGCACGGCGAGTTGCAGAACATCTGCCGTTGTCCACGGCCACTTCCCGGGAGCATCTGTGGTAGCCATCTTCAGGGTTCCGGGAAATTGCTAACTGCTCCATTGTCAGACCCTTCCCCTCACCCAAACAATAACCCTCTTACATTAGATTCCTTAATCTATCATTTACTCCATACAACCCCACCCTGGGAACTATATGGGGCAGGAACAGAGTCCCACCGACTTTCTATCGGACCAGCTGATGATCCAATTGAGGTGCTTAAGATGATTAAAGGATTTGATCGGGTAGATAGAGAGAAACTATTTCCTCTGGTGCGGGGAGTCTAGAACAAGGGGGTGTGACATTAAAATTAGAGCGAGTCTGTTCAGGGGTGATGTCAGGAAGCACTTCTTCACACATTAGGTAGTGGAAATCTGGAACTCTCCCCCAAAAAGCTGTTGAGGCTGGGGGGGGCGGCAATTGACAGTTTCAAAACTGAGATTGTTAGATTTTATTTAGGTATGAAGGGTTACGGAACCAAGGTGGGTAAATGGAGTTAAGATACAGATCAGCCCTGATCTAACTGAATGGCGGAGCAGGGGCTGAATGGTCTACTCCTGTTCCTACATTCCGAACTGGACGTAGAGTCAACAGAGCTGCATCTTACTGGATTTACGGCTCCTCGCTTGGCCTGACACACATCTGAGGAGCTAATTCATTCTTGTTAACTCCGTTTTAATGCCAAGACGTCTTGGGCATTCATTGATTGCTTTTCACGATTGGACGACTGTATTATTATTGGCTGTTTCTAATCTGCGCTGCAATACTTTGACCTGTGCTTCCAGATTGTGCAGTACTTAAAATAAAATCTATTTGGAATCTGCTGCCAATGGGATGCCAAACTGAGCAGTGAGATGTAAGGGCAGATGTCCAGCTCGTCACCTGGGTGTAGGATTGGCGTTGCGTCCATTTCAATGGAAATGATAACACCGTGGGGGAGAAGGATATCGGGCGTTGTCTATATGGGCCGTACATCAGCATTGCCAGTTTTATGCACGGGCGCCAAGTTGGAAATGTTCCCCATGCTCTACTGGGCAGACTGTCCGAGCACCCGATGCCAGGGGCAGAGCTTCACCCACGGCCAGCACATATCGGACAATTAGGGGGGGAACGGTAGCACAGTGGTTATGTTACTGGGCTAGCAATGCAAGGGCCTGGATGTGAGCTCATAAGCCCACCACAGCAATTGGGGAATTTGAATTCAGTTAATTACATTAATCTGGAATCAAAAAGCTAGTATCAGTAATGGTGACCATGAAACTACCGGATTGTGGTAAAAACCCCTCTGGTTCACCAACGTCCCTTAGGGAAGGAAATCTGCTGCCTTGACCCGATCTGGCCGATATGTGACTCCAGACCCACAGCAATGTGGTTGACTCTGAACTGGCCTAGCCAGGCCACTCAGTTGTACCAAACCGCTGTAAAGAGGTATCACGGTGGGAGTACCTTCACCCCACAGACTGCAGCCGTTCAAAAGGGCGGCTCACCACCTTCTCATGGGCAATAAATGCTGGCCTCGCCAGCGACACCCACAGCCCAGGAATGAATGGAAAAAAAAGAATGGTGAGTGCCATCTAAACTGGTTGTGGTGACCACAGCCCAGCCAGACTTGGGTATGGGGTACGGTGGCCTGATGGTTATGGCGCTGGGCTAGCAACCCGGAAGGTTGTGTAGTTCAAATCCCCAACATGGCAAGTTGGTAAACTGAACTCAGTAAGTTGTGAGCTGGCACCAGATACAATGGCTCCGTGAGAGCTACCGGATTGTTGCAAAAACCAAACTGGTTCACTAATGTCCCGCCCACTCCCACCCCACCTGGTCTGACCTACATGTGACTCCAGTCCCACACCAGGTGGTTGACTCTTAATTCTCTCAGGGCATTGAGGGATGGGTCCCCTATGTTTGTCATTAGGACCCCAATTAGTCCATATTAATGTCACTAAAACCGCAACAAAGAGAAGAGAGTCGCTGGATTTTAACTCTCGTGCTGCCCAGTTTCTCTTTCTGCGCAAAGACTTAAATCTTCCCCGATTGTCCACAAACGGTGCTGAACGATAGCACGCAACCAGTGAAAGAGGGACCTTGCCTTTCCATCGCACCTTTCGGGGCCTCGGGACATTCCACAGGGTCTTTGAGGTGAGGTCACTATTGTAGTGATCGATGCGCAATGACATCACCGCGGCCTCAGTCGCAGCAGCTTCAGATATTGTGAGCAATGGGCGCTGGATCCCGGCTCCAAGCTCACTCAGCTGGTCTCAGGCCTGGCCTGGCCGCAGTTGTGATGCTGCCGTTACCTTCAGGTAGGGAGGGGGAAATCAGATCGAGTTTCTGCATCAGATTCCTTTCAAATGGCCCTGGCTGAAAACAGTGGGCCAAAAATTCGACCCTTCCCGGGTGAGTACGCGCTGTGTACTCACCCGTAAGGCCTCCTGAAGTGCCGGTTTCCTGCATGCACTGCGCATGCGCGGGAAACCGGAACTTCCGGTCTGGTGAAGGGGGCGGTTCAGAGGTGAACTGCGTGCGCGGTAGAGGCTGCGCGCACGCAGCAAACTTAGGGTTTTTTTTCAGATTTCTCCGGGAGGGTAAGTATGGAAGAAGCTGCGCTTTTAAAAAGGAGGCGCAGGACCCGTTTTCAACAAGGTAAGTGGTTAATTAATTACAATTTAAAAAAATTTTCAACAGGTTTATCTTTTTTAGATACTTTAAAGAAAGGTAAGTTTATTTTTAGCACTGTTAAAAAGTATTTTAATTTTTTCAAAAATTTAAATTTTTGTTTAAAGTAGTTAATTTATTTAACTTATAGTTATTTTAAAAATGTGATGGTTTTTTTAAAAATGTATTTGAAGTTTAGGTGTTGTTTTGGGGCTGATTTCAATTCACAGATTTGATAGGTCTTCCTGTCAAATCTATGAATGAAAGATGGTCTGCTGCCATTGGCTCTCCATGGCCCACGTGATCCCAGGGGACGCATCGCACTAACTGCGCCCCTGGGACACGCAAGCACTGCGCGCCGGCAGTTGGGAGGAGGCCCAGGAGCTGAAGTTCCCGTGGGCCCAGAGGTCAACGGCAGGCGCGGTAGGTAGGTGCGCGCGGGATCCTTGCACCCGCGGGAAGCCAGGGAGCCTAATTTCTGGGCCACTGTGTGTGTGAGAGTGTGTGTGGGCATGTCCAGGTGCGTGTGGCTTTGTGTGTGTGTGTGTCTGTCTGTCCATGTGTGTTAGCGTGTGCTTATCTGCGTGTGTGTGCGTGGCCATGCACGTGTGTGTGAGTCTGTGTGTGTGTGTGTGTGTGTATTTATGTTGGATGACAGGATTGGGTGCAGTCTGAGGTCTTCTGGAGGTGATTATCCTGTTGAACACTCACTGCCAGGACTTGCTGGCGAGGAACCAACACTCGGGTAAGCTCCCAGAGAGCGACTGGCGTTGGTGAGATACGATGCGCTACCTCAGCAGAGTGGATGCGCTGCAGATGAGCAGAATGGGAGAAAAGTGAAGAAAATGTGCCAGAGAAAGAAATTGATGTTCCCAAAAGGGTAGTGGCACGGCGGCTCAGAGATTCAGCAAGCTAAGAGGAAACTGGCCCGGATCCAACAGACAAGCAGACCGAATAGCTGAACCATTCGGGGAGAAGGAATAGGGAAAGGCCACTGATTCGCACAAATATATAACAAACCAAAGCTAATATTCACTAATAATTAACACACTGACGAATAGTTCACTAATAGATTGAAACAAATAACATTGATTCTCAGTAACACTGATTTTCACTAATAATTTAGAAAAAAACAATGCAGATTTTCGGCAATAAATAATAAACCGATATTGATTTTCTTGAATCTGCAGAAGCATTACCTCATTGCGGTCACTTAGCCTGGTACTGATCCTGTGAACCAGCTCAGTGATGAGCTGCTGTTTGCAGCCAATCAAAGCCTGGAGTGAGGGGTGCGCGAGGAAGCCCGGGCAGAGTCGGCCCAAGGTTTCCTTGTTGGGCCAAAAGGAGCGCTCATTAGGGTTTCCAACTCTGAAAAGAAAGAAAGACTTGCATTTCTATAGCGCCTTTCACGACCACCGGACGTCTCAAAGCGCTTTACAGCCAATGAAGCACTTCTTTTTGAAGTGTAGTCACTATTGTAATGTAGGAAACGCGGCAGCCAATTTGCACACAGCAAGCTCCCACAAGCAGCAATGTGCTAATGAACAGATAATCTGTTTTTTAGTGATCTTGCTTGAGGGATAAATATTGGCCAGGACACCAGAGAGAACTCCCCCTGCTCTTCTTTGAAATAGTGGCCGTGGGATCTTTTACACCCACCCGAGAGAGCAGACGGGGCTTCGGTTTGACGTCTCATCCAAAAGATGGCACCTCCGACAGTGCAGCACTCCCTCAGTACTACACAGGGTAGATGCTGAGGGGCTGCTTCCCCTGGCTGGAGTGTCTAGAACTAGGGGGCATAGTCTCAGGATAAAAGGTAGGCCATTTAAGACCAAAAGGAGGAGGAATTTCTTCTCTCAGAGGGTTGTGAATCTTTGGAATTCTCTCCCCAGAGAGCTGAAAATGCTGAGTCTTTGGGCTGGATTTTCAATGACCCGTGGAGTCGGGTTTGGAGGCGTGTGGGGGGTTAAAGTAGCAGATTCGGGGGTCCCGACCCCATCCCAACTCCAACACGCCTCCAAGAGGCGCGAGAGGCCATTAACGCTCTTAACTATCCCTAAATTGGCTCTGTAATGCCATTTTGAAACGTTTTAGCTAGTTTAACCCTTTTCCGACATGAAGTACGCCTGATGTGAAACACGCCAGTGAAACCTGGCGGGAGCACAAGTGGATAGCTGACTATCAGCTGCAGGTCCACTATTACAACGGAGATGTGATGAAGGTAGTAGTAGTATTAGGTCTGAAAGTCGCCTCTGATGCTGCTGCATTGAATGTCTTCAGAAACTGCCTGGCCTTTGCTGTGAGAGGACCTGGATGCAAAAAAAAATTATCTCTCTCTCTCTCTCTCTCCTTAGAGCTGCTGCTCATTTTGCATCCAGGTCATCTCACAGCAAAAGCCAGGCAATCTCTGAGACCAGACCAGGCAGTCAGTCTCTGACCTGCAATGATGACATCATCAGAGGCGACTTTCAGACTGAAACCACTAATTGGTTCATGGGTTCCCACATGCTGGAACTCAAATGCCCAATTAAGTGAAAATTGCATCATTCATCCACATTAATCTGGAGTCGGGGGGCAACACAAAATGTGGGCAACACGACCCCAACCCGACCCCAAGACAAAATCCAGCCCATTGAGTATATTCAAGGCTGAGATCAATAGATTTTTGGACTCTCGGGAAATCAAGGGATATGGAGATCGGGCAAGAAAGTGGAGTTTAGGTCAAAGATCAGCCATGATCTTATTGAATGGCGGAGCAGGCTCGAGGGGCTTTATGACCTACTCCTGCCCTTATTTCTTATGTGGCAGCCTAGATTTTTGTGCTCAAGTCCCTGGAGTGGGACTCGAACCCACAACCTTCTGACTCAGAAGTGCTGCCCACTGAGCCACGGCTGACACGTGGTTAACATTCTGGTTGGGTGAATTCTGGGAAGTTCCATCACATGACATCTCACCTCAAACCGGCCCGCCCCCACACTCCCGCCATTGGTCCATCCTCCAGGCGCATCACCTGCCCACGGCCAATCGGAAAGCCAACAGGCTCTTTTGAGATCTGATTGGATTAATCTTGACTGTCAGTCAAACATCTCAGATATTCTTTTATCATTAATAAATGTAAGTGCTCAAAGAAAATGAAAATAAAAACGCACTTTGTTGAACGTCTCCGATGAATTTTTTCCTGGGCATTGCTCGCAGCAGTGCCCTGGAGAATAATCTTCACTTCCTGGAGACTCCAGGACAAATCCTGGTGGGTTGGCAACCCTAACTCCGGCCTGACAGCAATAGCCGGTGGGAGCAAGGGCCTAGGCCCAAGGATGAGCAGGCGTGCTGGGCTCACAAGGATACCTTGGGCCTCCCCTGCCCTACGGCTTTCACCCCCCTCCCCCTGATTGCAGACTTGCCTGACCCCACCCCCCAATCCCTACTTACCTTGCCCGGGGACCGTTTTCTTGGGACCCCAGTGGCGGTCAGAAACTTCCCCCCCCCCACAAACCATTTTGAATCCCGCCCACCGGCGGTGAGGTCATTTCTGCCAGCTTCATGCGGGAGTCAGAGTCAATGAGCTCGTGGAGTCAGGTTTGGAGGCGTGTGGGGGGTTAAATTTGCGGGGTCGGGGGTCCCGACCCCATCCCAACTCCGCCTCCACGCAATTGTGACAAAATCAGTCTCGGGGTTCCCGACTGCTTTCTCTCTCTCTCTCTCTCTCTCTCTCTCTCTCTCTCTCTCTCCATTTTGCATCCAGGTCCACTCACATGAAATGCCAGGCAGGTCCTCTCTCACCAACAGCCAGAGACTTCTGAGACCAATCAGTAATGATGACATCATCAGAGGCGACTTTCAGACTGAAAACTCTAATTGGTTCATGGGTTCCCACATGCTGGAACTCAATTGCCCAATTAGGTGAAAATTGCATCAATCTCCCACATCCAATTGTAGTCGGGTGGATAACACGACCCCAACCCGCCCCAGTATCAAAATCCAGCCCTATGCCTTTAAATGAGGCCCGGGAGTTCAAATCTCCTGGGCCAAACCATCTGGGGGTCATGGGATTGTGGGGGTGGGTAGGCCAGTTCACCGCCCATTTCTGTCCCTACACCGCACTGAGTTAAAATAGGCCCTTTAGATTATTGAGTCGGAGTGATGGATTAGCAGAGAGGCACATGTCAGACTGCGTGACCACAAGAGGATCAAGATTTCAGGGTAGTGCACAGCATGGCGTAGTAGTTTAATTCATTGTAAGGTAGAGCAGGATAGGAGAAGGAAAAGTTGGCTATGGTACAGTATATTAAGGGTGGTCAGGTCGGGTATATAAGCTGACAATCCAGTGGAGTTTTGAGGGAGTGCTGCACTGTCGGAGTTGCCGTCTTTTGGATGAGACATTAAATCAAGGCCCCCCTGCCCTCTCAGGTGGACGTAAAGGATCCCATGAAGAAGAGTAGGGCAGTTCTCCCCAGTGTCCTAGCCAATATTAATCCCCCAACCAACATCACTAAAAAAAGATGATCTCGTCATAATCGCATTGCTGTCTGTGGGAGCTTGCTGTGCGCAAATTGGTTGTTGCGTTTCCTACAACAGTAACTACATTTCAAAAGTACTTCATTGGCTTTGGGATGTCCTGAGATCATGAAAGACGCTGTATAAATGCAAGTCTTTCTTTTATTCGTGGTGGTACGATAGCTCTAGATAGGTCAGGTTTAATTCGGTGATGGAGCAGCAGCTATTGCAAGCTAGGGCAATATTGGGCTGGGACATGATGTTAGGAAAGGTCAGAGTACGATAGGTTTTCACACTTTGGGTCTACTCTAGGGTGTAAGATTCTCAAAATTCACAGATCCCCCGAAGGAGTTCAGCGAAGATTCACAAGGCTGATACCTGGGATGACAGGAATGACGTATGAGGAGAGATTGGGTCGATTGGGCTTATACTCGCTGGAGTTTAGAAGAATGAGAGGGGATCTCATTGAAACTTATAAAATTCTGACAGGACAGGACAAACTAGATGCAGGAAGGATGTTCCCGATGGTCGGGGAGTCCAGAACCAGGGGTCACAGTCTAAGGATAAGGGGTCAGCCATTTAGGACAGAAATGAAGAGGAATTTCTTCACCCAGAGAGTGGTGAACCTGTGGAATTCTCTGCCACAGAAGGCAGTAGAGGCCAATTCATTAAATAGATTCAAGAAGGAGTTGGATATATTTCTTAAGGCTAAAGGGATCAAGGGATATGGGGAGAAAGCAGGGACAGGGTACTGAATTTGGATGATCAGCCATGATCGCATCGAATGGCTATAGGGGCCGAATGGCCTACTCCTGCTCCTATCTTCTATGATTCTATGATTCTATAACTCTAAGAAAAACCCCTAAGGAAAAAGACTTTGGACTCTTTTCTAGCTATTACAGGGTGGTGAAGTGCATTGGGCCTAACCGAAGAACATTTTCGAGCAAAAACCAAGATTTGGTATTTTAAAAGACATGTCTGGGCTTGTAAGGGAGAAAAGGCTGTGAAGAAAGGTGGGATCAACCTCTGTAAAAACAGTTTGGGTATTGGAGCTAATGGAAACTGTCTGGGGAAGCGCATGACCTCGCTGGGAGTTAAATCGGCCCCTATCAGACATTAACATCCTAACAATAAACCCGAGGAAAAACAGTCTCCACCCCAATTTACAGAGCCCATTAAAGACATGCATAAAACAGATTACTTCAGCCTACTCTATAGAAATCCTAGGCCCAGTCAAGAAACCCAAAACATGAGGACAGTCAACTACAATTAAGTGGCAAATTGACAGGATGGGGCCATCCAGAAACCACTTCACACCTTAACAAACAAGTTACCGTTGACGAGCCCGCCAAAATCTAACAATGACCGGGATCTGATTTGGCGCGCAGATAAGGGAGCTTCAATTGATATAATTGAAGGCCCGTTCTCAACCTGAAAAAGAAGAAGAGGAAGGAAGAACAACAAGACATCCACGGAGGCATTCTCCGCAACACAGTTCTAAAAACACCACCGTTCAGCGTTCCGTGTCCAGCCAGGAGGTCGACAGCTCGAAGGCCAGACCATCCAACAAAGTAGGCCGACACGTGAAGAAGCCAGAACGACCGCCTCAGTGACCACCGGACACCTCGCAGCAACAAGGCCCTCACGAAAACAACCGACCGAACATCAGGTACCAATATTTGGGCCACCGCGACCAAAGAAAAACCAACTCGAAGAAAAACCGAAGATCTGCAAAGTTTCCACTCTACAATCTACTCCTGACTTACCCCTGGGTAAGATTTTCCCTTAAAAAACTCTAAACCCTACTTCTAAACCAAAGAAAAGTGGGTACTCACCTGATAGATCCAATACGCACCCTACCGCATCAGCGGACTCGCGAAGACTGACCAGCTACGCAGTTGAAGTCCTCTACCACGTACGGGGTACGGCAGACACCAACCGACATATAGAGTGAACCCCAAAACCACAAACTAACCTAACTGTCAAGGATTCTGGTGAGTATCATCCCTGATCCTCTGGAGTCCAACCTAGCTAGTGAAGTGGGATTGGGAGGGGTGAAGTATTCTCCTAATGTTATTTCCCTCGCTTGTACCGAAGTGTTCCCCATTTTTAGAGTGTTAAGAGTGTTTGTGTTGCATTTTCTTTTCTTGAATAAAGATCAAAGTTCTTGCATCAAACTCAGTTGTCTGTTGCACTTTTTGTCACAACCCCCAAATAAGTCCAAGGTCTAGAACCAAGGGAGTGGGAGCGATTCGAACCGCTCAGAAGTCAGAGGTGAAGCTGACACACACCACCACCCCCTACAAGGGTTCATTGTCAACAGTGACTCTCGTAAGTGGACCATGTACCCCTTATGATCAGGAGTGCACCCCTGCTGCCCAATGTTTAGTTATACAATAGTGTGACCAAGGGGCAGAACAATGAGACCACGGCCCCTTTGTCAGCTGAATGAGATATTGTGATCCTTGCACATGCCCTCATGGATCCTTCTCCCATTTTTCTGAAAGACGGTTGATTAATGCTTGAGTGAGATGAGGCCAGAGAAGAAGTTGCTTCCTTATGCAGTCAGCAAGTGAGCAGAGTAACCATTTCAGCAAACCTCAGCTTTCTTTACTTTAACATCAGTCTATCCTCACAACAAAGAAAATAACAGAACTTCACCACACTGCCCCTGTTGGTGGGCTAAGTAGTCAACCCTTTCACTGACTCAAACCAATGCTTTTTCTGGGCCCGGTAGGTCATGTTCATGAGGTAGGCTGCCTAGGCCCTTTCCTGCCTCTCCAAGCAGATCTTACCAACTGACCCAGAACGTGCATCTCCCTGCTCTCTTCTTCCTTCTCTGGAGGTTGAGAGTTTGACCTCTGCCCCTTTCCCTGTCCAGGGGATGGCCAGTAGAGCTGACAACTATCAACGCTGGTTCCCTAGCATTCTGACGAAGGGCCCTCGACCTGAAATGGTAACTCTGTTTCTCTCTCCACAGATGCTGCCTGACCTGCTGAATATTTACAGCATTTTCTATTTTTATTTCAGATTTCCAGCATCCGCAGTATTATGCTTTTGTATCAGTGTCAGGTTGTTAATTATTAGCAAAACATTATTTTGGGGGTTCACTATTTATTGGTAAACATCAAGATGAATAGGGTCATCTGAAGACAATGGGCCTGGATGGAATGCCATTGGCTAATTTGAAGACAGGTAACGTTGTATAGACCAGACTTTTTGCCTTAACTTGATACATAACTCCCTCTCCCCCTCCAGCTATGGCCGCTGCCCATGTACTAACTCGCACCAATTCCCGTTCGCCCATCACCCCTGTACTTGCTGACCTACATTGGCTCCCGGTTGAGCAATGCTGCGATTTAAAAATTCTCATCCTTGTTTTCAAATCCCTCCATGGCTTCGTCCTTGCCTATCTCTGTAATCTCCTCCAGCCCTACAACTCTCTCAGATATCTGCGCTCCTCTAATTCTGACCTCTTGAGCATCCCAGATTTTAATCACTCCACCATTGGCGGCCGTGCCTTCAGCTGCCAAGGCCCTGAGCTCTGGAATTCCCTCCCTAAGCCTCTCCTCCTCTCTCTACCTCTCTTTCCTCCTTTAAGACGCTCCTTAAAGTCTAAGGGGGAAAAATTCAGTTGGTTGCGCCTCCCGTTAGTGCCTTAAGAGGGCGCTAATGGGGCGCAAAGCAACTAGCGCCCGGGCGCGGCGATGTTTGCCCTGCTCGCGAAATTAACCAGACATTTTGCGGCGGCGCTAAACACTACCGCCACGATCTCCTGCGCCGGCAGATCGTGACGTCAGTCGAGTGCGCAACGCCCCGGTAGCGCCCCAGAGTGGATATTGAGTGGCGCTCCCTGCCTTACCGCCTGCCGCTAGCAACGACAGGTTGAGGGGAGCGTTTTGCAGTCAGGAAGGGACTGGGGGAGCGCTATTTAAAGGTGACCGCTTCCTGCCTTTTTTTGTTGGTGCCATTTTTGAACCACGCATTCTGAGAGAGAGAGAGAGGGACTTCTGGAGAGATTCAATGCTGTGTGAAGGAGTTTTGGGTACTGAGCAGCACTTTGCAGGTTCATTTTGATTTGCCCTTCCTTGTATCGATTTAGAAGAGACTGTGGGGGTTGCACTCTGAGCTCTTTCCCTGGTCCTGTCCATTGTTCTTTCCAGCAGATTTGATGTACAGGTCTCTCCAGGCTGAGATTCAAGGCTGCAATGAGCAGGATGTGGATGGAAAGCAAGATCAACCCTCCTCTTTAAGAACTGGCCAGCGCCAGTGTGTCTGTGTTCCATTGCTGACTGACATCACATGAGCTTCGCCAGCGCTCTGAGGTAGCGCCTCGCTCCTCGGCCTTTGCGCCTTAAGACAGGTGTGAAGCGCCTGATTTAGCGCTCCAATCACCTCCAGGGGTGATAAAAGTCAAGTTTGCAGTCGGAGGCGATAATTAGCGCCAGGCGCTAATCTTTGCGCCCGGCCGATAATTGCGCCCCAAACGGGGCGATACTGAATTTTTCCCCCTAACTCTTTGACCAAACATTGGGACACCTGTCCCAATAGATCCTCATGTAGCTCGATGTCAAATTTTGTTTGATAACGCTCCTGTGAAGCGCCTTGGGATGTTTTACTACGTTAAAGGCGCTAGATAAATACAACTTGTTGTTGCTTTGAACATTTTGAACCAAACCTAACTTAAAAAATAAATGATGTGCGGTTCCTTCCACGGAAAAATGGTCCATATATCTTGCAATGTGAAAGAGTCGGAAAGGGTAACACAGGGTGATGGGTCCGAAGACAGCGTTTGGTGAGGTAATAAATAGCAAAACAAATAATATTTTTAATTAAGTTACTTATTAAAAACATTACAATTTAATAAAAGAGTTGATGGTACTCTGAGGTCATTTCATTGACTTGCTCATTAGAAAGTAAGATTAGAGATGTAGGGCATGGCACATTAGAGGGTACATTTTAAGTCCTTTCACTTGGCGGGAATGGTGCGGTCAGAGCCATTGCGTTTAGGGTTGCCAAGTCTGGCTGGACGTATTTTTTTTATTCGTTCCTGGGATGTGGGCGTCGCTGGCAAGGCCAGCATTTATTGCCCATCCCTAATTGCCCTTGAGAAGGTGGTGGTGAGCCGCCTTCTTGAACCGCTGCATTCCGTGTGGTGAAGGTGCTCCCACAGTGCTGTTAGGGAGAGAGTTCCAGGATTTTGACCCAGCGACGATGAAGGAACGGCCGATATACTTCCAAGTCAGGATGGTGTGTGACTTGGAGGGGAACTTGGAGATGGTGGTGTTCCCATGCGCCTGCTGCCCTTGTCCTTCTAGGTGGTAGAGGTCACGGGTTTGGGAGGTGCTGCCGAAGAAGCCTTGGCGAGTTGCTGCAGTGCATCTTGTGAATGGTACACATTGCAGCCACGGTGCGTCGGTGGTGGAGGGTGTGAATGTTTAAGGTGGTGGATGGGGTGCCAATCAAGCGGGCTGCTTTGTCCTGGATGGTGTTGAGCTTCTTGAGTGTTGTTGGAGCTGCACTCATCCAGGCAAGTGGAGAGTATTCCATCACACTCCTTACTTGTGCCTTGTAGATGGTGGAAAGGCTTTGGGGAGTCAGGAGGTGAGACACTCGCCGCAGAATACCCAGCCTCTGAACTGCTCTTGTCGCCACAGTATTTTGTGGCTGGTCCAGTTAAGGTTCTGGTCAATGGTGACCCCCCTGGATGTTGATGGAAGTTTCACTACATGGCTTCCTCCCTCCAACTGCCCCGCCCCCACACTCCCCCCATTGGTCGCCCAACATGTCCATTCTCCCGGTGCACCGCCTTCTCACAGCCAATCGGAAAGCGAACAGACTCTTCATCACCTGATTGGCTGATTCTTGACTGTCAGTCAAACAGTCTTTTCTTTCCCAACTCTAACATTTTTACTACTACCAAATGAAAGCACTGAAAGAAATTATTGTTTTAATGCCCCTGTGATTTTTCTCCCTAGTTGCTCGCAGCAGTGTCCTGGAAATTAATCTTTAAGTCCTGGAGACTCCAGGCCAAGCCTGAAGGGTTACCAACCCCCAATTGTGTTCCCGTGTACCGCCATTTTTACTCCCGGGGTCTTGGGAGCGCGGAGGCCTCCCGCCGCAGGCAGTTGACATAATTCAGGCCCCGACATCAATTTAACTCGGAGAATGCGAGGATCGAGCCCGGTCTCTAAGCTGCCAGCTGAATCGGGAAGCAGGCATCAGGCAGGAGGAGGCCCAGATAAGTTGTTTCGTTCTACATTTTCTTAAGGTTCCTTGGGCTAAAAATTGAGTAGCGCCCCGGAAAAATTAGCGCCCCCCCCCACACCCCCCCGCACCGGAAATTGACTGGTTGCGCCCCAAGAGGGAAGCGGAGCGCTACTGGAAGTGCCCTGCATCCCTCTTGGGGCGCTGCGAGTCAATATCGCGGCACGTCGCGCCACTTTATTGCAGGCCTTCCTCCCCTTCTTAAAGGGGAGGGGCCTTGCGCAGCGCGACCTGGGGAATTTTGCGGTAGGCGTGGGCGGCGCCGCGCTCCCGGGCGCTAGTTGCTTTGCGCCCCGTTAGCGCCCTCTTAGGGTTGTCAACCCTCCAGGATCGGCCTGGAAATAACCCATAAAAATGGATTTTTTTTCAGTTTCTTTGAACACTTTCATTTATCAGTTGGATAATATTGGAGATGTTGGCTGTCTAACTAAGCGAGGAAGTTGAAGGTGGGAGGTCATGTGATGAAACCTCCAGGGGTAGGTCCGACCAGAGTTGGTACCGCTAGCCGGAGACCGTGTGGGCTGCAGGAGGAGCCGCCTTTAAAATGGCGTCATTGGGACGTGACTTTACCATTGAAATTAGGACCCCACTCCTGTGGTGCGGGCGGCCTTCTCGTGCCTGAATTCAGGCAAGTTAAAATGGTGGAGGGGGAAACACGGTATGAATCTTCCCCGCCATTTTAGCACTCCCAACCCCGAACCGCACCATTCCCTCTGGCGGAGAGGGTTAAAATTCCCTCTTAAGTCACTTTGGCCGGAATTTTAATCTGGAGACAGGTCGGGAGTGGGGGGGCGGGGGGGGCGGTGTCTGCTAGAAAGCGATTGGGAAACCCGAAAGGGAGGGAGGGATCGGGGGAGTGAATCGGGGCCGGGAGATGACCGGGGGATGTGGTCGGGGCCCAGAGCATGATCGGGGCCGGAGGGGGGAGGCTACAGGAGCATCG
The DNA here is from genome assembly GCA_030390025.1 of Squalus acanthias. Lineage (NCBI taxonomy): Eukaryota > Metazoa > Chordata > Chondrichthyes > Squaliformes > Squalidae > Squalus > Squalus acanthias. Next base: position 5,702,556 of record CM059445.1, on the reverse strand, counting down.
TTGGGGAGAGGGGGGGAGGGAGCCGGAGGAGCATGGGGGGCCTTGTGTGGGGTGGTCGGGGGGCTGATCAGAGGCCCCAGGGTGGGTGGGTATGGCAGGGATGCTGGATCCCAGCAGGTGAGTGTAAAGGCAATAACCTCCTAGATCCAGCAGTTCGAATCTTCCTTGAGCTGTCAGGTTCCCCAAGGCCCGAGAAACCCGACCAGCCAGAGTTAAATTTCGAATGGTGGAACGCCATCAGGCGCGGAGCCTCATTATAATACTGAAATGGACCAGCCGCCTCCTGAGAGCGGGTTGGCTGCCCGCCTCCCCCTCCCGCATCCGTTAAAACCGGGGTTGGAGGCGGGTTGGGGTCGAGATTCAGTTTTTTTAACTCTCTAACCTCCCACCCGACCCCAACCCACCTGTTTCTTGGGGTTAAAATTTCCCCCTTTGACACCAATAGGCTTGCATTCCTACTTCCAGTCTATCTCATTTGGAAATCCAGCTTGTGTCGTCGCACTCTCACTTTCCCCGTCAATGCTGGATGGATGGAGCCGCGCACGCTGTTTGTGGCAACATTATAATCTTACTTTCTAATGAGCAAGACAATGAAATGACCGAGAGTACAATCAACTCTTTTATTAAATTGTAATGTTTTTAATAAGTAATTTAATTAAAAATATTGTTTGTTTTGCTATTTATTATCTGCTTCACTGATAAATTCATTAACGTTGAAACTCATGTCGTTAACATTTGAAACCTTGTTATTTTTAACTCTTTGTTTGTTCTGCTAAAGCCTCGATCAGCTTATCCAGTGAACAGCAGAGCCACACATTCTCACTCCGGGCCAGTCCTAGGAAACTGCACGCCTCCAGCCCATAATTTTCCAACCATTAACCTTTAGAAGCAGGAAACGTAGGGCTTTAAATCTGCAACATAAAGAGAGATCGCCTCTACATTGGGGAGACCAAACGCGGATCGGGTGACCGCTTTGCGGAACACCTCTGTTCAGTCCCCGAGCTTCCGGTCGCCTGTCACTTTAATTCTCCGCTCCACTCCCACTCTGACCTCTCAGTCCTCGGCCTCTTACACTGTTCCAACGAAGCTCAACGTAAGCTCGAGGAACAGCACCTCATCTTTCGATTAGGCACTTTACAGCCTTCTGGACACAACATTGAGTTCAACAATTTCAGACCATAACCACTGCCCCCATTTTTTCAGGCAGCAGGTGCTGGTAATAATTCTGCTGTTGCCATTTACAGCTCTTCCAGACTCATTTTTTGTTTCTTTCCAATAGCAAAATGCTGCGGATGCTGGAAATCTGAAATAACAACAGAAAATGCTGGAAACACTCAGCTGGTCAGGCAGCATCTGCGGAAAGAGAAACAGTGTCAACGTTTCAGGTCGATGATCCTTCGTCAGAACCCATTACCACCCATTCTTTACTTGTCCCATTACCATCCCCTTCTGCCTTGCACCATCACCCCTTTTGTCATTTAATCTCTCCTGCCTTCCACCCTATCACAGACCTTCCCTTTTGTTCTTTCCTCCCCTCCCCCCTTTCACTGCCCCCGCACTTGCTTAAAACCTATTACATCTCTAACTTTTTCCAGTTCTGATGATATGTCACCGACCTGAAAGGTTGACTCTGTTTCTCTCTCTCCACAGACGCTGCCTGACCTGCTGAGTGTTCCCAGCATTTTCTCTTTTTGGAACATGAACCGAGGAGCTGGTTGAAGATGGGGGAGGTGATGGCAGGGCATCGAAGCTTTAACCACGCTCGTTCAGCTCCGATGGACGGGCCACATCGTCCGCATGCCTGATACGAGACTCCCAAAACAAGCGCTCTACCCGGAGCTCCGACACGGCAAGAGAGCCCCAGGTGTGCCGAGGAAACGTTTCAAGGACACCCTCAAAGCCTCCTTGAAAAAGTGCAACATCCTCACCGACACCTGGGAATCCCTGGCCCAAGACCGCTCAAAGTGGAGGAGAAGCATCCGGGAAGGCGCCGAACTCCTCGAGTCTCTTCGCCTGGAGCAAGCGGAAGCCAAGCGCAAACAGCGGAAGGAGCGCACGTCAACCCAAGCACCCCACCCACCCGCCCCTTCAACCACCGTCTGCCCCACCTCTGACAGAGACTGTCGGTCCCGCATTGGACTTGTCAGTCACCTGAGAACTCATTTTTAGTGCGGAAGCAAGTCATCCTCGGTTCCAAGGGACTGCCGAAGAAGAAGAAGAAGGATGGCGGGGATAACCTGAGGGTGTAAATGAGGGTCGAAGACAAGTCAGGGTAGGAGGCTGACAGACAGCAACATTGTGGTGGGGGTGGGGGGGTGGGGGGCTTTGGCGTTTGATCGTTCGAAAGAGGCCAACGGTAGTTTGACACCTGGTTGTGAACCCCCGCTCTCCCCAATACTACCGGACCCTGACCTCTACTGCTGCAAACCCCACTCCGCATTCCCCGTGGGAACCCCAGTTGCCCCCGTCTGATACTTTTCCCCCCACTCTCAGATCCTGGGATCTCCGACCAGTGCTCAACCCCATCCCTTCGACAGTGCTTCTCGTTCCCACAAACCCCCCACTTGAGTGCTTCCAGACTGCAACTCTCCCTGGTCGCAGGATCCCTCTCCCACTGACCCGCCTCCTGCAACCTTCCTGTATTAGTCTGAAAACCCAGGGTCTGCCTGTCAAAACAAGAAAGGGAAACTGGAAAATAGGCCAAGAGAGACTTGCATTTATATAGCGCCTTTCACAAGCACCAGACATCTCAAAGCGCTTTACAGCCATTGTTGTAATGTGGGAAACACAGCAGCCAACTTGCGCACAGCAAGCTCCCACAAACAGCAATGTGATAATGACCAGACAATCTGTTTTAGCTATGTTGGTTGAGGGATAAATATTGGCCCCAGGACACCGAGGATAGCTCCTCTGCTCTTCTTCGAAATAGTGCCATGGGATCTTTTACATCCACCTGAGAGAGCAGACGGGGTCCTCGGTTTAACATCTCATCTGAAAGACAGCACCTCCGACAGTGCAGCGCTCCCTCAGCACTGCACTGGGAGTGTCAGCCTAGCATTATGCTGCTTGAGTCTCTGGAGTGGGACTATGAACCCACAACCTTCTGACTCTGAGGCGAGTGTGCTACCCACTGAGCCACAGCTGACACTTGTTACATGGAGCTTACTGGAGCGGGAGAACATTACACCGGGTGCAAGTTTGGGCGTTAGTCAGGTGTAGAAGTGGAGTGAGCAGCTCCGCCTTCAGGAAACCTGGGTGCAGACCTGGTTCATCTTTTCACAATCTCTTTCTGGGCTCAGATCCTCTGCAGAACACTCGGGGAATGATTTTGACTCCCTACGCTTGGTGTTAACGAGACGGTAACGGCCTCAAAATGAGGTCAGCGGCATCAGCACCCCATTAACACCGGCGGTTATGATAGGGGCCTCCCACCGAGTGTCCAAAGCCCCCCCGCCCGTTTCAGGCAACAGGCCCCTTTTTAATATGGAAATCGGGGTGCTATGACGGAAGTGCGCCTTGCAGTCTCTGACCAGTTCCGCGGGTGATGGAACCGAAGAGGCCCAGTGTCGAATGATTGTTGTGGGCCCTGAAAGGGGCAGAAGCAATCTAGGTTGCTGTTGCCCCCCAGGACCATCACCCTCCGCGATTGTGACCCCCGCCCGGTCGAGAGGCCTCAGTCCGGTGAGCTGCATCAAGGGGACGCCTGTTTAGCTCCCCCGCAACTCGCCTGCCAAATTCAAAATGGCGGCCACTTCGCCGGCCGGACCAGGCACCCGATCAGTGCACTCCACCAATCGGTCACACCGCAGGTTATAATCGAGCCCGTAAGGACAGCAAAGGCAGGCAGCGCGAATTGTTCCCTCGATCCCCTCAGATCAAATCTCTTCAGGGTATCTCTCACACCATCAATCTCAGATTGGCAGCACTCTCGCATCTTAGAAGGTGGTGGGTTCATAGTCCCAGCCCAGAGACTTGAGCGCAAAATCTAGGCTGACACGCCCAGTGCAGTGCTGAGGGAGTGCTGCACTGTCAGAGGTGCCGCCTTTCAGATGAGACGTTAAACCAGGGGTCGCATCTGCCCTATCGACTAGACTAAAAGACCCACAGGCACTATTTCAACGAAGAACAGGGAAGCTCTCCCCGGTATCCTGGCCGATACACATCCGCCAACCAACATCACTAAAAACAGATGATCTGGTCATTATCTATTTGCTGTTTGTGGGAGCTTGCTGTGCGCAAATTGGCTGCCGCGTTCCCTAAATTACATCAGTGACCACACTTCAACAGTACTTCATTGACTTCGGGACATCCTGAGGTCGTGAAAGACACTGAATAAATGCAAGTCTTTCTCTCTGTGAGCAGCCCTGCCCACTCTGACCACTGGGCACCAAAGACAAGGGCACCATCGCGAGAAAGGGCAACAAGTTTTTGTTCAGAGGGAGACCGGCAGGCCCTCCTGGAAGAGGTGGAGGACGGGCAGGGCAGACCCCTGGGCCATGCGAGCCAGCCAGGAAGGTTTACGCGCGCCGCTCTATGGGAGGTGGCACTGGCAATGCCGCCAACTCCCTCACACCGAGGACACTGCCCCCAGAAACTGTGGTCCCTGGGGATAATTCAAGCTCTAAGAATCTGTCCATGATTTCTGGGACGCAATCCCAACTCGTGAAACCTATCGATGAACATTGCATAGACTAGGCTTGTATTCCCTTGAGTATAGAAGGTTAAGGGATCAAGGGATATGGGAGAGAAGGCAGGGACAGGGTACTGAATTTGGATGATCAGCCATGATCGCATTAAATGGCGGAGCAGGCTAGAGGGGCTGAATGGCCGACTCCTGCTCCTATCTTCTATGATTCTATGATTCTATAAGGGATGATGCAATTGAGGTATTTAAGATGATTAAATGAGTTAATAGGATAGATAGAGAAAAACTATTTCCTCTGGTGGACGAGTCCAGAACAAGGGGACACAACCTTAAAATTAGAGCCAGGCCGTTCAGGGGTGAAGTCAGGAAGCATTTCTTCACACAAAGGGTAGTGGAACTCTGGAACTCGCTCTCCCCCAAAAAGCTGTTGAGGCTGGAGGGTCAATTGAAAATTTCAAGACTGAAATGGCTAGATTTTTGTCGGATGAGGGTAGGAAGGGTTACAGAACCAAAGCAGGTAAATGGAACTGAAATACCGATCAGCCATGGTCTAGTTGAATGGTGGAACAGGCTCGAGGGGCTGAATGGCCTGCTCCTGTTCCCACGTTGCTGTTTCAGTTGATTCTGACCACATACGGCTGGACGTATATGACGGAGCGTTCGATGTTTCGGGGTGGTCATTGGAATGATGTACGTATCAGAAAAGCTCGCCTGGCTCAGGCTGCACAGATGAAGTGATATTTTTTTCCCCCTTGGACAGAGTGATGCCTGCGTCCTGGAAGTTGACAGCTGCCGTGGCGTTCGCTGTGTGCAGGAACTTTCCAACGACGCACCGGGGAAATCAATGGCTTTTTGGTATTTTTTTCATGTAAACCTGTGGGAATCGAGCAAGGTTTTATACAACACCATTCAGGATTCAGCGACATCAAACTCACACACAACACACCCCATTAACCAGCACCACTTCATTCTGATGATGTCAGCATCGCTGTAACTCTTAAAAGGAGCCTTGGGCTGGCTTGTTATTGTTAGCGATACCAGCCTACGCACCCTAAACACATTTGTGCCGCCCTCTCTCTCTCTGTGCTGTATTAACAGAGGTACTAATGCATTTGGGTTAATGGCTCTGTGAAAGTAAGAGGAGTGTTATTCAAATGTCCCAATTATTCCGCACCTTAATATGGCAAACAGTAATCACTGTGCTTCTGTTTGAGCCATAGCAACAACAACAACGTGTATTTATATAGCACCTTTAACGTAGTAAAACATCCCAAGACGCTGTAAGCCTTTCTCTTACTACTGTTCAGATCTCGAGAATTACGAATAACAATGACAGATAAGTATGTGATCAATAAAATTGGTCTTTATTCACACTACTGTTCAAAATTCAAGTGTACATCGCAATCAATGTGCACCCAATTTACCCGTCCATAAAAGTATCTCCCCAGCAACTTATACGCTACCTCCTGCCGATTTATATCCAAAGTCAACCATACATAAAAGTACCCTTTAACAATATCTAACCTCTATGTCCGACTTTTATACATACTCCTTTATCTCTGGGTGATCGGTCCAGAAAAGTCATAAGTCGCAAACATAGACTGGCCAGCTTTCTTTGTTCATCTGTTCTTCCTTCTTCTTTCTGAATTTACCGCCTCTGGGTCACTTCTTTTATCGAGCCTTTCTGTCGGCCTCACTCGTATATCACCATCTGCCTCCCTCTGATAGGTCAGTTTCACTCCAAACCTTCCCTGATTAGAGTTCCTTCCGCATGACACGTTCTGTGTGGGGGCAGGGACTTCCTCATCACTCATGTTTCTCCTTCCTGTCCATGTGGTCTTACAAACAAAGGACCGTGCTGACCACCAGGCAAAGATCCGCCATTTTGTGTCTTCACAAACAAAGGACTCCCTGCTGACCTCCTACGTTTTGAGTCCGTCCTTAACCATTTCACAATTCGTTCTGAACTTCGAGCTCCACATGGTAGCAGCGGTTTTATGACAGTTTTTAGAATCTTACAACGCTTCACAGCGACGATTATCAAAGAAAATTTCACATCAAGCCGCATAAGGAGATATTAGGACAGGTGCGGTAAAAGTGGTAGGTTTAGAGAAGGAATGCCAGAGCTTAGGGCCCAAGCAGCTGAAGGCATGGCCGTACAATGGTGGAGCGATGGAAATGGAAAACAGACTGGAATGGGCATGCTGGTCCTTGTGTTTGCTTTGATGGCCTGCAACTCTGATTCCTTTTTGCTTTTGCTCTCGGGATTTGGGCATCGCTGGCAAGGCCGGTATTTATTGCCCATCCCTAGTTGCCCTTGAGAAGGTGGTGATGGGGCTTCCACAATCCCAACATTCTGATCCAGCGAGGATGAAGGAAGGGCGACATTTTTCCAAATCAGGAACCCGTGTGACTAATTGAGGTGTTTAAGATGATTAAAGGAGTTGATAAGGTACAGAACAAGGGGGCATAACCTTAAAATTAGAGCCAGGCCGTTCAGGGGTGAAGTCAGGAAGCACCTCTTCACACACAGGGTGGTGGAAATCTGGAACTCTCTCCCCCAAAAAGCTGTTGAGGCTGGGGGGTCAATTGAAAATTTCAAAACTGAGATTGTTGTTAGGCAAGGGTATTAAGGGATATGGAAGCAAAGCAGCAAGATGGAGTTAAGATACAGATCAGCCGTGATCTTAATGAACGGCGGAACAGGCTCGAGGGGCTAATGGCCTAATCCTGTTCCTATGGTCCCATGAGGCTAAAGTAGTAAAACGTCCCAAGGCGCTTCACAGGAGCGTAATCAGACGAGTTGTTTTCGTATACCTTCTGCTCCCAGTCCCATTGTGCAGCGGCGTAAGCCATTCAGCCCCTCAAGCCTGTTCCACCACTCCTGAAAGGTCAGGCTCTAATTTGATCTTGGGTTTATGTCACGATACATGACGTGATCCGGACTCGAGTCGTCGTTAGCTTGTTCACAGATGTGATTCCCAGTAAAAAAGTAAAAATTTTCCCAGTAAAAAAGTAAAAATTTTAAAGCTTTTCGTTTTACATACAGACGGCAGCTTTTGACACGTTAGAACCCCTGCGACTACACCTCATTGTCTCAGTTGTATCTTGCTATGTCTTTGATGTGGTACCTTCCTGGCTGACTTAATTAACTTTATCACACCTCGGCAGATAGTCAGGATGATTTAATTTAGTGGTCTGCAATTGTAAGGTACACATGCTTTGTTTTCTATCTATATATGCTTTGGCGATTCTGTATCTAATTTACTTCACCTGAGGAAGGAGCAATCGATAGCTCCGAAAGCTTGTGATTTCAAATAAAACTGTTGGACTATAACCTGGTGTTGTGCGACCTCTAATTTTTAGACAATGCCCCCTAGTCCTAGACTCCCCAACCAGCGGAAATAGTTTCTCTCTATCTACCCTATCTGTTCCCCTTAATATCCTGAAAACTTCGATCAGATCACCCCGTAACCTTCTAAATTCTAGGGAATACAACCCTAATTTGTGTAATCTCTCCTCGCAACTTAACCCTTGGAGCCCGGGTATCATTCTGGTAAACCTACGCTGCCCTCCCTCCAAGGCCAATATATCCTTCCTAAGCTGCGGTGCCCATTAAAATCCATCGCTCATTTCTTGGTCCATTTCTTGAACTTGCCAAGTTCTCTTTGAATGATGTCAGCCTTCTTAACACCAGTACAAAAGACAAATACTGCGGATGCTGGAAATCTCTCCCACGTGGCAGCTGTCGATGATTCTGCCATTTACACTCCATCTCGAGCCATCTTTTGTTTCTTAACTTGTCCCATTACCATCTCCTTTTGCCTTGCACCATCCCTTAATCTCTCTTAATGTCTCTCAATCTCTCCTGCCTTCCATCCTATCACAGACCTTCCCTTTTGTTCTTTCCTCCCCTCCCCCCTTTCCCTGCCCCTACACTTGCTTAAAAACCTGTTCCATCTCCAGCTTTTCCAGTTCTGATGAAGGGTCATCGACCTGAAACGTTAACTCTGTTTCTCTCTCCACAGATGCTGCCTGACCTGCTGAGTATTTCATAGAAACATAGAAACATAGAAGATAGGAGCAGGAGTAGGCCATTCAGCCCCTCGAGCCTGCTCCGCCATTCAATGAGATCATGGCTGATCATCCAAATTCAGTACCCTGTCCCTGCCTTCTCCCCATATCCCTTGATCCCTTTAGCTTTAAGAAATATATCTAACTCCTTCTTGAATATATTTAATGAATTGGCCTCTACTGCCTTCTGTGGTAGAGAATTCCACAGGTTCACCACTCTCTGGGTGAAGAAATTCCTCCTCATCTCAGTCCTAAATGGCTTACCCCTTATCCTTAGACTGTGACCCCTGGTTCTGGACTCCCCGACCATCGGGAACATCCTTCCTGCATCTAGTCTGTCTAGTCCTGTTAGAATTTTATAAGTTTCAATGAGATCCCCTCTCATTCTTCTAAGCTCTAGCGAGTATAAGCCAATTGACCCAATCTCTCTTCATACGTCATTTCCAGCATTTTCTGTTGTTATTTCAGATTTCCAGCATCCGCAGCATTTTGCTATTGTTCTTAACACCAGTGTTGTCCAATTCATTAGTTGCCAGCCACGTGGGATGCATTGGGAATCCCAATGTGGCTAATTGCACTTCTGATTAATAAATTAAAACAATGAGCAAAAGGCACCATCGGGTCTCAATACTCATATTGGCACGGCGTGTGTATGTGAACTTTAACCTCTGTGAGCAGCGTGTGCGAGGCGATCGTTGAGTGTTTTATTTCCTTGGCTCCTGAATGGTGGTGGATGTTTGCTAAGTCAATATACACACACGTGTGAAGTGCATTGACTGGCATTGTGCGTTTTCCACTAAAATTAATGCATGCGGCTAAAATGATGCTGCCATAGCCACAACAGTGATTTCTATTGGATAACGCTGCTCTGCACCAGTCACCTTGGTGTCATCGGCAAGTGTTCGAATTTTACTGCAATCCTCTGGGCTGGATTTTGTCTTGGGGTCGGGTTGGGGTCGTGTTAGCCACATTTCGTGTTGCCCCCCCGACTCCAGATTAATGTGGATGAATGATGCAATTTTCACTTAATTGGGTAATTGAGTTCCAGCATGTGGGAACCCATGAACCAATTAGTGGTTTCAGTCTGAAAGTCGCCTCTGATGATGTCATCATTCCAGGTCAGAGACTGACTGCCTGGTCTCAGAGACTGCCTGGCCTTTGCTGTGAGTGGACCTGGATGCAAAATGAGCAGCATCTGAGAGAGAGAGAGAGAGAGAATGAATTTTTTTTCCATCCAGGTCCTCTCACAGCAAGGCCAGGCAGTCTCTGAACACAATGCAGCAGCATCAGAGGCGACTTTCATTCCTAATACTACCTTCATCACATCTCCGTTGTAATAGTGGACCTGCAGCTGATTGTCAGCTATCCACTTGTGCTCCCGCCAGGTTTCACTGGCGTGTTTCACATCAGGCGTACTTCACGTTGGAAAAGGGTTAAACTAGCTAAAACGTTTCAAAATGGCATTACAGAGCCAATTTAGGCCTTGTGAAGGGCTTTAATGGCCTCTCCCGCCTCTTGGAGGCGGGACGGAGTCGGGAACACCACGACCGATTTTGTCAAAATTGCGTGGAGGCGGGATGGAGTCGGGATGGGGTCGGGACCCCCGACCCCGCAAATTTAACCCCCCACACGCCTCCAAACCCGACTCCACGGGTCATTGAAAATCTAGCCCTCTGTCTCTACAAAAAAGCAGAGGACCCAACTAGATCCCGATGGCATTCTGCGGATCGCTGGACAGCGGTACAGTAGCGTAGTGGTTATGTTACTGGACTAGTAATCCAGAAGCCTGGACTAATAATCCAAGAGACATGCGTTCATAATCCCACTCACAGCAGATGGGAAATTTAAATTCAGTTAATTAAATAAAATCTGAAGTAAAAAACTAGTATCAGTAATGGTGACCATGAAACTATCGGATTGTCGTAAAAACCCACCTGGTTCACTTTTGTCCTTTAGGGAAGGAAATCTGCCGTCCTTACCCGGTCTGGCCTATATGTGACTCCAGACCCACAGCGATGTGATTGACTCTTAACTGCCCTCTGAAATGGCCGAGCGAGCCATTCAGTTATATAACGTGGCTCACCACCACCTTCTCCAGGGCAATTAGGGATGGGCAATAAATGCCGGCCTTGCCAGCGACGCCCACATCCTGTGAATGACTAAAAAAAACTGAAAATCATCACCGTGTCCTTTCTGTTGCCACGGCAAGTCTCAATCCCCTTGCCTAATTTGCCATTACTTTCACCAGCAGCGACTCTCTTTAGAAGCCTTCGATGTGTGGCAGCTTATCCAATGAGGTGACTTATGATCGCTGGATGCCCCTCAACCTTTTCAGCTCCCCGAAAGAATTCCAGTTGGTCGCTGAGGCAAGAGCTTCCTCTAAAATCCCAGCGACCACTCGACGCCACTCCATTACACTTGTGTGGTATGCCGTATAACGGCTGATACCTGGGATGGCAGGAATGACGTATGAGGAGAGATTGGGTCGATTGGGCTTATACTCGCTGGAGTATAGAAGAATGAGAGGGGATCTCATCGAAACATAATAAAATTCTGACAGGTCTGGACAAACTAGATGCAGGAAGAATGTTCCTGATGGTCGGAGAGTCCAGAACCAGGGGTCACAGTCTAAGGATAAGGGGTAAGCCATTTAGGACAGAAATGAGGAAGAATTTCTTCACCCAGAGAGTGGTGAACCTGTGGAATTCTCTACCACAGAAGATAGTTGAGGCCAAGTCATTAAATATATTCAAGAATGAGTTAGATATATTTCTTAAAGCTAAAGGTATCAAGGGATATGGGGAGAAGGCAGGTACAGGGTACTGAGTTTGGATAATCAGCCATGATCTCATCGAATGGCGGAGCAGGCTCGAGGGGCCGAATGGCCTGCTCCTGCTCCTATCTTCTATGTTTCTATGTTTGCAAGTATTTTCCCTCACTGTCCCTGAATTTACTTGGAGAGGTCCTACAGATGTGCTTCCAGTCACTTTGGCCTCGATTTTTCGGTGGGGTGGAGGGGGGAGGCGTGGGAAGGGTGTGTGGGGGGGTGACACCGGTAGTGGGTGGCTTACCCGGGGAGTTAGGGGGACAAGAGATCTCTGCCAGTCTTAACGGCTCATTTAAAGAAAATTTCCCGGAACCCGGCGCAGAGTAGCTACATGATCGGCGGACGGGAGCAGGAATCTGGTGGCAGTAGGCCAGGATCGGGCCGCAGCCGGGGGGCCCAGGGGGTGGTCCTCGGTGGCCAGTGAGAGGACGGGTTCCCGGACGGTCATGGATTGGCGATTGAGGCGTTGGGGTGGTGGTGGGGGATTCCCTCACCAATGGTCGGGGGTGAGAGGGGGGGGGGCGGAGGCTGGTGCATATCATGTAGCACATTGGCTGATCTGGTCATTGAGCATGTTGCTGTTTGTGAGAGCTTGTTGTGCACAGCGTTGGGTTGTAAAGCACCTTGAGATGTCCTGAGGTGGCGAACGCTGCTGTCTAAACGCAAGTTCAATCTACTGGAGCCAGCTAAGGTCGACAAGGCAGTCACAGTGGCAAGCGGTCAAAAGCAGATCAGCAGGGAGCAAGACCACCACTTACTGTGCATTGGTCGCAGGTCCTGCAGGTGTGGCTGAAATGGCTTCAGTTGTAGTTATGGATCTAATCTGTATTGACCAGGGCCTAATGGAACAAAAATGACAAAAGCCGTGCGGCAACAGATTAAAAAAACAGTAAGTTTTATAACTTTTGCACGAAAAGTACTGAGGAATCCTGAAGCCAAACAAATCAATTTGGAGGAACACTTGAATTGCATTTGTTCGATGCTGGGTTCCTAATGACTCACAATTAATACTTGCTCTTCGTAAAACATTTCCTCAGCTTTGGAGGCAAATGGGTTGCCAACAATGGTTGGACGTTCCTCTCTGGAGGTTTTATCACCCGACCTCCAACCGCCACCCTGCACCCCCCCCCACCCGCCTACTCCAACTGCCTTTTTGGCCCATCTCCTAATATTTTTAATAACTAATAAACATACGTGTTCAAAAAAATATTTGTTTTTTCCTCCTGGGTTTGCTCGCAGCCGGTGTCCTGGAGATTAACCAATCGCTGGAGACTCCAGAGCAATTCCTGGAGGGTTGGCGACCCTGGTGAGGCCCGTACTCAAACCCTCCAATGAGGCGTCTGACTGGGTCAGGGAGCTTCAGAATCGCATCCCCCATTGCCTTGGAAAGAAAGACTTGCATTCATATAGCGCCTTTCACGACCTCAGGACATCCCAAAGCGCTTTACAGCCAATGAAGTACTTTTTGAAGTGGAGTCACTGTTGTATTGTAGGAAACGCGGCAGTCAATTTGCGCACAGCAAGCTCCCACAAACAGCGATGTGATAATGACCCAGATAATCTGTTTTAGTAATGTTGGGTGAGGGATAAATATTGGCCCCGACCAATGTTCCCTCTAAGCCCCGAGGCCGCGCAGCGCTCTGACGGTCCCGCGCAGCCGGTGATCCGGCTCTTGAATTGAAAATTCCGGGTACGTGCGGAATTTTGAATGGGCCGTGTAGCCCGTTAAAGGGGCCACGCGTCCAAAATAAATTACAGAGAACGTTGGCCAGGACGCCGGGGGAGATCTTCCCTGCTCTTCTTCAAAATAGTGTCGTGGGATCTTTTACATCCAGCTGAGAGGGCAGACGGGGCCTGGGTTTAACGTCTCATCCGAAGGACAACAGTCTCCCTCAGTGCTGCACAGGGAGCAGCGGCCTAGCTGATGTGCTCAAGTCTCTGGAGTGAGAGCTTGAACCCACACCCTTCTAATTCAGAGGCGAGAGTGCTGCCCACTGAGCCACGGTTGACACTGGAGGACACTTTAACACAACACAGGCTGTCTCCTCAAGCAATGAGTGTTTCGTTTTGCACCAGTTCGGTGCCTTTGGGCCAGTGCGATTGATCCCTGTCACACAACGAGTTGGATGCTCCCAGCACTTAATCAAGGCCCTGAGAATTTCATTTTGTCCTTCAGTCAGACCCGATCGATAGGCATTACTCGCTCTGAGGAGGCCTTCTCAGAGCTTGCTGCTCTCTTGGCTGCACCTCCGAGGCTGCCTATTACAGCTGGAGGCCTCTTCCGACACTCTAGAAAAATTATAACTCTGCCACATCCCAAGCATTGGAAAGATGGAGAAATTGCTTTCATTTCGACTGCAGGAGAGAGTGTAAATTGAACCAGCAGCCGTGGCTCTGTGATGTCGCATTACCATAGCGGAGAGGGGCTCTGCACAAGGAGAGGAGAACAGAAATGGCGTGGCAGCATTATTTCCCAGGCAGTGATGAGCCACGTCGAACGACAGAACGCATCTTGGCGCTGTCGTACGTGATTGATACCCGCGCGCCCGCTCACCTCCTGGCGCTTTGTAATCTAAGCAGTAAGCCGTGGCTCAGGGGGTAGCACTCTCTCACGTCTGTGTCGGAAGGTTGTGGGCTCAAGTCCCACTTGAGCAGGTCATTTAGGCTGACGCTCCCAGTGGGAGCGCCGCACTGTCGGAGGCGCCATCTTTCAGATGAGACGTTAAACCGAAGCCCCGTCTGCCCCCTCAGGTGGACGTAAAAGATCCCACGGCCACTATTTTGAAGAAGAGCAGGGGAGTTCAGCGGATGATTGGTGGAGCCTTGGTTTAGACGTCTATCCCGAGCTTCCGACACAATTACAGCGGCTGATCAGGGGGAAAAAACCCCCGGAGAAATCACATCACTTTCTTCATTTTAAATTTCATTTTGTTTCAAGCTTTCCTTCCTTTAAAAAGAAAAGTTCCATGAGCTTTGAGCAGCATTTCCTTTTAAACAAGAAAAACATTTATAAGGGCGCTATAAATAAATCGGAAGTTGATTTGAGGAGTCTCATTACTCACTGTGAGTATGTGTCACTAGTAGGTTGCTTTGCCTCTGTGTCTGCCTGTGTGTCCTCCGCTCTATAAATGTTTCCAATACCGGCCACACTCTGTAAGGAATTGGCTTGGAAATATACTCCCCTCGTGTAACTAATGTGAAATACAATTTAGCTATTGATTTTAGCTTTTCGCAGTCATTTCTAACTCAATTAAAATAGAGAGTCGAGCATAAAATCTATGTAAACTGGCACTGGGAGTAGCGACTGTTGTTGTGATGATACAACAGTGACAACAATACGCACGGTGGGCCAATCCCCAGCCAGGAGATGGGGAAGAAGCTGCCAATTGGTAAAGCTCACCTCGTACAAAAGGTACTGCATAGAACTATCAGTTCCAGAGTGATCTCTTAGAATCATAGAATGGTTACAGCACAGAAGGAGGCCATTCGGCCCCTCGAGTCCGTGCTGGCTCTCTGCACGAGCACTTCAGCTAGTCCCACTCCCCCGCCCTTTCTCCGTAGCCCTGCAAATTTTTTTCCTTCAGGTACTTATCCAATTCCCTTTTGAAAGCCACGATTGAATCTGCCTCCACCACCCTTTCAGGCAGTGCATTCCAGATCCTAACCACTCGCTGCGTAAAAACGTTTTTCCTCATGTCGCCTTTGGTTCTTCTGCCAATCACCTTAAATCTGTGTCCTCTGGTTCTCACCCTTCCACCAATAGGAACAGTTTCTCTCTATCTACTCTGTCCAGACCCCTCCTGATTTTGAACACCTGCTATCAAATCTCCTCTCAACCTTCTCTGCTCCAAGGAGAACAACCCCAGCTTCTCCAGTCTATCAACGTAACTGAAGTCCCTCATCCCTGGAATCATTCTTGTAACTCTTTTCTGCACCTTCTCCTGGACTAGTTTTGATCGCCTGGTTGGGGGCGCGGGGGGGGGGGGGGGGAGGTGACAGAGAGGATTGTCCCAGATTGGGGGGGGTTGGGGGGGGGGGGAGGTGACAGAGAGATTGTCCCAGATTTTAGGGGTTTTAATGTTATTTTTGCTTCTCCCATGAGATCACTTGGCTTTCGGGCGGAGAGTGTCTGTATTGTGATACACAAGGTATCATGATTGTGTGGGACAGGCTGGATGGACCAGCGCATCTCTTCCTGTCCCTCATTGTCTGCCTGTTCGTATATATAGAAAAAGGCAAATGCAGGAGACACGACGGGGAACAACACGGATAGAGCTAGATCTGTTTTTGTTTTCTCAGAAGGTGGGCTGGCTACATTTATTCCCCCAAGTCTAGTTGTCCCAAGAAGGTGGTGGTGGGCCTAATTTTTGCAAGCGCTGAGTGGCTTCCTAGACCATTTCAGAGACCACGAAAGGGCTGGACTCTAACTCTGAATTTCTGCCTGTTTCTAGGAAAGATTCAGATTAAATGGAGTAAAATTGGTTCTTAGGGGCTACTGTCCCAAATCTGGTGGAACCCAGCAACACAGCCCAGCGAGAGTCTCAATGATTACTGTAGCTTGCTGTGCGCTGCATAATATTGCAACAAAGAAAGGTCTGTTGCTTCAGAAGCTAAAGGTGATGATGATGGAGTTGATGATAACGGGCGCGATCTTGCCAGCCCTGGGGAGGCGGGACTGCCGGGAAAATGGCAGAATCTGGGGGCGGGTGCCCATCCCACCCCCAACCCGCCTCCGTGCCATCTTGTCAGGAGGCGGGTAGCCGACCCGTGCCGGGTCCCGTCTCCTTGGAGGCGGGAAGGGGTTTAGTGCCACTTATCTGCCTGTTAACAGGTAGTCAACAGGCAGATAAGAGGATTATCCCCATTTTGCCCACACAAGTGCGGGCTTCCCGAAGGCTGCGAACCCCGCCAGGGTCACCGAGGCGAGCAGTGGGTCTGCGGGGGTCGGAGGGGTGCAAAAGTGCGCTGTGAAGTTAAGTGATGGGTGCAAGTGTGGAGAGGTGAGTATGTGAGGTAAGTGGAAAGTGTTAGAACAAGTTTACTTACCTTTGTTTCTTCCTGCAGGCTTCAAACGTTGGGGATGCGGAGAGTCTCGCACCTCCGCGGCAGAGATGACAGATGGCCGTTGCATTCTCCAATGCAGCAACCATCTAATTTCTACAAAAGAAAGAGGTTTGATGAGTCTTGAATTCAAGAACTCATCAAACTACAGAGAATGTCAGTGTTTGACAGCTTCACAGAGCTGTCAAACGATGACAATTCATCTGTCAAAAATGTTTGACAGATGAAACGTCATATGCTGACGTTCTCTGTAACCAGCTTCCCCTTAATTGGCCTGCTAAGCCCACTGGGTGGGCTTAACAAGGTCAATCAAGGGAGAATAGCGTGGGTTGGCCAGAAGTTGATGGAGGCGGGACTGAAACCAGACAAGTGGGAGTCCCGCCTCCAAAAGCTCCCCATTGGCTAAATCCAGCCCACCGTCTTTCGGATAATACGGCCTTCTGCCATCTCGGATGGACGTATAAAATCCCACGACGCTATGCAAAGGAGTGTAGGTGGGTTCTCCCCGGTATCCCGGCTAATATCTGTCCCTCAGCCAACATCACTAAAAACGGATTATCTGGTTATTATCTCATTGCTGTTTGCGGGAGCTTGCTGTGCGCAAACTGGCTGCCGCGTTTCCTACATTACAACAGTGACTACACTTCAAAAAGTACCTCAATGGCTGTAAAGTGCTTTGGGACGTCCTGAGGTGACGAAAGGTGCTTTGTAAATGCAAGTTCTTTCTTTCTTTTTTTCCTTTCTTATAGAGGACCTCCCTCCCAGATGAGAAGGTGCCCAGGAAAAGGCAGGATCTGCCAGAGAAAAGAGGACACAACTGATAGCCCAGTACTTTCAACAAATAAAGAGCGACTCATCAAATAAAGTCACTTCACACTTTCCCCCGCCCGCCCCCACCACACCCTCACTAAGTCCCTCACTGTCAAAGACTTGTGCCAAGTTCCTTCATTGGACAAAAGTCTACAAATACCCTGCCATCATCCAAGCCCCTAAAAGTTCCCCAGACATGACCCCAGAACTCTATGTGCATAATCTGTGTTTACTTTACAGAATAACATTCACTAATATGTGCCAAAGATTCCAATCACACTATCTACAACTACTTAACATCGTCGCTCTCTTCTGTGACTGCTAACTTACTTCCTCATACACCTAATCTACTGCTCCTATGAGGTGACTCCTGACTGAGATGATTTCAGAGAATCATAGAATGGTTACAGCACAGAAGGAGGCCATTCGGTCCGTCAAGCCCGTGCCGGCTCTCTGCAAGAGCCCTTCAGCTAGTCCCACTCCCCCGCCCTTTCCCCGTAGCCCTGCAATTTTTTTTTCCTTCAGGTACTTATCCAATTCTCTTTTGAAAGCCACGATTAAGTCTGCTTCGCCACCCTTTCAGGCAGTGCATACCAGATCATAACCACTCGCTGCGTAAAAACGTTTTTCCTCATGTCGCCTTTGGTTCTCTTGAAAATCACCTTAAATCTGTGTCTTAGAATCATAGAATCATAGAAGATAGGAGCAGGAGTAGGCCATTCGGCCCCTCTAGCCTGCTCCGCCATTCAATGCGATCATGGCTGATCATCCAAATTCAGTACTCTGTCCCTGCTTTCTTCCCCATATCCCTTGATCCCTTTAGCCTTAAGAAATATATCCAACTCCTTCTTGAATCTATTTAATGAATTGGCCTCTACTGCCTTCTGTGGCAGAGAATTCCACAGGTTCACCACTCTCTGGGTGAAGAAATTCCTCCTCATTTCTGTCCTAAATGGCTTACCCCTTATCCTTAGACTGTGACCCCTGGTTCTGGACTCCCCAACCATCGGGAACATCCTTCCTGCATCTAGTTTGTCCTGTCCTGTCAGAATTTTATAAGTTTCAATGAGATCCCCTCTCATTCTTCTAAACTCCAGCGAGTAGAAGCCCAATCGACCCAATCTCTCTTCATACGTCATTCCTGCCATCCCAGGTATCAGCCTTGTGAATCTTCGCTGAACTCCTTCCATGGCAAGAACATCCTTCCTCAGATAAGGCGACCAAAACTGCACACAGTACTCAAGGTGTGGTCTCACCAAGGCCCTGTACAACTGCAGCAAGACATCCTTGTTCCTGTACTCAAACCCTCTCGCTATGAAGGCCAACATACCATTTGCCTTCTTAACCGCCTGCTGCACCTGCATGCTTACCTTCAGCGACTGGTGCACAAGGACACCCAGGTCTCGTTGCACTTCCCCTTCTCCCAATCTATTGCCTTTCAGATAATAATCTGCCTTTCTGTTTTTGACACCAAAGTGGATAACCTCGCATTTATCCACGTTATATTGCATCTGCCACGCTTCTGCCCAATCACCCAACCTGTCCAAATCATCCCGGAGTTTCTCGGCATCCTCCTCACGGCACACACTCCCACCCAGCTTTGTGTCGTCTGCAAACTTGGAGATATTACATCTAGTTCCCTTGTCTAGATCATTAATATATATAGTGAATAGCTGGGGTCCTAGCACCGATCCCTGCGGTACCCCACTAGTCACTGCCTGCCAATCGGAAAAAGACCCATTTATTCCAACTCTTTTCTTTCTATCTGTCAACCAGTTCTCTATCCAAGTCAATACCTTGCCCCCAATCCCATGTGCCTTAACTTTACACGCTAATCTCTTATGCGGGACCTTATCAAAAGCCTTTTGGAAGTCCAAATACACCACATCCACTGGTTCTCCCTTATCTATTTTACCAGTTACATCCTCAAAAAATTCCAGTAGATTAGTCAAGCATGATTTACCTTTTGTAAATCCATGTTGACTTTGTCCTATCCTGTCACTGTTTTCCAAGTGCTCTGCTATTACATCTTTCATAATGGACTCTAGCATTTTTCCCACTACCGATGTCAGGCTGTAATTCCCCGTTTTCTCTCTACCACCCTTTTTGAATAGTGGGGTAACATTAGCTACCCTCCAATCCATGGGTACTGTTCCAGATTCCATCGAATGTTGGAAGATGATCAGCAATGCATCTACTATTTCTAGGGCCACTTCCTTAAGTACCCTAGGATGTAGATTATCAGGCCCTGTGGATTTATCGGCCTTCAATCCCGCCAATTTCCCTAACACCATTTCCCTGCAAATACTGATTTCTTTCAGTTCCTCCCTTTCATCAGACCCTATGTTCCCCAACATCTCTGGGAGGTTATTTGTGTCCTCCTTTGTGAAGACAGAACCAAAATATGTATTTAATTGTTCTGACATTTCTTTGTTCCCCATTATAAGTTCCCCTGATTCTGACTGCAAGGGACCTATGCTTGATTTCACTAATCTTTTTCTCTTCACATATCTATAAAAGCTTTTACAGTCAGTTTTTATGTTCCCTGAAAGCTTACTCTCGTATTCTATTTTCCCCTTCTTAATTAATCCCTTTGTCCTCCTTTGTTGAATCTTAAACTGCTCCCACTCCTCAGTGTTACTGCTTTTTCTGGCCAATTTATATGCCCACTCCTTGGATCTTATGCTATCCCTAATTTTCCTTGTTAGCCACGGTTGAGTCACCCTTTTTGTTTTATTCTTATGCCAAACTGGGATGAACAAATTCTATAGTTCGTCCATACGGTCTTTCAATGTTTTCCATTGCCTATCCACCGTCAACCCTTTGAGTGACATTCCCCAATCAATCCTACCCAACTCGCACCTCATACCATCGTAGTTTCCTTTATTTAAATTCAGGACCCTAGTCTCTGAGTCAACTACTTCACTCTCCATCCTAATGAAGAATTCTATCATATTATGATCGCTCCGACCCAAGGGGCCTCGCACAAGAAGATTGCTAATTAATCCTTTCTCACTGTCCTCTGGTTCTCGACCTTTCCGCCAATGGGAACAGTTTCTCTCTATCTATTCTGTCTAGACCCATCATGATTTTGAACACCTCTATCAAATCTCCTCTCAAACTTCTCTGCTCCAAGGAGAACAACCCCAGCTTTTCTAGTCTATCCACGTAACTGAAGTCTCTTATCCCTGGAACCATTCTCGTAAATCTTTTCTGCAGGGATAGGGAGAGGTAGTATAGACTTAATGGCACAGTTCTAAAGAGTGTGCAGGGACAGAGGGACCTGGGTGTTCATGTGCATAGATCTTTGAAGGTGGCAGGACACATTGAGAGAGTAGTTAGCAAAGCATATGGGATCTTGGGCTTCATAAATAGAGGTATTGAGTACAAAAGCAGGGAAGTTAGGCTGAACCTTTATAAAGTGCTGGTTAGGCCACAACTGGGGTATTGCAGAAAATGCTGGAAACACTCAACAGGCAGCATCCATGGAGAGAAAAAAACCAGAGTTAATGTTTCAGGTCAATTTCCAGCATTTTCTGTTATTGCAGCCCACCACAAGAAGAAGAACAGCAACAACTTGCATTTATATAGTGCCTTTGACATAGTGAAATGTCCCACAGTTTTTCACAGGAGGATTATCAGACAAAATTTGACACTGAGCCACATAAGGAGAGATTAGGGCAGATGGCAAAATTTGATCAAAGATGTAGATTTTAAGGAGCGTCTTAAAGGAGGAAAGAGAGAGGTAGAGAGGCGGAGAGGTTTAGGCAGGGAATTCCAGAGCTTAGGGCCTCGGCAGCTGAAGGCACGGCCGCCAATGGTGGAGCGATTATAATCAAGGATGCTCAAAGACCCAGAATTGGAGGAGTGTAGAGTTCTCGGAGGGTTGTAGGGCTGGAGGAGATGACAGAGATAGGGAGGGAGGGAGGCATTTGAAAAACTCATGGGAAGCTTCCTGCTTGTGAACTCTTTCCGCTTGGCCAACATCTCAACCAGATGCGTGGAAACTGTCTCCGCTTGAGATCGATGCTCCCTACTCGTTTGATAACTGGACCCCTTGGTCCCCTCGTCTCTTCAGCTGTCGGCCGTTGTTTCTTCACCTCCTGTGCATGACCAGCTCCTTTCCTCTCTTCCACTTCCAGCTCCACATTCTCAGTGCTTCTCCCAGTGACAACCCTTCTGACTCACCAGCTGCTTCCGCCCGAGCGAGTGTCTCTGGGCCGCTGCTCTCGCAAGTCGGACCCCATGAGGCAGCGGGTGAAGAGATGACGGGGGACGTGGATCTGGATGTGGCCTGGGTCGTTACCTGAGCGGCTGGCCTCTTCCCCGATGACGGGAGCCACAGAAGATCTTGTTTAGCTGTGTGCACAGTGACTTTTGCCCTTTGCTGAGTGTAAGCACTTGGAGAAATAACAGTAAGCTGGAACTGCAAAAGATGATCCTTGTCCAGCCTTTCGAAACCCTTCTTGCTGCCCTGCCTCCAACCTCACTGTGACCCACAGCCTCTCCTGTCTGTTGATCATAATGTCCAAGGCCTGCTCCTCCTGCAGACTCAGAAGATTCATAGAATGATACGGCACAGAAGGAGGCCATTTGGCCCATCGAGCCTGTGCCGGCTCTTTGAAAGAGCTCTCCAATTAATCCCACTCCCCCTGCTCTTTCCCCATTGCCCTGCAAATCTTTCCCCTTCAAGTATTTATCCAATTCTCTTTTGAAAGTTACTATTGAATCTGCTTCCACCGCCCTTTCAGGCAGCGCATTCCAGATCACAACAACGCGCTGCATAAAAAATATTCTCCTCATCTCCCCCTCTGGTTCTTTTGCCAATTATCTTAAATCTGAGCCCTCTGGTTACCGACCCTTCTGCCAGTGGAAACAATTTCTCCCTATCTACTCGATCAATCCACACATAACTTTGAACGCCTCTATTAAATCTCCCCCTTAACCTTCTCTGCTCCAAGGAGAACAAGCCCAGCTTCTCCAGTCTCTCTACCTAACTGAAGTCCCGCATCCCTGGAACTGTTCCAGTAAATCTAAAAGTGAGTGATGATGGCTCTCCTCTGGTCACATGTCCATGCGATGGTTATATCCAGGACAAAGCAGCCCGCTTGATTGGCACCCCATCCACCACCTTAAACATTCGCTCCCTGCACCACCGGCACACCGTGGCTGCAGTGTGTACCATCTACAAGATGCACTGCAGCAACTCGCCAAGGCTCCTTCGGCAGCACCTCCCAAACCCGCGACCTCTTCCACCTAGAAGGACAAGGGCAGCAGGCACATGGGAACACCACCACCTCCAAGTTCCCCTCCAAGTCACACACCATCCTGACTTAGAAGTATATCGCTGATCCTTCATCGTCGCTGGGTCAAAATCCTGGAACTTCCTACCTAACAGCACTGTGGGAGCACCTTCACCACACGGACTGCAGCGGTTCAAGAAGGCGGCTCGCCACCACCTTCTCTCGGGCAACTAGGGATGGGCAATAAATGCTGGCCTTGCCAGCGATGCCCACATCCCATAAGCGAATAAAAAAAATATGCCAGCTTGTCCCTTGGAGGGTGAGAAGAGAATGTTACAGGCATGTGAGTGGCTTAGACACTTGCCCCATTTGAATGAGCATGTAGCATGATTATGAGAGGTGAAGGTACATTGTCCGTTTAATGGAAGTGTCCTTGAAGACTAGAAGCAGCCCTTGTGGCAGGCTATGTGCTTTGACCAAGTGGTTGTTAGTAGAGATGGAGATGGCCCTTAGCATTTAACGAGTTACCTTCACACCCAGCAGAGAGAGAATGAGTATGAGAGGTCAGGAGGTGGATGAAGGGAGTAAGCCTATTAGAAAACGTGCATTAGCAGCAGCGGCTTAACTCAGCTTAGCTAAGTTTGCGATGACATTGAACCTCTGCTGTCACGGTGTGGCAATTCTTGTGTAGCGGAGGAGGCACCAACACCCTCTGCTACCTTCGTCCACTGTCAGAGGTGACGTCTTTCGGATGAGACATTAAAACAACTCTGCCCTCCTAGGTGTACTTAAAAGATCCCATGGCACTATTTCAAAGAGCAGGGGAGTACTCCTTGGAGTCTTGGCCAATATTTCTCCCATCAACCAACATCACTAAAACAGATTATCTGATCATTTATTTCATTGCTGTTTGTGGGAGCTTGCTGTGCGCAAGTTGGCAGTCGTGTTTCCTGCATTCCAACAGTGACTACACTTGGAAAAAGTCCTGAGGTCGTGAAAGGCACTATATAAATGCAATTTCTTTCTTTCTTTCACCAGATTTATTAATTCAATTTCGTAATTCGTCATGGTGGGATTCTAACTCATGACCTCTAATCCAGTACCATAACCAATAGGCTATCTGTTATAAAACTGCTCAATACAAGGGTAAGAAGATAAGTCACAAAGAGTAAAGACTATTCATTCTAATGAAGCTCATCCATCTTTGCTACATCCCTCTAGGTGTCAGTCTCGCCTCAGTGGCAACTTTCTTCCATCTGAGTCAGAAGGTCATGGCTTCAAACCCCACGACAGACACTTTGAGCATATAATCTAGGCTGACACTCCAGTGTCAGTATTTAGTTTGCACTGCACTGTCCGAGGTGTTGTCCTTCAGATGAGACATTAAACCGAAGCACCATCTTCCCTCGCAGGTGAATGTAAAAGATCCCTTAGTACAATCGAAGATGGACAGGGAGCTGCCAATATTTATCCCTCAACCAGCACTTCAAACAGATTATCTGGTTATTTGCTGTTTGTGGGACATTCCTATGCACAAATTAGCTGCCACGTTTCCTATGTTACAACATTGACTACAAATCAAAAGTACTTCATTGGCTGTAAAGCACTTTGAGACATCCTGAGGTTGTGAAAGGTGCTGTAGAAATAAAGTTCTTTCTGTCTTTATTACATGAACTCTCCCATTCCTGCATCTAACTGTAGTGCTAATAACACCAATATCCATATATGTCCTATGGTCCTACTTTCTTGGCTCTCCTTCTTATGGCTTCATTCTCCCTATCTCTGTAATCTCCTCCAGCCCGACACCCTCCAAGGTCTCAGCGCTCCTCCAATTCTGACCTCTTGAGCATCCCCGATTTTAATCGCTCCAACATTGGCAGCCGTGCCTTCAGCTGCCTAGGACCTAAGCACTGGAATTACCTCTCTAAACCTCACCGCCTCTCTACCTCTCTTTCTTCCCTTAAGACGCTCCTTAAAACCTACCTCTTTGACCATCTGCCCTCATATCTCCTTATGTGGCTCGGTGTCAAATTTTGTTTGATAATCGCTCCTGTGAAGCTCCTTGGGATGTTTTACGATGTTAAAGGCGCTGTATAAATACAAGTTGTTGTTGTTGGAGAATGATCGAGGTGTGAAAAAGTGACAGAGCTCAGAATTTATGAAAGACAGAGCTAAGAGATGGAGAAGGACAGCAGCATGGAGATGCTTCAAAATAGTTCATGCTCAAGGCAGGGGATCGATGAGTACAGAGATGGGGATCGTTAAAGAGCCTTTTCCACTTACGGGTGGCATCTCCTTTCCCCTCTACTGTGGCTGTAGTTCCTGCTACAATTTGTGCACATTGTGGTAGTTTGTTCTCATGCCCAACGTTAAGGCCAGCTTCTGTAGACAAGCCTGCACTCTCTGAATCGAAATGGGACCTAATGCTTCAGTAATCGGAGATAAAGGGCCACAGAGTGAGCAATAAACTCTTTTACAGGCGAGATGCACACTGGAAGTAATGCCGTTCCTTCTTCAACTCTCTGACTAACAGTAGGATAACACTCTGGCAGACTGTATATCACAGGCTAAAAACTACGAATCAAATTTATTAAGGAGTAAGAACAAACGGAGGCAAGACCAGGCAAGATAGATTTCATTAGATTATAATGCCTCATCTAACTAACAGCATCTCTTTCAAAAACAATAAACGCCTTGATCTCTATATTAGTTCTTTGTATTAATTTAAACAACCACCACTCTTATTTTTACATGTGAAGGACTACTCACAGATTCCATTGTTTGCCTCCAGCATCAGTACAGTGAAAGGGCTCCAGTGTTTATCCCATTATTAGTCATGAATCTATCAATCTAAGCGATCCCACAATCAACGGATCAGATCAAAGCTCTGCAGTCCTGCCACATCCAGTCGTGAATGGTGGTGGACAATTAAACAACTAACAGGAGGAGGAGGCTCCATGAATATCCCCATCCTCAATGATGGTGGAGCTCAGCACGTGAGTGCAAAAGACAAGGCTGAAGCGTTTGCAACCACCTACAGCCAGAAGTGCTGAGCGGATGATCCATATCGGCCTCCTCCTGAGGTCCCCACCATCACAGAAGCCAGTCTTCAGCCAATTCGATTCACTCCACGTGATATCAAGAAATGGCTGAGCGCCCTGGATACAGCAAAGGCTATGGGCCTCGATAACATCCCGGCTGTCGTGCTGAAGACTTGTGCTCCAGAATTAGCTGCACCAGTACAGCTACAACACTGGCATCTACCCGACAATGTGGTAAACTGCCCAGGTATGTCCTCTCCACAAAAAGCAGGACAAATCCAATCTGGCCAATTACCGCCCCATCAGTCTACTCTCAATCATCAGCAAAGTAATGGAAGGTGTCGTCGACAGTGCTATCAAGTGGCACTTACTCACCAATAACCTGCTCACCGATGCTCAGTTTGGGTTCCGCCAGGACCACTCGGCTCCAGACCTCATTAGAGCCTTGGTCCAAACATGGACAAAAGAGCTGAATTCCAGAGTTGAGGTGAGAGTGACTGCCCTTGGCATCAAGGCAGCACTTGACCGAGTGTGGCATCAAGGAAACTTAGTAAAATTGAAGTCAATGGGAATCAGGGGGAAAACTCTTCACTGGCTGGAGTTATACCTAGCACAAAGGAAGATGATTGTGGTTGTTGGAGGAGTAAGGTTTCCAAAATTTGCAGATCCCCAAAAACCTAGGGCAAAAGGACTTTGGAACTACCTCAGAGTGATAAAAATGCGTTTGGGCCTAACCTAAGGAATTTAAGACCAAAAACCAAGTTTTGGCATTTTAAAACTATGCCTGGGCCTGTAAAGGGACAAGGAGGTGGGTTCGACCTCTGTAAAAGCAGTTTGGCTATTGCAGTTAATTACACTGTCTGGGGAACCGGGATGACCTCACTCAAGCCCCAGCAGACATTAACATTTGAACAATAGACCCTGGGAAAAAGACAGTCCCACCCAAAATAACAGGCCCCATCAAAACTGATTACAGAGCCCATCAGAAAACATGCATAATACAAATCACTCAGGACCATTCTATAGAAAAAGATCGAGTCCAGCCTAGAAACCCAAAACACGAAACCAATCACCAGTGATCAGCCAAGGAGATCGACAGGATGCAAACCATCCCAAAACCCATTTGACACTTACAGAGCAGTTACTGGTAACAGGCCCGCCAAAACCAGACAATGAACTGAGCAGATTTGGTGGGTAGATAAGGCCATGTTCAATGGGTGAGATTGAAGGCCTGTTAAAAAAAAACAGTTAACGCGCTAGTAAGTCGTTACCGATTTACGAGCCTGTCAAAAACCAGACAATGAACTGAGTAGATAGCAAAATACTGCGGATGCTGGAAATCCGAAATAACAACAGAAAATGCTGGAAAAACTCAGCAGGCCAGGCAGCTTCCGTGGAGAGAGAAAGAGAGTTAACGTTTCAGGTCGATGACCTTTCGTCAGAACTGGAAAGAGCCGGAAATCAAATAGATTTAAGGCCAGAGTAAAGCTGGGAAAAGGGGGAGGGGATAAAAGAACAAAGGGGGAGATGAAGAGACATTAAGAGACATTAAGAGATATGCAAGGCTAGAGGTGGTGTTAATGTGACAGGTTAAGGCTGAAAGATGTGTGAAATCCACTGGCAGAATGTAGGACAGCTGCCAGCTTCTAGGAGGAAAAAAAAGGTGGGGGGGGGGCAAATAAAAGGGTGGATGAAAAAATAAAATATAAATGTGATAGGAGCTGAGGTTATGATCTAAAATTGTTGAACTCGATATTGAGTCCAGAGGGCTGTAGCGTGCCTAAACGAAAGATGAGGTGCTGTTCCTCGAGCTTACGCTGCGCTTCCGTGGAACAATGTAATAGGCCGAGGACGGTGAGGTCAGAGTGGGAGTGAAGCGGTGAATTAAAGTGACAGGCGACCGGGAGCTCGGGGTCCCCCTTACGGACTGAACGGAGGTGTTCTGCAAAGCGGTCACCCAATCTGCGTTTGGTCTCCCCAATGTAGAGGAGACCACATCGTGAGCAGCGAATACAGTATACTAAATTGCAGGAAGTACAAGTAAATCGCTGTTTCACCTGGAAGGGGTGTTTGGGGCCCTGGACAGTGGGAAGAGGGGAGGTATAAGGGCATGTGTTGCATCTCCTGCGCGTGCACGGGAAGGTGCCGGGCGAAGGGGAAGGGGTGCTGGGGGTGGTAGAGGAGTGGACTAGGGTGTCGCGGAGGGAACGGTCCCTGCAGAATGCTGAAAGGGGAGGTGAGGGGAAGATGCGTTTGGTGGTGGGATCACGCTGGAGGTGGCGGAAATGGCGGAGGATGATCCGTTGAATGTGGAGGCTGGTGGGGTGAAAGGTGAGGACAAGGGGAACCCTATCGTGGTTCCGGGAGGGAGGGGCAGGGGTGAGGGCAGAAGTGCGGGAGATAGAACGGACACGGTCGAGTGCCGTGTCGACCATGGTAGAGGGGAATCCTCGGTTGAGGAAAAAGGAAGACATGTCGGAAGCACTGGTATGGAAGGTGGCATCATCAGAGCAGATGCGGCGGAGACGGAGAAACTGGGAGAATGGAATAGAGTCCTTACAGGAGGCGGGGTGGGAGGAAGTGTAGTCCAGGTAGCTGTGGGAGTCAGTGGGCTTGTAGTGAATGTTAGTCAATAACTTATCCCGAGAGATGGAGACAGAAAAGTCGAGGAAGGGAAGGGAAGAGTCGGAGATGGACCATGTGAAGGTGAGGGAAGGGTGGAAATTGGAAGCATAGTGAATGAAATGTTCTAGTTCAGGGCGAGAGCAGGAGACGGCACCGATACAGTCATCAATGTACCGGAAAAAGAGGTGAAGGAGGGGACCCGAGTAGGACTGGAACAAAGAGTGTTCCACATATCCCACGAAAAGGCAGGCATAGCTAGGACCCATGCGGGTACCCATAGCAACACCTTTAATTTGGAGGAAATGGGTAGAGTCAAAGGAGAAGTTGTTCAATGTGAGAACAAGTTCAGCCAGGCGGAGGAGGGTGGTGGTGGATGGGGACTGGTTGGGCCTCTGTTCAAGGAAGAAGCGGAGTGCCCTCAGGCCATCCTGGTGGGGGAATGGAGGTGTAGAGGGATTGTACGTCCGTAGTGAAGAGGAGACGGTTGGGGCCGGGAAACTGGAAACTGTTAAAATGGCGGAGGGCGTCGGAAGAGTCGCGGATGTAGGTGGGAAGAGACTGGACAAGGGGAGAAAAAATAGAGTCGAGATAGGAAGAGATAATTTCAGTGGGGCAAGAACAGGCTGAAACGATGGGTCTACCGGGGCAGTCCTGTTTGTGGATCTTGGGAAGGATGTAGAAGCGGGCTGTGCGGGGTTGGGGAACTATGAGGTTGGCGGCCCGCCTCCTGTAAGGACTCTATTCCATTCTCCCAGTTTCTCCGTCTCCGCCGCATCTGCTCTGATGATGCCACCTTCCATACCAGTGCTTCCGACATGTCTTCCTTTTTCCTCAACCGAGGATTCCCCTCTACCGTGGTCAACACGGCACTCGACCGTGTCCGTTCTATCTCCCGCACTTCTGCCCTCACCCCTGCCCCTCCCTCCCGGAACCACGATAGGGTTCCCCTTGTCCTCACCTTTCACCCCACCAGCCTCCACATTCAACGGATCATCCTCCGCCATTTCCGCCACCTCCAGCGTGATCCCACCACCAAACTCATCTTCCCCTCACCTCCCCTTTCAGCATTCTGCAGGGACCGTTCCCTCCGCGACACCCTAGTCCACTCCTCTACCACCCCCAGCACCCCTTCCCCTTCGCCCGGCACCTTCCCGTGCACGCGCAGGAGATGCAACACATGCCCTTATACCTCCCCTCTTCCCACTGTCCAGGGCCCCAAACACCCCTTCCAGGTGAAACAGCGATTTACTTGTACTTCCTGCAATTTAGTATACTGTATTCGCTGCTCACGATGTGGTCTCCTCTACATTGGGGAGACCAAACGCAGATTGGCTGACCGCTTTGCGGAACACCTCCGTTCAGTCCATAAGGGTGACCCCGAGCTCCCGGTCGCCTGTCACTTTAATTCACCGCTTCACTCCCACTCTGACCTCACCGTCCTCGGCCTATTACATTGTTCCACGGAAGCGCAGCGTAAGCTCGAGGAACAGCACCTCATCTTTCGTTTAGGCACGCTACAGCCCTCTGGACTCAATATCGAGTTCAACAATTTTAGATCATAACCTCAGCCCCTATCACATTTATATTTAATTTTTTCATCCACCCTTTTATTTGGCCCCCCCCCCACTTTTTTTTTCCTCCTAGAAGCTGGCAGCTGTCCTTCATTCTGCCAGTGGATTTCACACTTTTTTCAGCCTTAACCTGTCACATTAACACCACCTCTTGCCTTGCATATCTCTTAATGTCTCTTAATGTCTCTTTATCTCCACTTTTGTTCCTTTATCCCCTCCCCCTTTTCCCAGCTTTATCCTGGCCTTAAATATAGAAACATAGAAACATAGAACAGTACAGCACAGTACAGGCCCTTCGGCCCTCGATGTTGTGCCGAGCATTGTCCGAGACCAAGATCAAGCTATCACACTCCCTATCACTCTGGTGTGCTCCATGTGCTTATCCAATAACCGCTTGAAAGTTCCTAAAGTGTCCGACTCCACTATCACAGCAGGCAGTCCATTCCACACCCCAACCACTCTCTGAGTAAAGAATCTACATCGGACATCCCTTCTATATCTCCCCCCATGCACCTTATAGTTATGCCCCCTTGTAACAGCTGCCTCTACCCGAGGAAATAGTCTCTGAACATCCACTCTATCTATCCCCCTCATCATCTTATAAACCTCTATTAAGTCGCCTCTCATCCTCCTATCAATCTATTTGATTTCCGGCTCTTTCCAGTTCTGACGAAAGGTCATCGACCTGAAACGTTAACTCTCTTTCTCTCTCCACGGATGTTGTCTGGCCTGCTGAGTTTTTCCAGCGTTTTCTGTTGTTATTTTTAATGAACTGAGTAGATTTGGCGGGTAGATAAGGCCACTTCAATTTAGTATAATTGAAGGCCCGTTAAGCAGTTCAAGGTCGAGCAGTCAGTCACAACCGGTGGTCATCAGAAGAAGAAGAAACCAGGAAGAAGACAAACCGAGCTGGAAGCGAG
This sequence comes from Squalus acanthias, assembly GCA_030390025.1. Classification (NCBI taxonomy): domain Eukaryota; kingdom Metazoa; phylum Chordata; class Chondrichthyes; order Squaliformes; family Squalidae; genus Squalus; species Squalus acanthias. Next base: position 5,671,739 of record CM059445.1, on the reverse strand, counting down.
TCGGCATCGCTCACCACTCAGACACGCCTGAGTCCAGCCCTGTGAAGATACCACCTCGACGGACCTCCAACAATGGCCCCAACACAGTCACCCGGAGCAACAAGCAGCAAGAAGACATCGACGGCTCCACAAGGTTGACCGACACACTAGACAAGGTCTAAAAGCCATCGCGGAAACCAAAGGCCTCACGAAAACTAACAACCGCACATTATCCCCAACTGACCGGGTAATCGCAGGCCACCGCGACTAACAAAGACCAACTCAAGGGAAGAAAACCCGAAGAATCGCAAAGTTTCCACACTAAAAACTACTCCTGACTCACCCCTGGGTAAGATTTTCCCCAAAGACTCTAAACCCTACTGCTAAACTAAAGAAATTGGGTAATCACCAGATAAATCCATAACGACATCCTACCCCATCAGCGGACTCGCGAAGACTGACCAGAGACCCAGGTGAAGTCTTCTACCGAGTACGGGACACAGCAGACACTAACCGTCATAAACAGCGAACCCCAAACCCGCGATTTAGCCCAACTGTCAAAGGATTGGTGAGCATTATCCCTGGTCCTTCAAAGCCTAACTTAGCTAGTAAAGTGGGGTTGGGAGGGGTGAAGTATTGTTCTACTGTCATTTCCCTCACTTGTACCGAAGTGTTCCCCACCTTTAGAGTGATAAGAGTGTTATTATTTGTGTCTTACCTTTTAATAAAGATTGAAGTTCTTTCATCAAACTCAGTTGTCTGCTGCACCTTTGTAACACAACCCCCAAATAACTCCAAGGTCCAGAACCAAGGGAGTGGGAGCGATTCGAACTGCTCAGAAGTCAGAGGTAAAGCTGACACAAACCACCACCCCCTACACTCCCCAGGAGATCAACACAGTCTGGTTTCACATTGCAGAGGAGAACACAAGTAGGGATGTGGTCAGGAGGACCTGGGTGCAGTGCTACAAATTTTTCAATGATCTCATTAGATCACGAAATGTTAGTACAAAGCCACCCTCAACCTCATCCTGCTGTGCCTCTCATCACATCCCCATCACTCTGCCTTCCCTACCCTACTCCTGAACATCCTTACACCAACTTACCTTGCACCTCCACCCATCCCTCTCTATCTACATTATCACTTCCCCATCTCACTAGCCACCCCTCACACTCACCCTCATCCTAGTGCAATCATACCGACTAACAACACACAAGGGTAGGCACTTGGGTGGTTTATGCAATGTTCATCTAAAGTTTCTGTTAACTTTTATTTTCAACACTTTGCGTTCTTGGACAGATTTGTGTGCACCTTTGTAAGCAGCTTAGTGAGTTGCAGTGAATGGTGAGACATAACGGTACCCCCCGGCAATGGCGATGAGTGTGAAAGGAATGGCTTGGGCATTGTAGGGATGCTTTATGGTGTTGGTGTGGGGTAGTGCCAACCTGGCGCATCATGTGGCAGCCAGGTTGTACAGCGTCAAGTGAAGTAAATGTAGCCATGGTGAGGCCATCCCTGGCCTCCTGGGCAGCAATGTGGTTGGGTGCTGATGCCCTCTGTCCTGTGCAATATCAGGTGATTACGGAGAAGGTTGGTGGTGTTGTTGTTGGGGCTGCTGGTGTGCCTGGTGCTGCTGGTGTTGGGGCTGATCGTGGTGGGATTCTGTGGACCAAGGTGAGAGAGTATAAAGGGCACCCATGCTGATGGAATAGATGGCAGGTGAAGTAGAGATGGCAGAAGTGATCTGTCAATGGTGAGAGAGGTAATGAGGTCAGACTAGATGGAGACTTGTGTAAAGACTTGCAACATGGTGAATCTGTTGTGGAAATGTAGTGAGGAAGAGCTTGTGGCTGAGTGAAGATATCTCTGTAAGGTGGGAGCTTTTACTTGACGTTACAAGCTGTCAACTCATCAGCTGATTCAATGGCTACTGACCTCCTGCCTCAGCTTGACAGACGTGGACCACGGCCAGCGTGGACCCTGTGGACGAGCTGTCAAATGCAAAAGGTGAAAATCATTCTTAAGTGGCTCTAAACAAGCCACTAATTACCTGAATTGGGTCCCCCCGCTGCTGCCTGTCGGGTCTGCTCAGCGCTGACAGACCCGACATCGGGAAAGGCGCGTGGCGGCAGGTTGACAGCGGGGTCCTGCCCCACTGTGAAAAAAAAACATTCCCACCCGAACCGCCACCAATCGCGCCCGATGACCCCCTGCAAAATTTCAGCCTATTTCTTTCAGAGACATGTCAGCCATGGTTCGGTGGGCAGCACTCTCTCTCTCTCGCCTTGGAGTCAGAAGGTTGTGACTTCAAACCCCACTCCAGAGACTGGAGCACAAAATCTAGGCGGACACTCAACAACAACAACAACTTGTATTTACGTAGTAAAACGTCCCAAGGAATATTTTAAGGCAAAAAAAAATATTGACATCGATCCACATAAGGATAAATCAGGGCAGGTGACCAAAAGCTTGGTCAAAGAGGTAGGTTTTAAGGAGCATCTTAAAGGAGGAAAGAAAGGTAGAGAGGCGGAGAGGTTTAGGCAGAGAATTCCAGAGCTTAGGGCTGAGCCAACAGAAGGCACGGCCACCAATGGTTGAGCGATTATAATCAGGGATGCTCAAGAGGGCAGAATTAGAGGAGCGCAGATATCTCGAGGGGGTTGTGGGGCTGAAGGAGATTACAGAGATAGGGAGGGGCGAGGCCATGGAGGGATTTGAAAACAAGGATGAGAATTTTGAAATCGAGGCGCTGCTTAACCGGGAGCCAATGTAGGTCAACGAGCACAGGGGTGATGGGCGAACGGGACTTGGTGCGAGTTAGGACACGGGCGGTAAAGTACAGAGTGCTGCACTTTTGGATAAGGCATTAAACTGAGGTGCACTCTCAGGTGAACTTAAAAATCCCATGGTACGATTTGGAAGTAGAGCAGCGGAGTTCTTCCCAGTGTCCTGGCCAATATTTATCCCTCAACCAGCATCACTTAAAGAAAACGATTATCTGGGCATTTATCTCATTGCTGTTTGTGGGAGCTTGCTGTACACAAATTGGCTGCCGCGTTTCCTACATTACAACAGTGACTACACTTCCAAAAGTACTTCATTGGTTGTAAAGCGCTTTGGGACATCCTGAGGTCATGCAGTTTTGGTCGCCTTATCTGAGGAAGGATGTTCTTGCCATGGAGGGAGTGCAGCGAAGATTCACCAGACTGATACCTGGGATGGCAGGAATGCCGTATGAAGAGAGATTGGGTCGATTAGGCTTATATTTGCTAGAGTTTAGAAGAATGAGAGGGGATCTCATTGAAACTTATAAAATTCTAACAGGACTAGACAGACTAGATGCAGGAAGGATGTTCCCGATGGCGGGGGAGTCCAGAACCAGGGGTCACAGTCTAAGGATAAGGGGTAAGCCATTTAGGACTGAGACGAGGAGGAATTTCTTCACCCAGAGAGTGGTGAACCTGTGGAATTCTCTACCACACAAGGCAGTTGAGGCCAATTCATTAAATATATTCAAGAAGGAGATAGATATATTTCTTAAGGCTAAAGGGACCAAGGGATATGGGGAGAAAGCAGGGACAGGGTACTGAATTTGGATGATCAGCCATGATCTCATTAAATGGCGGAGCAGGCTCGAGGGGCCAAATGGCCGACTCCTGCTCATATCTTCTATGATAGGTGCTATAGAAATGCCAGCCTTTCTTTCTTTTCTGCTGTGTAAGTGTTGTACTCTCATCCGTGTTCGATGTGTTCTATTCGGTGCAATGGACCAATATATTTAAATGCAAACGGGGTCTGATTAAAATATAGGGCCGTGTGAGAGCGTGGGAGGAACCCAATCAGTATGGGTGCACGATGATGCCACGGGCACACACTCATTTCAAGTAGTGTTATTATTGGTGACATGTAGCGCTTATAGTGCGCACTATTTCAATGTTTGGAATATGCAACGTGACTTAAGTTAATTAGACTCACCAGTAGTCATGTGTTAAACAAGAACTCGAATATTCAAAGTGCTTTAAGTACCCTTAACACCGGGGCGGGGGGGGTGGGAGGGGCGCTGAGCGGGGGGTTCATTTTAACTTTGGCCGATATCGGATTGGCTGCCTTTTTACACCCCGCCTGATTGCCAACAAGCTGTGAGGAAAGATTGGATCGGCTGAGGTTGTTTTGTTTGGAACAGAGGAGGCTGAGGGGAGACCTAATTGAAGTTTACAAAATTATGAGCGGCTTAGATAGAGTGGATAGGAAGGACCTATTTCCCCTAGCAGCGAGGTCAATAACCAGGGGGCACAGATTTAAAGTAATTGGTAGAAGGATTAGAGGGGAGTTGAGGAGAAACTTTTTCACCCAGAGGGTGGGTGGGTGTCTGGAACTCACTGCCTGAAAGGGTGGTAGAGGCAGAAACCCTCATCGCATTTAAAAAGTACTTGGATGTGCACGTGAAGTGCTGTAACCTGCAGGGCTACGGACCAAGTGCTTGAAAGTGGGATTAAGCTGGATAGCTCTTTGTCGGCCGGCACAGACATGAAGGGCCGAATGGCCTCCTTCTGTGCCGTAAATTTCTGTGATTCTATGTCCCTTCCATTGACGGGAGGCTAAGTCGATATCGCCTGTTTTACACTATCGCGCAAAGTTAAAATCACCCCCTGGACTCCTTCTGCACTGCGGTAAATCAGGCTAGAAAATGAACCGACACTGGGGGAAATAGGCCCACAGTTATTGCGTCGCACACTCGTCTCTTGCGTGGTGGCAATGGAGGCTGCTGTTGTTCAGCACTCTTGCTGCTGTTGCTCACTGGCCTTCTGTGGAGGGGCTCCCATTTTTTCAGAGCATGAAGCAGGGATGAACAACTGACTGCACTGACCAGTGGCGGTGTATCGATTCCAACCATAACGGAGCTGTGTGTAATAGTTGAAAGTGACAATCTGAGAGCAGTAAATCTCCACCAGCTGTACACATCGCTTGGCACCTCCGCTGCGGTGTACGGGTATAAAACACTGTGAGTTATTTTTATATGCAACAGAGGCCAGTATAACCTGTCAGCCGTGGCTCAGTGGGTAGCACTCTCTCTCTCGCCTCTGAGTCAGAAGGTTGTTGGTTCATAGTCCCACTCCAGAGATTTGAGAACAAAAATCCAGGCTGACACTCCAGTGCAGTGCTGAGGGAGTGCTGCACTGTCGGAGGAGCCATCTTTCAGATGAGACGTTAAACCGAGGTCCCGTCTGCTCTCTCAGGTGGATGTAAAAGATCCCATGGCACTATTTTGAAGAAGAGCAGGGGAGTTTTCCCCGGTGTCCTGGCACAATATTTATCCCTCAATCAACATCACTAAAAACAGATTATCTGGTCTTTGCTGTTTGTGGGAGCTTGCTGTGTGCAGATTGGGTGCCGCATTTCCCTATATTACAACAGTGACTCCACTTCGAAAAGTACTTAATTGGCTGTAAAGCGCTTTGAGACGTCCGGTGGTCGTGAAAGGCGCTGTAGAAATGCAAGTCTCTCTTTCTTTCTAACCACTGGGAGTTTCAGCTGCTTTCCCTTTGGTATGTCACAGAAAGCAGCAACATCCACCTCATAAAGCCCGTGGTGCGGCCTTCACACTGAACCCAACTTTTCGATCAAGCTTTCAATCGCTCCTCCCAAGAGCCAGCACCTACTAGTTCTATTGGTGAAGTGTTTGGGACATTTTTGTTACATTCAAAAATGCAACTTGTTGCTATGATACGGAAAATTTAGCTTTCCTGCACCCTCAGCGTTGAGCTGCCTGCGAAGGGATCAAAGGTCAAAGGGTAAGGGGGACAGGGTTGACCCCCCTTCTTCCTTCAGGCATGGCTGAACGCTGGGAGAGCAGGAGGACTCCCATGCGTATTAGTTCATGAAAATCTTTGACCAACTACAAAGCAATAACATAGCTAGGACTGCTAAAGAATTAACACTTCGGAAGTTAACAAAAGAAAGACTTGCATTTATATAGCGCCTTTCACAACCTTAGGATGTCCCAAAGCACTTTACATCCAATGAAGTACTTTTGAAATGTCGTCAATGTTGTAATGTCGGAAAAGCCAGCAGCCAATTTGCGCACAGCAAGCTCCCACAAACAACAATGAGATAAAGACCAGATAATCTGCTGTTTTAGTGCTGTTAGTCAAGGGATATTGTCAGGACACCGGGAAGAACTCCACTCATTCGAATAGTGGCCACGGGATCTTTTACATCCACCTGAGAGGGCAGACGGGGCCTCGGTTTAACGTCTCATCCAAAAGACAGCACCTCCGACAGTGCGGCACTCCCTCAGTACTGCACCGGAGTGTCAGCCTAGGTTACATGCTCAAGCATCTGGGACTAACATCACCTGAACTCTTCATGTACAAACATCCAGCAGGGTTTTTTACTTAATAGATTCCTTTTTAAATTAGCGGATCTCTATTAGCGCTGCCTGGATACGCTGTTTTATAATAGGAGAGTTAGACCGTGGAATGGACAATGCATTATTCTGAAGCTAAGGTGGAACTGCATATGGTATGGCCTGTCCCCTTAAGGTCAACGTATCCAGGTGCTATAAATAGGTACATCCTAAGGTCACATCGAGGCTGACTGAAATTGGCCCCTGTGCCCTGGACTAAGGGAGAAGGAAATAAGCCAGGCTTTCCGCTGTTGGCGGCAGTCCAACATCCGCTGGAGAGAGCGCAGTGTGGACTGCGAGTCGGGACAGCATGGGGCTCTGATGCCCCCATAGTCGAATAGCCCGTTGACACGTGGTCCGCAGGCAGAGGGCGGCCGCTCAGGCGAGCTCCTGGGGCCACGGGGTAGATTTGACAAATGGAGCGCTCGCAGGAAGGAGCTTCCGTGCGACAGGAGCACGGATCGGAAATTCGGAGGCCGAGGCAGCGCACTCCCGCGCGCATTCGCTTCAAATGATGGGAGCGCAGGTGGGGAAAGTTAGAATGGCAGGACGGGCTCTACGGGCTCGCCTTCACGCTCTTGACTAACTTCGCACCCTAAGGGCTGGATTTTGTCAATGGGGACGTGATGGAGGCGGGACTCCCACTTTTTGGGTTGTAGTCCCGCCTCCATCAACTTGTGGCCAACCCACTGTATTTTCCCTTGATTGACCAATCAAGGGTCCCTTGGATACAGGTGACGTCAGCCATTGAAATTTCATCTGTCAAGAGCTTTTGACAGATGAAATTTCAGCGTTTGACAGCTCTGTGAAGCTGTCAAACACTGACAATATGATTTCTAACGTGAGTCCCTGTACTTAGACTCAGTTAGAAATCAATCCAGCACAGAAAGCAGAGACTGCAGCTTTTGACAGCTCCGCGGCCATTCTGCTTTCTGTGCCGTGAGCTGAGGGACTCCCGACACCTTAGCCTGCAGGACAAAGTTAAGGTAAGTACAAGTTCTCAAAACACTTTACACACACCAAACACACTTACCTCTGCACTCATGCACCCATCACTCACCTGCACACCGGACATCTCGACCCCTCCAAGCCCTCCAGACCGACGGTCCGCCTCGCTAAATCAGCGTGGTTCAGACCTGTCGGGAAGCCCACAGTTCAGGGCCAAAAATAGGGATTAGGCAAAAAACTGCCTGTTAACTACCTGTTAACAGGAAGTTTATTGTCACTAATCCCCTTCCCAGCCTCGGGGAGGCGGGTCCCAGCACAGATCGGGTACCCGCCTCCAGCGAAACTGGCACGGAGGCGGGTTGGGGGCGGGATGGGTTCGGGACCCCCGAATCTGCTAATTTCTCACCCCACACGCCTCCAAACCCACCTCCACGGGCCGGTGAAAATTCTGCCCTAAGAGTGTGACGACAAGACGTGCACTTATTTGAATCATTTTTCCTGCTCTCAGACACTGGACCGTTATAATGTGCTTGCTTCTTTCGGTGGAAAACGAATATAGATTTCTAGTCAGACAGGTTGCAGCACTTGGCGACTCTAACAGCTCCAACGCTTTGTTTAAGCTGGCCCGAATTCTGCGTTCACAAAACACCATTCCAAATGGCAATCAAAGCACAAAATCGGGGCCACAGATAGTTTAGTTTCTTCACGTTTGTAACTAAAATGATCGCAAGGTGCTGTCCCGTGCTGTCACACACCATCCTGACTTGGAAATATATCGGCCGTTCCTTCATCGTCGCTGGGTCAAAATCCTGGAACTCCCTCCCTAACAGCACTGTGGGAGCACCTTCACCACACGGACTGCAGCAGTTCAAGAAGACGGCTCACCACCACCTTCTCAAGGGCAACTAGGGATGGGCAATAAATGCCGGCCCTGCCAGCGGGGCCCACATCCCGAGAATGAATTTTTAAAAAGTAGTCAAGGAGCCAGACGTTGGTTGCGATCTCTTATAGAAACTGCAATCCTTCTCATCCAGACAACTATTTCTCCCTCGTCTCACAGATCCCTCGGAGAAATTTGACCAGTGTGAGATTTTGTACTGAATTGTATCGCCCACTTAAATGCAGCGTGACTCTTTCCTGACAGGATTCTCACTCTGTCTCTCATTATTTTCCCTTCTTCAACTCATCCCATATTTCTCACTCTCTTCTGCCATCCCATATTTCTCCCTCGCTCCTCCTAATCTGCATTTCTTACGGGTCCCTTGCACCTCTTACTTCTCACTCCCTGCTGCCATCCCATAATTCTCACTCTCTCCCGCCATCCCTTAATTCTCACTCTCGTCACCTGGTCTCTGAAGGGACTGTCAAGTGGATTGTGAAGGCCACCATTTCTCTCAGTCTTGGTGCCGCACGGACCATCCAAAGAACTATAAAGAACTTCACAGGGGTCAGTCGCTGTTAGACTATTGGGCGTTTAACAATTTGGGGTAAAAATTGGGTAGCTTCGCCGGGGCACTACTGGAAGCAACCCGCGTCCCTCTTGGGGCACTGCGAGGCAATACCGCCGCGGTACTGCAGGCCTTCCTCCCTTCTTAGGGATCGGGAGTGCCGGCAAACGAGCCCGGCACTCAAGAGGAGTGCCGGGCTCACGGAGAGCAGCCGGCACTCCGCATGGGGGCTTCACGGGGGCCGGGGACAGCAACGGGGGCAGGTGCTGGCAGGTGGCCAGCAACAAAAATGGCCGCCCGCCAACTCCCCTTTAACTAGCGCCGCCCCGGCCGCAGGTCGGCCCCCCTGACCCCGGCAGACATAGCGTCCGGCGGTAAGTCGGGGGGACGCCAACCAATATTACAGCAGGGGCGCGAGCAGGGCGCGAGATGACGTCATCGCCAACGGCGCAGCGCCGCGCTAACGGTTGGCGCCGCCACTAACCACCCGCTGAATTTCACGGGAGGCGTTAGCGGCGCCGTGCCCGGGCGCTAGTTGATTTGCTCTTAGGGCGCTAATGGGAGGCGCAAATCAACCAAATTTAGCACCCCTTGTGTTCTGTAGGATCAGTAAAGTCTCGACTGCAAAATATAATGGCCCAGAAATTCGCCTCTCCGGCTTGCCGCAGGGGGTAAGGATCACGCGCGCACTTACCTACCGCGCCTGCCGTTGTGTTTTGGGCCCACGGGAACTTCGGGTCCTGGGCCTCTCCCAACTGCCGGCGCGCAGTGCTTGCGTGTCCCAGGGGCGCAGTTAGTGTGATGCGACCCCTGGGATCACGTGGGCCATGGAGATCCAATGGCAGCAGACCATCTTTCATTCATAGATTTGACAGGAAGACCTGTCAAATCTGTGAATTGAAATCGGCCCCAAAAGAACAGCTAAACTTAAAATAATTTTTTTTTAAAAACCATCACATTTATAAAATAACCATAGTTAAATAAATTAACCACTTTAAACAAAAATTTACATTTTTGAAAAAATTAAAATACTTTTTAAAAGTGATAAAAATAAACTTACCTTTCTTTAAAGTCTCTAAAAAAGATAAACCTGTTGAAAAAATTTTAAAATTATACTTAATTAACCACTTACCTTGTTGAAAACGGGTCCTGCGCCTCCTTTTTATTAGCGTAGTTTCTTCAATACTTACCCTCGCGTAGAAACCTGAAAAAAATCTAAGTGTGCTGCGTGCGCGCAGCCTCTACCGCGCACGCGGTTCACCTAGGAACCGCCCCCTTCACCAGACCGGAAGTTCCGGTTTCCCGCGCATGCGCAGTGCATGCAGGAAACCGGCACTTCGGGACGCATTACGGGTGAGTACGGACTGTGTACTCACCTGGGAAGGGCCGAATTTTTGGCCCATTAATAGTGAACTTAAGCTATCAGTGATCTGAGTGTTCAATGTGTTCGCTTGTTGTGCCAATCTCATGCAGGTCACTACTTTCTCTGTGTTGTTTTTGGACAGGCCCGACTCCACTGAATGTTCCTTTAGCCGAGAGAGCACTACTGACAAGTGGCGGCATAGTCAATGGGTTAGCTGCAGGCAATGTCCTGTATCAGGACAGTTGCCTGCAGTTGAGAATTTTAGCTATGAGGAAAGATTGGAGAGGCTGGGGTTGTTTTCTTTGGAACGGAGGAGGCTGAGGGGAGACCTAACTGAGGTGTATAAAATTATGAGGGGCCGAGATAGAGTGGATAGGAAGGACCTATTTCCCTTAGCAGAAGGTGTGATTTCCAGTTTTAAAAAAAAGTAAAAAGCTTAACCATACAGACTGCAGCATTTGACACGTTGGACCCCCTGTGACCCCACCTCATTGTCTTAGCTGTATTTTGCTGTGTCTTTGATGTAATGCCTCCCTGATTATCTCTCTGCCGAGGTGTGATGGAGGGCAGTCAGTACTCTAGTCGTCTGACATTGTACGCTACACATTGTTCTCTGTCTATATATGCTTTGCTGATTTGTATTCCTTCACTTCACCTGACGAAGGAGCAGCAGCTCCGAAAGCTCGTGATTTCAAATAAAACTGTTGGACTATAACCTGGTGTTGTGCGACTTCTCATTTTTGTCCACCCCAGTCCAACACTGGCATTTCCACACCTTAGCAGAAGGGTCAATAACCAGGGGGCATAGATTTAAAGTAATGGGTAGAAGGATTAGAGGGGAGTTGAGGAGAACTTTTTTCACCCAGAGGGTGGTGGGGGTCTGGAACCCACTGCCTGAAAGGGTGGTAGAGGCAGAAACCCTCACCGCGTTGAAAAAGTACTTGGATGTGCACTTGAAGTGCCGTAACCTATAGGGCTACGGACCAAGAGCTGGAAAGTGGGATTAGGGTGGAGAGCTCTTACGGCCGGCACGGACACGATGGGCCGAATGGCCTCCTTCTGTGCCGTATTTTTCTCTGATTCAATGATTCTACGATCTGTGACTAATGCTGATGGGCTTGTGCCAATGCGAGGTCATGGCCCAATATTCTGGATCCTGCATGCCACTCTCTCTATGCCACCTTGGCGGGGTTCTCTTCATGTCGCCCACTGACCTGTGCAAGCCTGGAACAGGGGGCATCATCTATGATGGTACATGCTCACCTGTCACCACTATCAAATCTGCCCATAGGTGACAGGCATGGCTCAGTGGTAGCACTCTCGCCTCTAATGCAGAAGTTCAAGTGGGTTCAAGTCCAGTGCAGTACTGAGGGAGTGCTGCACCATCGGAGGTGCCGTCTTTCAGATGAGACATTAACCCAAGGCCCTGCCTGCCTTCTGTGGGAGCTTGCTGTGCGCAAATTGGCTGCCACGTTTCCTACATTGCAACAATGAGTACACTTCAAAAAGTACTTCATTGGCTGTAAAGCGCTTTGGAACACTATGAGGTAGTGAAAGACACTGGCCCAGAAATTTGACTCGGAGGCTTGCCGCGGGGGTAAGGATCGCGCGCGATATCACACACCGCGCCGGCCGTTGTGATTTGGGCCCACAGGAACTTCGGGTCCTGGGCCTCTCCCTAGTGCCGGCGCGCAGTGTGTGCGTGTCCCAGGGGCGCAGTTAGTGCGATGCGACCTCTGGGATCACGTGGGCCATGGAGAGCCAATGGCAGCAGACCATCTTTCATTCATAGATTTGACAGGAGACCTGTCAAATCTGTGAATTGAAAGAGACCCCAAAAGAACAGCTAAACCTCAAATAATTTGTTTTTAAAAACCATCACATTAATAAAATAACTATAGTTAAATAAATTAACCACTTTAAACAAAAATTTAAATTTTTGAAAAAAATTTAAAAAAATTTAAAAGTTATAAAAATAAACTTACCTTTCTTTAAAGTCTCTAAAAAAGATAAACCTGTTGAAAAAAATAAAAAATTATACTTAATTAACTACTTACCTTGTTCAAAAGGGGTCTTACGCCTCCTCTTTTCTTGTGTAAAATCTTCCATACTTACCCTCGCATTGAAACCTGAAAAAAAATCTAAGTGTGCTGCGTGCGCAAAGCCTCTACCGCGCACGCGGTTCACCTAGGAACTGCCCCCTTCGCCATACCGGAAGTGCCGGTTTCCCGCGCATGCGCAGTGCATGCAGGAAACCGGCACTTCGGGACCGAATACGGGTGAGTACACAGCGGGTACTCACCCGAGAACGGCCGAATTTTTGGGCCACTATAGAAATGCAAGTTCCTTCTTGCCTACTCCTAGCAAGCTCAGGGAGTGCATATCAAAAAAATTGCGCACTCCTAGCCTGTCTTTTTCCGTCTATCTGCTCGCACCAAGTCCCGCTCACCCATCACCCCTGTGCTTGCTGACCGACATTGGCTCTCAGTTAAGCAACGCCTCGATTTTAAAATTCTCATCCTTGTTTTCAAATCCCTTCATAGCCTCGTTCCTCCCCATCTCTGTAATCTCCTCTAGCCCTATAATCCCCCTAGACCTCTGCGCTCCGCCTATTCTGGCCTTTTGACCATCCCCGATTTTAATCACTGCACCATTGGCGGCCGTGCCTTCAGCTGCCTCGGTCCTAAGCTCTGGAATTCCCTCCCTAAACCTCGCGGCCTCTTCACGTCTCCTTCTTCCTTTAAGACGCTCCTTAAAACCTACCTCTTCGACCAAGCTTTTGGTCACCTGCCCTAACATCTCCTTTCGTGGCACGGTGTCAAATTTTTTTTTGATAACGCTCCTGTGAAGCGCCTTGAGACGTTTTATTACATTATTGGCACTATGGCCCAGAAATTTGACTCGGAGGCTTGCCGCGGGGGTAAGGATCTTGCGCGATATCACACTCCGCGCCGGCCATTGTGTTTCGGGCCCACAGGAACTTCGGATCCTGGGCCTCTCCCTGGTGCCGGCGCGCAGTGTGTACGTGTCCCAGAGGCGCAGTTAGTTCGATGCGACCTCTGGGATCACGTGGGCCATGGAGAGCCAATGGCAGCACACCATCTTTCATTCATAGATTTGACAGGGGAACTGTCAAAACTATGAATACAACTTGCCCCCAAAAGAACAGCTAAACCTCAAATAAATTTTAAAAAAACATCACATTTATAAAATAACTATAGTTAAATAAATTAACCACTTTAAACAAAAATTTAAATTTTTGAAAAAATGTAAATTCTTTTTAAAAGTTATAAAAATAAACTTACCTTTTTTTAAAGTCTCTAAAAAAGATAAACCTGTTGAAAAATTTTTAAAATAATACTTAATTAACTACTTACCTTGTTAAAAGGGGGTTTTCATGTGTAAAATCTTCCATACTTACCCTCGCGTTCCAACCTGAAAAAAAACCTAAGTGCGCTGCGTGCGCGCAGCCTCTACCGCGCACGCGGTTCACTTAGGAACTGCCCCCTTCGCCATATTGGAAGTGCCGGTTTCCCGCGCATGCGCAGTGCATGCAGGAAACCGGCACTTCGGGACCGAATACGGGTGAGTACACAGTGCGTACTCTCCCGTATTCGGCAATTTTTGCGCTATGCACCTCTGGTGTGTGTCAAGTGTTAGTGGGTTAGTCATAAGACTCAGCAAAAGGCGTTTCTGCTGAAAACTCGCTATTGTCAAATGGTCACAAGGCTCACCCCTTGTTCATTGATGTCAACAATTGGCTTGTTTAGAGCAAGAATTCCATTGGCTGCTGTGAATTCCATTGGCTTGCCCAAGAAAGATAAATCAGAGTACAGTATTTTCTAAAATAGCGAGATACTGGGGACTGTAGAGAACCAAAGAGATTTGGGAGTTCGGGTACACAAATCATTAAAAGCCAGTAGACAGGTACGAAAAGCAATCAAAAAGGCTAATGGAATGTTGGGCTTTATCTCAAGGGGCCTTGAATACAAAGGGTCGGTAGTTATGCTTCAGTTGTACAGAGCCTTGGTCATCAGTTCAGGTCGCCGCACCTCAGGAAGGATATATTGGCCTTGGAGGGGGAGCAGTGCAAGTTCACCAGAATGATAGAGGGTTGAATTATGAGGACAGGTTGCATAAACCTGCCTCGTATTCCCTTGAGTGTAGAAGATTGAGGGGTGATCTGATCGATGTGTTTAGAATGTGTCAGGGATTCGATAGGGTAGCTACGGAGAAACTATTGCCTCTGGTGGGAGTAATCAAGAACGAGGGGGCCTCATCAGAAAATGATAGCCAGGCCGTTCAGGAGTGAAATCAGGAGGCGCGTTTTCACACAAAGGGTGGTAGAAATCAGGAACTGTCTCCGCCAAATGTCTTGTAGATGCTGGGGGACAATTGGAGCTATCAAGACTGAGATTGATCAACTTTTGTTAGGTAAGGGTATCAAAGGATGTGGCGCTAAGACGGGTAGATGGAGTTGAGGTGCAGGTCAGCCATGCTCTCATTGAATGGGGGAGCAGACTCGAGGGGCCGAATAGCCTCCTCCTGTTCCTACGCTCCTACGAAATATTGGCAATGCCAATGACTGCCTGTAACGGCTACCCAAAGAGTTAAAACATTATTCTAACCGATCAATGTGAAGGAGCAATCCAGCTGTCCAGAAAGAAACATGTTGTTGAATCGACTCCTTGCTATCCTTGTATCTCATGAAGGCTTGGCCGTCTGTGAAAGCATTCTTCCTGTACAACACAAGCCAATAGAACTGCCTCTTGGTTTACCCGCAGGATAACTACTTTAAAAGGAAAGCGCACTGTGCAATCACTTACCACAGCAACAGCCAACTCTGACAGAAATCCTGCAGGTTCCTGAGGCAGAAAGAGATGTCTTCAGCATCAAAAGCCAGGTTCAAAGGAGAAGATACCTGAAAGAGAGAAGAAACAGCTGAGATATTTACACAAAGCAAAGATTACTGTAAAATGGGATGTGCACACCATACCACGAAAGAAAGATGGAACTTGAATTTATACAACCCCTTTCATGACCTCAGTCCTTCTCAAAGCACTTTACAGCCAATTAAATATTTTTTGAAGTGTAGTCTCTGTTCTAATGTAGGAAGCGGGGCAGCCAATTGGCGCACAGCAAGCTCCAACAAACAGCAATAAGATAAATGACCTGTTTTAGTGATGTTGGTTGAGGGGGCCAGACACCAGGAGAACGCCCCTCCACTTCCTCACAATAGTGCCATGGTGTTGTGGCTGCCGTGAAGCACGAATTGAGGCCAAGTCAAGATGTGAAAGACATGGCTTTTTATTACAACTCTTCTGCTGGTCAAAATGGCTGCTAACACATTTCTCTGCAAAAACCCAGAGGCCACGCCCACTCCTTTTTTCCTGATTTAAAGGCAGCATGCGCCTTAAAGGCAAGGTGCCCGATTTATTGTCCACGGACGGAAAAGTGGATTGCGCCCGTTTAGGTGGCGATCCGCCACAATGGGATCTTTTACGTCCACCCGAGACAGAGCAGACAGGGCCTCAGTTTAACGTCTCATCCAAAAGACGGCACCTCCGACAGTGCAGCGCTCCTTCAGTACTGCAATGGGAGTGTCAGCCTGGATTTTTGTGCCCAAGTCTCTGGAGTGGGACTTGAACCCACGACCTTCTGACTCAGAGGTGAGAGAGCGCTACCCACTGAGCCACGGCTGACAGCTAAGTGCAAAGACTGGACGCCGGCTCTTAGTGAGCATTTCATACGCTTCTTCTATCTCATTCGTCTCTCTCCATAATTCAGATTAGTAAAGTGGCCCTAAAATTCCTCAGGGGGTCTCGTCAGACCTGTCCCCCTAGATTGGAGGATCTGAGGAGTACGAGCAGCAAGGCCCGAAAGATAACTTTACACTTTCCATTTTAGGGGCCCAGCGAATTTTCAGTTCTTGGGACCTTTGTACGATTCTAAAAACCGTAATAAAACCGCTGCTATCGTGTGGAGGTCGAAGTTCAGAACGAATTGTGAAATGGTTATGGAATTCTCGGAAGTCCTTTGTGTGTTCCTTTGTTTGTGAAGACACAAAATGGCGGAAGTCAGCAGGGGGTCCTTTGCCTGGTGGTCAGCACGGTCCTTTGTTTATAAGATCACATGGACAGGAAGGAGACACTGAGTGAAGAGGAAGTCCCGCCCCCCACACACCTCACAGGAACATAAACGTGTCATGCGGAAGGAACTCCAATCAGGGAAGGTTTGGAGTGAAACTGACCTATCAGAGGCAGGTAGATGGTGATATACGAATGGGGCCGACAGAAAGGCACGATAAAAGAAGTGACCCAGAGGCGGGAAATTCAGAAAGAAGAACAGACGAACAAAGAAAGCTGGCCAGTCTATGTTTGCGACTTATGACTTTTCTGGGCCGATCACCCAGAGATAAAGGAATATGTATAAAAGTTGGACATAGAGCTTAGATATTGTTAAAGGGTACTTTTATGTACAGTTGACTTTGGATATAAATCGCCAGGAGGTAACGTATAAGTTGCTGGGGAGTACTTTTATGGACGGGTAAATTGGGTGCACATTGATTGCGATGTACACTTGAATTTTGAACAGTAGTGTGAATAAAGACCAATTTTATTGATCACATACTTATCTGTCATTGTTATTCGTAATTCTCGAGGTGTGAACAGTAGTAAGAGAAAGGCTTACACCTTCTGGGTGCTGTTCTTCAAGAGCAACGAGAAGTCCTTGAGGGGAAAAATTTGGTTGCTTTGCGCCTCCCGTTAGCGCCTTAAGAGGGCACTAATGGGGCGCAAAGCAACTAGCGCCCGGGCGCGGCGATGTTTGCGCCGCTCACGAAATTGACTCGACATTTTGCGGCGGCGCTAAACACTACCACCACGATCTCCTGCGCCCGCAGATCGTGACGTCAGTCGAGCGTGCAACGCCCCGGTAGCGCCCCGGACCGCATATTGAGTGGCGTGCCCCTGTCTTACCGCCTGCCACTAGCAACGACAGGTTGAGGGGAGCGTTTTGCAGTCAGGAAGGGACTGGGGGGAGCGCTATTTAAAGGCGACTGCTTCCTGCCTTTTTTTGTCGGCGAAATATTTTCACCACGCATTCTGAGTGAGAGAGAGAGACTGCAGGAGAGATTCAACGCTGTGTTGAGGAGTTTTGGGTACTGAGCAGCACTTTGCAGGTTCTTTTTCTTTTGATCTTCCTTGCATCGATTTAGAAGAGACTATGGGGGCTGCACTCTGAGCTCTTTCCCTGGGCCTCTCCATTGTTCTTTCCAACAGATTTGATGTACAGGTCTCTCCAGGCCTAGATTCAAGGCTGCAATGAGCAGGGTGTGGATGGAGAGCAAGATCAACCCTCCCCTTTAAGAACTGGCCGGCGCCAGTGTGTCTGTGTTCCATTGCTGACTGACATCACATGAGCTTCGCCAGCACTCTGAGGTAGCGTCTCGCTCCTCGGCCTTTGCGCCTTAAGACAGGTGTGTAGCACCTGATTTAGTGCTCCAATCACCTCCAGGGGCGATAAAAGCCAAGTTTGCAGTCGGAGGTGATAATTAGCGCCAGGCGCTAAACTTTGTGCCCGGCCGATAATCGCGCCCCAAATGGGGCGATACTGAATTTCTCCCCCTTTGTGTCCAGCAGCTAGGCTGCACCCCTAATTCCACCCTGATTCCCAGCACAAGGCCCTGTCAGAATGCAGGGTCTGACTAGGGTGTGGGGGGGTGCAATCAAGCTATGCTAATTGCCCAGCCCACTATGTTTGGTTGCTTAGCAACCTGGATAGGCTCTTCCAACGAGCTCCACCTGTCCTGCACCCAGGCAAAGGGGGGAAGCATACCAGAGCCATTATCAGTAGGAATGGGATCAGTTTCCATATGTGTGCTCATCATGACCCAGCTCTAGCTCCCCGCTATTTGGTGTGTCGCCAGACTGTCCATTTCACGTCAAGCCAGAACGTTCTCAAGTTGAACATTGGGTGAACCAAAGCTGGTTTATTCAGCTCCCGCTATAAACTCTGTCCGCTCTCCCCCAGTTACACTGCCCCCCCCCCTCCCTCCTCCTCCTCCGCAGCTGCTCACTCAGACTGAGCCAGATGTTATGGGCTGGATTTTGATACTGGGGCGGGTTGGGGTCGTGTTATCCACCCGACTGCAATTGGATGTGGGAGATTGATGCGATTTTCACCTAATTGGGCAATTGAGTTCCAGCATGTGGGAACCCATGAACCAATTAGTGTTTTCAGTCTGAAAGTCGCCTCTGATGATGTCATCATTGCTGCTGCATTGAAGGTCTTCAGAGACTGCCTGGCCTTTGCTGTGAGAGGACCTGCAAAATGAGCAGCAGCAGTCCTAAGTCTGCTCCCAGATATTTTTACACCACCACTACTCCCAGATATGTCTCCTCTCCATCCATATATACATCCATCCACATAGCCATCCATATATGCATCCCCATAGCCAGCCAGCCAGCCAAATGTGCTCCCCGCCAGGTTTCACATTCGTGGTTCAGAACAGGCGTGCTTCACGTAGAACAAGGGTTAAAATCACAAAGGCCTTTCAAAATGGCATTATAGAGCCAATTTAGTGCTTGTTAAGGGCCTTAACAGCCTATCCCGCCTCTTAGAGGCGGGACGGAGTCAGGACCAGCAGACACGATTTAATGAAAATTGCGTGGAGGCAGGATGGAGGCGGACTTGTGCCCGCCCGCCAGTTTTCGCAATTTTAACCCCCCACACGCCTCCAAACCCGCCTCCACGGGTCAATGAAAATCCAGCCCTATGTATCCCTGGTGTCCTGTTCAGCCCTGAGCTGAGCATCAAACCCCACGTCCTTCCCATCTCCAAAACTGCTGACTTGCACCTCTGCAGTATTGCCTGCCTCTACCCCTACCTCACCGTTACTGCCACAGAAACCCTTATCCATGTTTTGATTGTCTCAAGACTTGACTTGTCCCGTGCCCTCCTTACTGGCCCTCCGAGCCCTGCCCTCCACAAATGCCATCTTGTCCAAAGTCGCCACTGATTGCCTCCTGTCCCACACCAAGTCCCCATCAACCTCCACTGGCTTCCCAACCCCGCAACACACTGAATTCAAAAATTCTTGTCCTCGTTTCCAACTCCCTCCATGGCCTCGCACCACCCTC
Source organism: Squalus acanthias (assembly GCA_030390025.1). NCBI lineage: Eukaryota > Metazoa > Chordata > Chondrichthyes > Squaliformes > Squalidae > Squalus > Squalus acanthias. The sequence continues at coordinate 5,652,455 of CM059445.1, read as the reverse complement.
CCTCCCCATTTCCCTCCAGCCCTGCATCAACCGTGGCTCACTGGGTAGCACGCTCGCCTCATGTGTCAGAAGGCTGTCGGTTTAAGCCCAGCTCAAGAGAGCAGCTGATATTCCAGGGCAGTCCTGAGGGAGCACTGCAATGTGCAACATAGAAACATAGAAACATAGAAGATGGCCATTTGGCCCCTCGAGCCTGCTCCGCCATTCAATGAGATCATGGCTGATCATCCAAACTCAGTACCCTGTACCTGCCTTCTCCCCATATCCCTTGATACCTTTAGCTTTAAGAAATATATCTAACTCATTCTTGAATATATTTAATGACTTGGCCTCAGCTACCTTCTGTGGTAGAGAATTCTACAGGTTCACCACTCTCTGGGTGAAGAAATTCTTCCTCATTTCTGTCCGAAATGGCTTACCCCTTATCCTTAGACTATGACCTCTGGTTCTGGACTCTCCGACCATCGGAAACATTCTTCCTGCATCTAGTTTGTCCAGACCTGTCAGAATTTTATATGTTTCGATGAGATCACCTCTCATTCTTCTATACTCCAGCGAGTATTAGCCCAATCGACCCAATCTCTCCTCATATGTCATTCCTGCCATCCCAGGTATCAGCCTTGTGAATCTTCGCTGAACTCCCTCCATGGCAAGAACATCCTTTCTCAGATAAGGCGACCAAAACTGCACACAATACTCAAGGTGTGGTCTCACCAAGGCCCTGTACAACTGCAGCAAGACATCCTTGTTCCTATACTCAAACCCTTTCGCTATGAAGGCGAACATACCATTTGCCTTCTTCACCGCCTGCTGCACCTGCATGCTTACCTTCAGCGACTGGTGCACAAGGACACCCAGGTCTCGTTGCACTTCCCCTTCTCCCAATCTATTGCAACCTCCCCGTCCCCAACCCATCATTAGCGGCCGAGCCTTCAGTTACCTCAGCCTTACTCTCTGGGACTCCCTCCCGACACCCTTCACCTGTGCTAGTCTCTCCCAGGCTTTAAACGCTCCTCATTTCGGCTGTGCTTGCAATCGTCTCCTCAACTCCCCTGCTGCTGCTCAGTTCCTCCTTCTACAAAGTCCCTTGAGATGTTTTTAAAAGTGCCTCCTAAATAAAAGCTGTTGTTTTCTCCGTCTCTACTGCGTTCCCCTGGCTCGGTCTCTGAAACATTCTGCTGTGTGTGTGTGTACGGCTACATTCTCCTCCTATTCAGCTGTCCTTCTCCCTGATCAGTGATCGCTCGTGAGCATTTCATTAGCATCAACCATAATAAGGCCGTAAAAGCTTGTGTAAGAGATGGTCCTCGTAATATGGTAGATGTATTGATTCAAAAAATAGCAGCCAAGTTATGTAAATATATCAAATGTCGATAATGTCTGGGCCGGATCAATGCAAGGTTTGAAATATTAACAAAATGGAAAGCGCCTAGATTAACCCTTTCCTTCTTCCCGGATAGTCGCGCACTGTCTCACAATGATACCTTGACCCCAAACAAATTAAGTTTGAAAACTTCAGAGCCTTAAAGGTCAGTTTGAATTCTGTGACCATTATCGCACTCAAGTGCCTGTTCATACACCGCCCGGAACTCATTGATCAGTCCCTTAGACCGTAGCGGGGGGCTTGAGAGGGAGTGCGATCACCTTCTCAGTGTCTACCTGGCAATCAATTGTTGTCGCAAGAAAACTCTCAGAAGCACTGAAGGCAACAAAGCAGAAGTCCTGGCCACAATGGCCCAGGTCACATACTGATTCATAATACATTCTGCTCACCTCCAAACCAGTCGGGAATGGATTACTGCCCCTGTATTGGGAATTAGGCGAAAACCAAGGCTTCATTTTTTCCGCAGTGGGCCAGGTCAGTTCAAAGGTCAAGCGTTGATTTAAAATTGGCAGGGGTAAAAGCTCACTGGAAGAATCTTAAGATGGGACGTGACTTCGGCCATTGTGCTGTATAAAAGAGGTTGGCACTGACCGGCAGTGAACCTTCAGGTTTCCTCAGTCGCACACCTGCGATCCGGGGCGCTCGATCTCAGCGAGCGGTCCTCCCAGTTAGCAAGGCAGCATCCCGGCCTGTGCTTTGACCTCCTTCGCTTAACACGTGCAGAGTGAACCCCTTACCCGTGGATCTGTCTCACCCCCATGGGATTAATAAGCCCTGCAAGAACGCAACGAGGTTGAACCGATAGAAAAAGAAAAAAAAAGGCTTGCATTTCTATAGCGCCTTCCACGACCTCAGGACTTCCCAAAGCGCTTTACAGCCAATGAAGTACTTTTGAAGGGTAGTCACTGTTGTGATGTAGGAAACGCAGCAGCCAATTTGCGCACAGCAAGCTCCCACAAAGAGCAATGTGATAATGACCAGATAATCTGTTTTAAAAACTCAGCAGGTCAGGCAGCATCTGTGATGTTGGTTGAGGGATAACTATTGGCTATGACACCGGGGATAACTCCCCCACTTTTTTTTTAATATTCATTCATGGGATGTGGGCGTCGCTGGCAAGACCAGCAGTTATTGCCCATCCTTAGTTGCCCTTGAGAAGGTGGTGGTGAGCCGCCTTCTTAAACCGCTGCAGTCCGTGGGGTGAAGGTGCTCCCACAGTGCTGTTAGGGAGGGAGTTCCAGGATTTTGACCCAGTGACGATGAATGATCGGCGATATACTTCTAAGTCAGGATGGTGTGTGACTTGGAGGGGAACTTGGAGGTGGTGGTGTTCCCATGCGCCTGCTGCCCTTGTCCTTCTAGGTGGAAGAGGTCGCGGGTTTGGGAGGTGCTGCCGAAGAAGCCTTGGCGAGTTGCTGCAGTGCATCTTGTAGATGGTACACACTGCAGCCAAGGTACGCCGGTGGTGGAGGGAGTGAATGTTCAAGGTGGTGGATGGGGTGCCAATCAAGCGGGCTGCTTTGTCCTGGATGGTGTCAAGCTTCTTGAGTGTTGTTGGAGCTGCACTCATCCAGGCAAGTGGAGAGTATTCCATCACACTCCTGACTTGTACCTTGTAGATGGTGGAAAGGCTTTGGGGAGTCAGGAGGTGATTTTGATTAAGGGATAAATATTGGCTAAGGGTGATAACTCCCCCTGCTCTTCTTCAAAATAGGGCCAAGGGTTCTTTTACGTCCACCTGAGAGAGCAGACGGGGCCTCGGTTTAAAGTCCCAACCGAAAGACGGCACCTCCGACAGTGCAGCGCTCCCTCGGCGCTGCACTGGGAGGGTCAGCCGAGATACTTGTGCTCAAGTCTCTGGAGTGGGGACTTGAACCCACAACCGTCCGACTCAGAGGCGAGAGTGCGACCCACGGCTGACACCAGTCAATGAACTTGGGAGATGTAATGGCTGCTTTAATGGGTCCCAGTGCTGCTCACACATGTGCAGTTGGCACGCAGCTACCGCTTGACGACAGTCCCGGATGTGACACTTTAAAATTACAGCCTGGACATCCAAACAACTCCTGTGTGCACGGCAGCCGTTGTAATTATTGTGTGAGGGGCAGTGTCTGCAGGTTCTGCTCCCTACGCAATCAATAATAATAACACCATTCCATCCAGCGTTATTAGATGGGAGATTTATTTCGCAGACTGACAGCTAGGATCGATTCCTGTAGGATCTATTTCCTTCTGTGTATCTGCAATGATTTCACAGTAAATGTGATATTTTTATTAATTAAATCCACAGCCTGCTACAGGATGCCATTGCAGTGTTTCAACGTTTCTGCAGAATCAGACGGCTACTAAACACTCGTCAAACGCAAATTTCGGCTGGATTAAGGATCTGCTGATCATAATGTCGCTCTCTTAAAGATGTATCTTTTTTAACGGCATAATTTAAAGCAAAGAAAAGGAATTGCATTTCTATAGCGCCTTTCACAACCTCAAGTTGTCCCAAAGCGCTTTACAGCCAATGAAGTACTTTTGAAGACCAGTCACTGTTGGAGTGTCGGAAACGCAGCAGCCAATTTGCGCACAGCAAGGTCCCACAAACAGCAAGGTGATAATGACCAGATCATCTGTTTTTAGTGATGTTTGGTTGAGGGATGAATATTGGGAGAACTCAAAAGCAAAATAACTGAGGATGCTGGAAATCAGAAATAAAAACAGAAAATGCTGGAAACACTCAGCAGGTCAGGCAGCATCCGTGGAGAGAGAAACAAAGTCAACGTTTCAGGTCGATGACCCTTCGTCAGAACTGATAACTCCCCTGCTCTTAGAATCAGAGAGTCAGAGAATGAAACAACACAGAAGGAGGCCATTCGGCTCATCGTGCTCTTTGATCGAGCTGTACAATTAGTCCCACTCCCCTGCTCTTACCCCATAGCCCTGTAATATTGTTTCTCTTCAAGTATTTCTCCAATTCTCTTCTGAAAGTTATTATTGAATCTGCTTCCACCGCCCTTTCAGGCAGCGCGTTCCAGATCACAACTCGCTGCGAAAAAAATTGTTTCCTCATCTCCCCTCTGGTTCTTTTGCCAATCACCTTAAATCTGTGTCCTCTGGTTACCAACCCTTCTGCCACTGGAAACAGTTTCTCCTTACTAACTATCAAAACCCTTCATGATTTTGAACACCGCTATCAAATCTCTTCTCTGCTGTAAGGAGAACAACTCCAGCTTCTCCAATCTCTCCATATAACTGAAGTCTGTCAACCCTGGAACCATTCCAGTAAATCTCCTCTGCACCCTCTCCAAGGCCTTGACATCCTTCCTAAAGTGCGGTGCCCAGAACTGAACACAATACTCCAGCTGAGGCCTAGCCAGTGTTTTATAACGGTTTAGCATAACTTCCTTGCTTTTTTTGTACTCTATTCCTCGATTAATAAAGCCAAGAATCCCGTACGCTTTCTTAACTTATCAGTCTGCCCTACCACCCCCTTCGAGGATCTGTGAATATGCACCCCCAGGTGTCTCTGCTCTTGCATTCCCTCATAATCGTACCATTTAGATTATACTGCCAAGGAGGATGGAAGATTGTAGCCAGAGCCTCCGCAATTTCCACACTTACACCTCTCAGTAACCTAGGATACATCCCATCCGGACCGGGTGACTTTTCTACATTGAGGACTGCCAAGCTTTTAAGTTCCTCCTCTTTATCTATTTTTATCCTATCCAATATCGCTGCTGCCTCCTCTGTTACTGCTACATTGGCAGCATCCTCTTCTCCAGTGAAGACTGATGCAAAGTATTCATTTGCCATGCCCTCTGCCGCCACAAGAACATCTCTTTTTTTGGTCCCTAATCGGCGCCACCCTTTGACGACCCTTTTACTATTTATGTTTTCATAAAATACTTTTTTGGTTCCCTTTTATGTTACCCACTAATCTAAAAGAAAGAAAGAAAGACTTGCATTTATATAGCGCCTTTCACGACCACCGGACGTCTCAAAGCGCTTTACAGCCAATGAAGTACTTTTTGAAGTGTAGTCACTGTTGTAATGTGGGAAACGCAGCAGCCAATTTGCACACAGCAAGCTCCCACAAACAGCAATGTGATAATGACCAGATAATCTGTTTTTGTTATGATTGGTTGAGGAAGAAATATTGGCCAGGACACCAGGGATAACTCCCCCCGCTCTTCTTCGAAATAGTGGCCATGGGATCTTTTACATCCACCTGAGAGAGCAGACAGGGCCTCGGTTTAACGTCTCATCCGAAAGACGGCACCTCTGACAGTGCAGCGCTCCCTCAGCACTGCACTGGAGTGTCAGCCGAGCTTTATGTGCTCAAGTCCCTGGAGTGGGGTTTGAACCCACAGCCTCAGTAGGCGAGAGAGAGAGTGCTGCCCACTGAGCTCACAGCTGACACATCAAATGTATCCCCTTATTGAAATGGCACCGCCCAAAGCTCCCGAATGGCTCCGGTGGAAAGGTTCGTGTGTGTCTCCAGTGATCTGAAGGACCATGAAACTTGTCAATTTAGCAGGCAAATGGGAATACGAACAGAAAAAAGTCATACGATTTCACAATAATAATTAGCTTTCACTCTCGGGTTTCACTAGGCCCAGTCAGTACAAAAGTTACGCGTTTATCTAAAACAACAATCAACTTTTATTTAGCAACTTTAACATAGTAAAACGTCCCAAGGCGCTTCACAGGAACGTTATCAAACAAAATTTGAACGAGCCACATAAGGCGATATTAAAATAAGTGACCAAAAGCTTGGTCAAAGAGGTAGGTTTTAAGTAGCATCTTAAAGGAGGAGATAGATGCGGAGGGAATTCCAGAGCTTAGGGCCTAGGCAACTGAAGGCACGGCCGCCAATGGTGGAGCGATTAAAATCGGGGATGCTCAAGAGGCCAGAATTGGAGGAGCGCGGAGATCTCAGAGGGTTGTAGGGCTGGAGGAGGTCACAGAGATAGGGAGGGGGGGCGAGGCCATGGAGGGGTTTGAATTTTAAAATGGAGGCGTTGCCGGACCGGGAGCCAATGTAGGTCAGCGAGAACAGGCGTGATGGGTGAGCGGGACTTGGTGCGAGTTAGGACACGGGCAGCCGATTTTTAGATTAGCTGTAGTTTATGGAGGGTGGAAGGTGGGAGGCCGGCCAGGAGAGCACTGGGAAGAGTCAAAACAGGCGAGCTCTGAGCCGAAGGCCGAGCTCGCTGGAAGAATGTGACCCAACCAGCAGCTGGCAGTAACCCTTAAACTTTGAACCCTAGAAACTGGTTCATGCCAACGTGCCAACGGCAACTGAGCGCAGGGAAGGATCCCAGTGCCGGTACTTTACCGTCTCGGTGGTGTACAAACAAAAGTCTTCACCTTTCAGGTGAGGACGCGCTCTAGAATATTCTTGGAATGCTGGCCCTCCGACAGCAGGCAGCTCATTATTATGCGCAGCCAGTCTGCCGTTGATTGGCTGCTTTTTAAGCTGCCTCGATGTTCCGGTGACCTTGGAAATCAGTGTGATTTTTAACCGCTCCGTCAGTGCATTTAGGAGAAATCACCTTTTCTGATGTTCTGCAAAGGCAACAGCTCTGCACGAACCAGATAGATTGCTGCCTCCGTGTCCCATTACTTAGGTTGAGCCTCTCTGCTCCCACTTGTTGTGCTAACGGTCGCTGAATCTATAATTATTCTGGCCATTTTCTACCTTCTCCGCTCCAATCCACCTTCCCTTTCTCGCACTAAACACAACTGGACCAGCCAGATTAAATGCCGTGGCTACTGGAGCAGACTGTGTATGCTGCGGCGAGTGTCTCACCTCCTGACGCCCCAAAGCTTCTCCACCACCGACGTGGCACAAGTCAGGATTGTGCTGGAATACTCCCCAATTCCCTGGATGGCTGCAGCTGCAACAGCACTTTAGAAACTCAACGCCATCCAGGACAAAGTAGTCCGCTCGATAAGCAGCCCATCCACCACCTTAAACATCCACGCCCTCCACCACCGGCACACCGTGGCTGCAGTGTGTACCATCTATGGGATGGAAAATTTGGAAGCAGGTACAGCATGGGTTCGATACAGAGTAAAGCTTCCTCTACACTGCCCCATCAAACACTCCCAGGGCAGGTACAGCACGGGTTAGATAGAGAGTAAAGCTCCCTCCACAATGTCCCATCAAACACTCCCAGGGGCAGGTACAGCACGGGTTAGATACAGAGTAAAGCTCCCTCTACACTGTCCCCATCAAACACTCCCAGGGCAGGTACAGCCGGGGTTAGATACAGAGTAAAGCTCCCTCTACACTGTCCCCATCAAACACTCCCAGGGCAGGTACAGCACGGGTTAGATACAGAGTAAAGCTCCCTCTACACTGTCCCATCAAACACTCCCAGGGCAGGTACAGCACGGGTTAGATACAGAGTAAAGCTCCCTCTACACTGTCCCATCAAACACTCCCAGGACAGGTACAGCACGAGTTAGATATAGAGTAAAGCTCCCTCTACACTGTCCCCATCAAACACTCCCAGGGCAGGTACAGCACAGGTTAGATACAGAGTAAAGCACCCTCTACACTGTCCCATCAAACACTCCCAGGGCAGGTACAGCACGGGTTAGATACAGAGTAAAGCTCCCTCTACACTGTCCCCATCAAACACTCCCAGGGCAGGTACAGCACGGGTTAGATACAGAGTAAAGCTCCCTCTACACTGTCCCATCAAACACTCCCAGGGCAGGTACAGCACGGGTTAGATACAGAGTAAAGCTCCCTCTACACTGTCCCATCAAACACTCCCAGGGCAGGTACAGCACGGGTTAGATACAGAGTAAAGCTCCCTCTACACTGTCCCATCAAACACTCCCAGGGCAGGTACAGCACGGGGTTAGATACAGAGTAAAGCTCCCTCTACACTGTCCCATCAAACACTCCCAGGGCAGGTACAGCACGGGGTTAGATACAGAGTAAAGCTCCCTCTACACTGTCCCATCAAACACTCCCATTGCAGGTACAGCACGGGTTAGATACAGAGTAAAGCTCCCTCTACACTGTCCCATCAAACACTCCCATTGCAGGTACAGCACGGGTTAGATACAGAGTAAAGCTCCCTCTACACTGTCCCATCAAACACTCCCAGTGCAGGTACAGCACGGGTTAGATACAGAGTAAAGCTCCCTCTACACTGTCCCATCAAACACTCCCAGGGCAGGTACAGCACGGGTTAGATACATAGTAAAGCTCCCTCTACACTGTCCCATCAAACACTCCCAGGACAGGTACAGCACGAGTTAGATATAGAGTAATGCTCCCTCTACACTGTCCCCATCAAACACTCCCAGGGCAGGTACAGCACAGGTTAGATACAGAGTAAAGCACCCTCTACACTGTCCCATCAAACACTCCCAGGGCAGGTACAGCACGGGTTAGATACAGAGTAAAGCTCCCTCTACACTGTCCCCATCAAACACTCCCAGGGCAGGTACAGCACGGGTTAGATACAGAGTAAAGCTCCCTCTACACTGTCCCATCAAACACTCCCAGGGCAGGTACAGCACGGGTTAGATACAGAGTAAAGCTCCCTCTACACTGTCCCATCAAACACTCCCAGGGCAGGTACAGCACGGCTTAGATACAGAGTAAAGCTCCCTCTACACTGTCCCATCAAACACTCCCAGGGCAGGTACAGCACGGGGTTAGATACAGAGTAAAGCTCCCTCTACACTGTCCCATCAAACACTCCCAGGGCAGGTACAGCACGGGGTTAGATACAGAGTAAAGCTCCCTCTACACTGTCCCATCAAACACTCCCATTGCAGGTACAGCACGGGTTAGATACAGAGTAAAGCTCCCTCTACACTGTCCCATCAAACACTCCCATTGCAGGTACAGCACGGGTTAGATACAGAGTAAAGCTCCCTCTACACTGTCCCATCAAACACTCCCAGGGCAGGTCCAGCACGGGTTAGATACAGAGTAAAGCTCCCTCTACACTGTCCCCATCAAACACTCCCAGGGCAGGTACAGCACGGGGTTAGATACAGAGTAAAGCTCCCTCTACACTGTCCCATCAAACACTCCCATGGCAGGTACAGCACAGGTTAGATACAGAGTAAAGCTCCCTCTACACTGTCCCATCAAACACTCCCAGTGCAGGTACAGCACGGGGTTAGATACAGAGTAAAGCTCCCTCTACACTGTCCCCATCAAACACTCCCAGGGCAGGTACAGCACGGGTTAGATACAGAGTAAAGCTCCCTCTACACTGTCCCATCAAACACTCCCAGGGCAGGTACAACACGGGTTAGATACAGAGTAAAGCTCCCTCTACACTGTCCCATCAAACACTCCCAGGGCAGGTACAACACGGGTTAGATACAGAGTAAAGCTCCCTCTACACTGTCCCATCAAACACTCCCAGGGCAGGTACAGCACGGGTTAGATACAGAGTAAAGCTCCCTCTACACTGTCCCATCAAACACTCCCAGTGCAGGTACAGCACGGGTTAGATACAGAGTAAAGCTCCCTCTACACTGTCCCATCAAACACTCCCAGGGCAGGTACAGCACGGGTTAGATACATAGTAAAGCTCCCTCTACACTGTCCCATCAAACACTCCCAGGACAGGTACAGCACGAGTTAGATATAGAGTAATGCTCCCTCTACACTGTCCCCATCAAACACTCCCAGGGCAGGTACAGCACAGGTTAGATACAGAGTAAAGCACCCTCTACACTGTCCCATCAAACACTCCCAGGGCAGGTACAGCACGGGTTAGATACAGAGTAAAGCTCCCTCTACACTGTCCCCATCAAACACTCCCAGGGCAGGTACAGCACGGGTTAGATACAGAGTAAAGCTCCCTCTACACTGTCCCATCAAACACTCCCAGGGCAGGTACAGCACGGGTTAGATACAGAGTAAAGCTCCCTCTACACTGTCCCATCAAACACTCCCAGGGCAGGTACAGCACGGGTTAGATACAGAGTAAAGCTCCCTCTACACTGTCCCATCAAACACTCCCAGGGCAGGTACAGCACGGGGTTAGATACAGAGTAAAGCTCCCTCTACACTGTCCCATCAAACACTCCCAGGGCAGGTACAGCACGGGGTTAGATACAGAGTAAAGCTCCCTCTACACTGTCCCATCAAACACTCCCATTGCAGGTACAGCACGGGTTAGATACAGAGTAAAGCTCCCTCTACACTGTCCCATCAAACACTCCCATTGCAGGTACAGCACGGGTTAGATACAGAGTAAAGCTCCCTCTACACTGTCCCATCAAACACTCCCAGGGCAGGTCCAGCACGGGTTAGATACAGAGTAAAGCTCCCTCTACACTGTCCCCATCAAACACTCCCAGGGCAGGTACAGCACGGGGTTAGATACAGAGTAAAGCTCCCTCTACACTGTCCCATCAAACACTCCCATGGCAGGTACAGCACAGGTTAGATACAGAGTAAAGCTCCCTCTACACTGTCCCATCAAACACTCCCAGTGCAGGTACAGCACGGGGTTAGATACAGAGTAAAGCTCCCTCTACACTGTCCCCATCAAACACTCCCAGGGCAGGTACAGCACGGGTTAGATACAGAGTAAAGCTCCCTCTACACTGTCCCATCAAACACTCCCAGGGCAGGTACAACACGGGTTAGATACAGAGTAAAGCTCCCTCTACACTGTCCCATCAAACACTCCCAGGGCAGGTACAACACGGGTTAGATACAGAGTAAAGCTCCCTCTACACTGTCCCATCAAACACTCCCAGGGCAGGTACAGCACGGGTTAGATACAGAGTAAAGCTCCCTCTACACTGTCCCATAAACACTCCCAGGGCAGGTACAGCACGGGTTAGATACAGAGTAAAGCTCCCTCTACACTGTCCCATCAAACACTCCCAGGGCAGGTACAGCACAGGTTAGATACAGAGTAAAGCTCCCTCTACACCGTCCCATCAAACACTCCCAGGGCAGGTACAGCATGGGTTAGATACAGAGTAAAGCTCCCTCTACACCGTCCCATCAAACACTCCCAGGGCAGGTACAGCATGGGTTAGATACAGAGTAAAGCTCCCTCTACACTGTCCCATCAAACACTCCCAGGGCAGGTACAGCACTGGGTTAGATACAGAGTAAAGCTCCCTCTACACTGACCCATCAAACACTCCCAGGGCAGGTACAGCACGGGTTAGATACAGAGTAAAGCTCCCTCTACACTGTCCCATTAAACACTCCCAGGGCAGGTACAGCACGGGTTAGATACAGAGTAAAGCTCCCTCTACACTGTCCCATCAAACACTCCCAGGGCAGGTACAGCACAGGTTAGATACAGAGTAAAGCTCCCTCTACACCGTCCCATCAAACACTCCCAGGGCAGGTACAGCACGGGTTAGATACAGAGTAAAGCTCGCTCTATACTGTCCCATCAAACACTCCCAGGGCAGGTACAGCACAGGTTAGATACAGAGTAAAGCTCCCTCTACACCGTCCCATCAAACACTCCCAGGGCGGGTACAGCACGGGTTAGATACAGAGTAAAGCTCCCTCTACACTGCCCCATCAAACACTCCCAGGGCAGGTACAATGGGTTAGATACAGAGTAAAGCTCCCTCTACACCAGCCTAACCATGAGCCTCAGCACCAAACTCAGAAGGGTTCCCCCTAGTGGACCTGTTTGTTCTATTTCCCCTTTCCCACACACCATCTTCTGGCCTATCTGTGTTTGCCAATTACTGCTTGGAGACTCTGCCCAGACTGATGTATTCTGCACACGCAGTGAGAAATATTATCGAAACCCTGAGACTGTGTGACGAACAGTAGGACCAGCCATATCCTGAACATCACAGTCTCGAAGGGAATGGCTCAAGATGACTAACTGTCCAGCATTCCTTTTATTCTTTGCGATTGAGGCTGGCGTTTGATCACATTTTATCTGACATTTCTCTCACAATCATCTGAGACTCTTTATAGAAGCGGATCCAAAGGTGCGAGTAGTTTTTGAACTTTCAGCTTGACCCCACCCCCCACTCCGCGCTGCCCCCCGCCGTCTGACTGAAATAATCAAACACCCTCCGCTCCTTCTGCTCAAAAGCACAGATAGTCTGCCGCTCAAAAATGATTGCTGCAAATAATCTGAGCCATTGCATTCATTCTGGGTGTCGGGCCGATGATTTCGGAGCAAGTTGATCTCGGAACAAGGTCTGAAAATAAAGACTGAGACCATTGAAGGCAACAAATTAAATACTGCCGGGAAAGTGGGGATCGTGTCATCCGTGGCTCAGTAGTCACAGTCTCGCCTTTGAGCCAGAAGGTTGTGGGTTCCAGGTCCCACTCCAGAGACTTGAGCACAAAAGCCAGGCTGACACTCCCAGTGCGGTGCTGAGGGAGTGCCGCACTGTCGGAGGTGCCGTCTTTCGGATGAGACGTTAAACCGAGGCCCTGACAGCCCCTTTTCAAGTGGATGCAAAAGATCCCACTTTGAAGAAGAGCAGATGTCTTCTCCTCGGTGTCCTGGGCCAATATTTATCCCTCACCCAATATCACTGAAACAGATCATCTAGTCCAGGGGTTCCCAAACTGTGGTGCGCGTACTCCTGGGGGAACGCGGGACATCTCTGAGGGGTACACTGGAGAAATAGTCGAACGGTGGATTTTATTTATTGTTTATTTATTTATTGCATTTTCATAACAGGCCACTCAGACGAAGCTTTAAAACTATAAAGTAGTTCATTTACTTCAAGATGTACCAGTGAGAACGCAGATACTCAGAGACGATGATGTACTGAGCCCTCAACTCCAATCACTGTACATGAAGTGGTTTATGTGTCAGCCGTGGCTCAGTGGGCAGCACACTCGCCTCTGATGTCAGAAGGTTGTGGGTTCAAACCCCACTCCAGAGACTTGAGCACATAAAACTCGGCTGACGCTCCAGTGCAGTGCTGAGGGAGTGCTGCACTGTCAGAGGTGCCGTCTTTCAGATGAGACGTTAAACCGAGGCCCCGTCTGCTTTCTTGGCTAGTGCAAGTGGTTTTCTCGGGCGCACCGAAAGCACAGCTCTTACTACAAGTTCTGGACGATAGGGATTAGATGGACAGATCAGACTCAGACACCTGTTTGAGCTCAACCGTATTGTGTTTAATAGGATTAACAATAACACACAAAACAATACAACCCTGGCTTGTCCAACAAGCCATACAGTGCTAAATTAACACGGTCTAATAAAAGAACCCTCCCGTGAAATAAACTAACACGGGACCCCAGCACTAAACCCCTCTAAGGTTTGGTTGGGACTTACAATCACCCCCCTCACACAGCTCAGTGGTCTTGTGGATGTGTAGGTGCAGGCAATATGCTCACCCCGATTGCCCGTTGTCTTGCTTGCAGCTTCTTCCTGTGCGTCTCGCTCCTGGTTCCGTACCGTCGACGCGATATCCAAGTTCCAGTTTGAGTCGAGGTCCGTTGATGAGGGATGAAGAGCAGCGCTCAGCTTCTGGCGGTGTTCCGTCGAGCCGAGACTCGCTGTAGATTGATGCCGAGGAGAAGAAAGAGCGGCTCCTGATATACCCAAAACCCATCGCCTTTTCCTCCCGCCAATACTGATCGATGTATTGACTCAGGTGATCTGTCTGGACCCCCCCCCCCCGTGGCCTGGAGTGACTCATGACCTTTGAAATCTTTGTGAAAAATGATATTCCGTTTCCCCGCTCCCAGGCCTGGCACCTGGAGAGACAATGAGTGCTGATTACTGGATGTCTGTCATTTCCTGAGTTGATGGCCCCCATTAGCAGGTAATGGGTTTCAATTCTCAAACCGAACTTGCTTAACTGGCGTATCTCCTGGTAGACAATGGCCTGGCCATCTCCTGCCAGTTTCGGTTGGGACTGTGCTTTATTGATAGTGTCTCTGAGTTACCTCTTGGGGTATTGTTCCCAGTAATCATGTTAGATGGTGATGACGTTAATCAGGCTGGGTTCCCTTTCACCGAGCCTGTCAGTGTGAGGTGGCCGTTTGTATATGAATGCACCTTAGTCAGGTTGGCCTGGCTGGCAATCCTATTCCCTAAGCCACTCCCACAAGCTTGCCCAACAGTACAGCTCTTGGGGTTTTGGATAGAAAATATGATTCATAAAAATGGCCAGATAGCTGGTGCTACTCTGGACATAAAAGATCCCATGGCGCTATTTAACTCTCAAACAACAACACTAAAAAAAAACGATTATGGTCATTATCTCATTTGCTGTGCGCAAATTGGCTGCTGCATTTCCTACATTACAACAGTGACTACACTTCAAAAAGTACTTCATTGGCTGTAAAGCACTTTGGGACATCCTGAGGTTGTGAAAGACACTGTAGAAACACAAGTTCTTTCTTTACCGAGTGCAATGATTCCTGGTTCACCAGCTGATTTTAAAACCCTTGCATCGGAAACAGTTCTTGCGTATTACAAAGGTCTGTTTTGAAACTGATCTGCGCGTTCTGGGTTTAAATGGCAGGGGAAGAGAGAGGAGATATCGGAGTTGGGGGAGGGAGGGATGGAGAGATGATTCTAGGGGTTGGGTAGGAGTGGAGAGTTGATCCTGGTAGGGGTTTGGGGGGCTTGGGGAGAGAGGTGATCCCCGGTGCTGGGGGTGGGGAAGAGAGGTGATCCCGGGGTGGGGGTGGGGGAGAGAGGTGATCCCAGGGGTGGGGGAGAGAGGTGATCCCGGGGGTGGGGGTGGGGGAGAGAGGTGATCCCGGGGGTGGGAGAGAGAGGCGTTCCCGGGGGGGTGGGGGAGAGAGGCGATGCCGGGGGTGGGGGAGAGAGGCGATCCCGGGGGTGGGGGAGAGAGGCGATCCCCGGGGGTGGGGGAGAGAGGCGTTCCCCGGGGGTGGGGCAGAGAGGCGATCCTGGGGGTGGGGGTGGGGCAGAGAGGCGATCCTGGGGGTGGGGGAGAGAGGCGATCCCGGGGGTGGGGGTGGGGGAGAGAGGCGATGCCGGGGGGTGGGGGAGAGAGGCGATCCCGGGGGTGGGGGTGGGGGAGAGAGGCGATGCCGGGGGTGGGGGAGAGAGGCGATCCCGGGGGTGGGGGAGAGAGGCGATCCCGGGGGTGGGTTAGAGAGTCGATCCCGGGGGGTGGGGGGAGGGAGGCGATCCTGGGGGTGGGGGAGAGAGGCGATCCCGGGGGGTGGGGGAGGGAGGCGATCCTGGGGGTGGGGGTGGGGGAGGGAGGCGATCCCGGGGGGTGGGGGAGGGAGGCGATCCCGGGGGGTGGGGGAGAGAGGCGATCCTGGGGGTGGGGGTGGGGGAGGGAGGCGATCCCGGGGGGTGGGGGAGAGAGGCGATCCTGGGGGTGGGGGTGTGGGAGGGAGGCGATCCCGGGGGGTGGGGGAGAGAGGCGATCCTGGGGGGGTGGGGGAGGGAGGCGATCCCGGGGGGTGGGGGTGGGGGAGGGAGGCGATCCCGGGGGTGGGGGAGAGAGGCGATCCTGGGGGTGGGGGTGGGGGAGGGAGGCGATCCCGGGGGGTGGGGGTGGGAGGAGGCGATCCGGGGGTGGGGGAGAGAGGCGATCCCGGGGGGTGGGGGGAGTGGGGGAGGAGGCGATCCCGGGGGTGGGGGTTCCGAGAGGAGCGATCCCGGGGGTGGGGGGAGGAGAGAGGTGATCCCCGGGGGGGGGGAGAGAGACATCCTGGGGGTGAGAGGCTGATCCCCGCGGGGTGGGGGGAGAGAGGCGATCCTGGGGGTGGGGGTGAGAGAGGCGATCCCCGGGGTGGGGGAGAGAGGCAGGATCCTGGGGGTGGGGGTGGGGGAGAGAGGTGATCCCCGGGGTGGGGAGTGGGGGGAGAGAGGCGTTCCGGGGGTGGGCTGGGGGAGGAGGCGATCCCCGGGGTGGGGGATTGGGGGTTGGGGAGAGAGGAGATCCCGGGGGTGGGGGTGGGGGAGAGAGGTGATCCCCGGGGGTGGGGGATTGGGGGTGGGGGAGAGAGGTGATCCCGGGGGTGGGGGTGGGGGAGAGAGGTGATCCCCGGGGGTGGGGGGAGAGGGGCGATCCCGGGGGTGGGGGAGAGAGGTGATCCCCAGGGGTGGGGGATTGGGGGTTGGGGAGAGAGGCCTCGAAGAGGCCAGCAGTGGACAAATACCTTGTGGTTCTCTACGGTTCTCATGAAGTGTTTTCTGAGATGCAATGTTTGATAATTGCCCGGTGGGGTCTAACCCTGGCCCAGGACTTGCCGACACACTGCGCGAAAGGAAGTCATCATCCCTTGTGATCGGCAGAAAACAGCCTGAGCGTTGTCACAGCTGAAACAAAACTGTCGAGATATACAGCCCCATTCAGGCACTAAGGACACAGGCGACACATACTCTGCGCTGTACATGAATAGTCATCAGCATTTAATTAGGAACTATGTGATTCAATTACCTCCTTCATTAGGGAGTTCTTGTTGCCCCCACACCAAACTAATAATCCTGGTGCTGCTAATTCCTTTGGAGAAAACAGCTCTGTTCCTGGCCCTGCGATGGGACACGGGATGGAAACTAGCCCCCTGTGGGGTGTGAGGAACAGCCCTCGTTTGGGGGGCACTGATTGAACCCTTTCACCAACAAACCAGCTTATCAAAGCCACAGAAAAAACCGGACACCAGACACTGAGGTTCATTTCTAGCAGAACAGAATTCAAAAGCAGAGAAGTTATGTTAAACTGATATAGAACTTTTGTTAAACCACACCCAAGAGTATCGGGCACAGATTCGGTCTCCATATGACAAAAAGGATACCAGGGCGCAGGTGTACGAGTGTACATGTGTGTGTGTGTGTTTGAGTGTGCCGCCTGTACATGTCTGTGTATATATTGGCCCTGAATTTCCGATCGGAGGTTTCCTGCGGGCGGATGCCTCCGATCGGAAAAAAATCTACCAACTTACCTGCTGGTTCCGTAGATCCCGAGGCTTGCGATCCTAGGCCTCTCCGGGTCCGCGCGGGCAGAGGCCCAGGTATTCCAGGGGCGCAGGCGGTTCGCAAGCGCCCCGGGATCATGTGGGCCATGGGGAACCAATGAAAGAAGGGAATCCCCCTGCACACTTTTGACAGTTCCGTACGCACAGAACTGTCAAAAGTATGAATGGGGATCACATTTAAAAACACACTAAAACATTAAAAAAAAAATTAAATTACATAATGAAAATGCCATTTAATTAAATATTTCAAACAAAAATTTAATTTTGGAGGGGAAAAAAATGAATGTTTTTACAGGGCTAACATACAAGAGTCAGTCTAATTGCCAAAGTAGTAATTAAAAATTATACATTTGTCCTTGAATATTTTGAAGAGTATTTTTAATTTATAAACGAGTTATCAAATTTCATTTTTCCATTTTTTTGAACTCTTAAGCTGGCAGAAGCAGGCCTTACGCCTGAAACCGGCACTTGCGCTGCCCCTACGGGCGCGTACACACCTCGTACACACCCGTGGGGGTCGGAAAATCCGGCCCACTGTTTTCAAATCCCTCCATGGCCTCGCCCCTCCCTATCTCTGTAATCTCCTCCAGCCCTACAACCCCCCGAAATCTCTGCGCTGTAGGGGGTGGTGGTTTGTGTCAGCTTCACCTCTGACTTCTGAGCGGTTCGAATCGCTCCCACTCCCTTGGTTCTAGACCTTGGACTTATTTGGGGGTTGTGACAAAAAGTGCAGCAGACAACTGGTTTTGATGCAAGAACTTTGATCTTTATTTAAGAAGGCTTTGTCCAGTTAAGTTTCTGGTCAATGGTGACCCCGAGGATATTGATGGTAGGGAATTCAGCGAAGGTAATGCCATTGAATGTAAAGGGGAGGTGGTTAGACTCTCGCTTGATGGAGACAGTCATTGCCTGGCACTTGTGTGGCGCAAATGTTATTTGCCACTTATCAACCCAAGACTGAATGTTGTCTAGGTCTTGCTGCATGCGGGCATGGACTGCTTCATTATCTGAGGAGTTGCAAATGGAACTGAACACTGTGCAATCATCAGCGAACATCCCCACTTCTGACCTTATGATGGAGGGATGGTCATTGATGAAGCAGCTAAAGATGGTTGGACCTAGAACACTGCCCTGAGGAACTCCTGCAATCCTGGGGCGGAGATGATTGATCTCTGTAGGGGATGGTGGTTTGTGTCAGCTTTGCCTCTGACTTCTGAGCGGTTCGAATCGCTCCCACTCCCTTGGTTCTAGACCTTGGACTTATTTGGGGGTTGTGACAAAAGGTGCAGCAGACAACTGAGTTTGATGAAAAGAACTTCAATCTTTATTCAAAAGGTAAAACACAACACAAACACTCTTAACACTCTAAAAGTGGGGAACACTTCGGTACAAGCGAGGGAAATAACATTAGAAGAATACTTCACCCCTCCCAATCCCACTTCACTCGCTAGGTTGGACTCCAGAGGACCAGGGATGATACTCACCAGAATCCTTGACAGTTAGGTTAGTTTGTGGTTTTGGGGTTCACTCTATATGTCAGTTGGTGTCTGCCGTACCCCGTACGCGGTAGAGGACTTCAACTGCGTATCTGGTCAGTCTTCGCGAGTCCGCTGATGCGGTAGGGTGCGGATTGGATTTATCAGGTGAGTACCCACTTTTCTTTAGTTTAGAAGTAGGGTTTAGAGTTTTTTAAGGGAAAATCTTACCCAGGGGTAAGTCAGGAGTAGATTGTAGAGTGGAAACTTTGCGGATCTTCGGGTTTTCTTCGAGTTGGTTTTCTTTGGTCGCGGTGGCCCAGTATTGGTACTTGGTGTTCGGTTGGTTGTTTCGTGAGGGCCTTGTTGCCGCGAGGTGTCCGGTGGTCACTGAGGCGGTCGTTCTGGTTTCTTCACGTGTCGGCCTACTTTGTTGGATGGTCTGGCCTTCGAGCTGTCGACCTCCTGGCTGGACACGGAACGCTGAACGGTGGTGTTGTAGAACTGTGTTGCGGAGAATGCCTCCGTGGATGTCGTCTTGTTCTTCCTTCCTCTTCTTTTTTCAGGTTGAGAACGGGCCTTTAATTATACCCATTGAAGCTCCCTTATCTGCGCGCCAAATCAGGTCCCGGTCATTGTTAGATTTTGGCGGGCTCGTTAACGGTAACTTGTTTGTTAAGGTGTGAAGTGGTTCCTGGATGGTCCCATCCTGTCGATTTGCCACTTAATCGTAGTTGACTGTCCTCATGTTTTGGGTTTCTTGACTGGGCCTAGGATTTCTATAGAGTAAGCCGAAGTGATCTGTTTTATGCATGTTTTAATGGGCTCTGTAACTTGGGGTGGAGACTGTTCTTCCTCGGGTTTATTGTTAGTATGTTAATGTCTGATAGGGGCCGATTTACACTCCCAGCGAGATCATGTGGTTCCCCAGACAGTTTCCATTAGCTCCAATACCCAAACTGTTTTTACAGAGGCTGAACCCACCTCCCTTCACAACCTTTTCTCCCTTACAAGCCCAGACATGTTTTAAAATACCAAATCTTGGTTTTTGCTCTAAAATGTCCTTCGGTTAGGCCCAATGCACTTCACCACCCTGTAATAGCTAGAAAAGAGTCCAAAGTCTTCTTCCTTAGGGGTTTTCTTAGAGTTTAGGTGGATCTGTTAATTTTGGGAATCTTACAGCGCTCCTCCAATTCTGGACTCTTGCGCATCCCCAGTTACCATCGCTGCACCATTGGCGGCCGTGCCTTCAGATGCCAAGGCCCTAAGCTCTGGAATTCCCTCCCTGAACCTCTCCAGCCTCTCTTTTAAGAAGCTCCTTAAAACCTACCTCTTTGACCAAGCTTTTGGTCATCTGCCCTGATATCTCCTTAGGTGGCTCGGTGTCAAATTTTGTCTGATAATCGCTCCTGTGAAGCACCTTGGGACGTCTTGCTACGTTAAAGGCGCTATATAAATACAAGTTGTTGTTGTTGTTATGTGTATGTATAAATATATGTCTGTGTGTATATGTGTGCGCGAGCATATATATATCTACATGTGTTTTTTTTTAATTCGTTTTTATGGGATGTGGGCATCACTGGCAAGGCCAGCATTTATTGCCCATCCCTAATTGCCCTTGAGAAGGTGGTGGTGAGCTGCCTTCTTGAACCGCTGCAGTCCGTGTGGTGAAGGTGCTCCCACAGTGCTGTTAGGGAGGGAGTTCCAGGATTTTGACCCAGCGACGATGAAGGATTGGCGATATACTTCTAAGTCAAGATAATGTGTGACTTAGAGGGGAACTTGGAGGTGGTGGTGTTCCCCTGCGTCTGCTGCCCTTGACCTTCTAGGTGGAAGAGGTCGCAGGTTTGGGAGGTGCTGCTGAAGAAGCCTTGGCGAGTTGCTGCAGTGCATCTTGTAGATAGTACACACTGCAGCCACGGTGCGCCGGTGGTGGGGGCAGTGAATGTTTAAGGTGGTGGATGGGGTGCCAATCAAGCGGGTTGCTTTGTCCTGGATGGTGTCGAGCTTCTTGAGTGTTGTTGGAGCTGCACTCATCCAGGCAAGTGGAGAGTATTCCATCACACTCCTTACTTGTGCCTTGTAGATGGTGGAAAGGCTTTGGGGAGTCAGGAGGTGAGGTGTGGGTAGTATCCCTTTAACTAACCCTGCTATGTTGAGTGTGTTGAGGATGTAGCAGCACTGATTGACACCAAAGTGGTAATGGGGTCCTCACGTCAGCTGACCCCTGTTTGAATATTTTAATTACACCCCTGCCCGTTTCTGGCAGGAGCCTAAATCCCGGGAAGGGGGCGAGCAGAGAGGCGATCCCGGTTGTGGGGGAGGGTAGGGGGGGAGCGGCGTTCCCGGGGTTGGAGAGAGAGGAAGGCCTGCACATTTTTATGCCCCATTTTCGTCACAACTGCCTGTTTACAGGTACTGGCAAGAGGAAAATCAGCCCCTTTGTCTCTCCCTGGTTCTCTGTCTGTGTGTGTGTGTCTCCTTCATCATCTCTCCATATTTTTTCTCTCTTTCTCTCTCTCTCTGTCCGCATTGCTCTCTCAGCCCCTGTCGCCGCTCCTTCATCGTCACTGTCTGATAATCTTGGAACTCCCTACCCGACAGCACCGTGGGAGCACCTTCACCACACGGACTGCAGCGGTTCGAGAAGGCGGCTCACCACCACCTGCTCAAGGGCAACGAGGGGTGGGCAATAAATGCCGGCCTTGCCAGCGACACTCACATCCCGAGAATTAATTTTTTTAAAAACATACAAGAAAGAGTCAGTCTAATTGCCAAAGTAGTAATTAGCAATTATACATTTGCCCTTGAATATTAGGAATGCAGCGTGCTGTGTTATTGGTGATGCTTATGCCCACTTTCTCAAAGAGAAATTTCTCCCTTAGATGCAGATTCTAAACTCCCAACCCTTCCATCACCTGATCTCTCAGACACTGATAAGGACACAACAGGCATACTGTTATAACTACTTAATGAAAATTCAAATCATCAGATCAAAGTGTCAAACTTGCTGTCGGCAGCATCTCAGAAGCATTGCACCAAGCTCTCGCCCAGCCCCAGGAGTAGGCCTTTTCTGCAGGCCGTTTCTGGCTGTACTCAAATCCTAATTGGTGCGATAAACTTGAAAGATGAGTTTCCAAAATCAGACAGCTTTTATTACAACAACAATCATTCACATTTACACAGCACCTTTAACATAGAGAAAAGGTCCCAAGGTGCTCCACAGGAGCCGAATCAGACAACAATGGATGCCTTGACATTCGGAGCGGTG
Organism: Squalus acanthias; assembly: GCA_030390025.1. Classification (NCBI taxonomy): domain Eukaryota; kingdom Metazoa; phylum Chordata; class Chondrichthyes; order Squaliformes; family Squalidae; genus Squalus; species Squalus acanthias. The sequence continues at coordinate 5,630,415 of CM059445.1, read as the reverse complement.
ACTCAAAGCTCGGTGAAAGAGGCAGGTTTTATGGAGGGTCTTAAAGGAGGAGAGAGAGGTGGAGAGGTTTAAGGAGGGAAATTCAGAGCGTAGGGCCTGAAGACGGTTGAAGGCGCGGCCGCCAATGGTGGAGGGAAGGAAGTGGGAGATGCACAAGAGGCCAGAATCGGAGAGACACCAAGTTTTCGGAATGTTGTCGGACTGGAGTAGGTTACAAAGATAGGAGCGGCGAGGCCATGGAGGGATTTGAATACAAGGCTGAGAGTTTTAAATTGGAGTTGTTGTGGGACTGGGAGCTAAGGTAGGTCAACAGGGAAAGGGGTGATAGGTGAATGGGACTTGGTGTGGATTAGGAGATGGGCAGTGGAAGTAGAGCTTCCCTACACTACAAAGGAACACAGTGAGACTATGCAGGAATGCCAGAAATCATGCTCTGGATTGTGTACACTCGGGAGCACCTGAACCCCTCCGTCTCCCCACCTCTCTCCTCCTTTAAGACTCTCCTTAAACAGTTTCTACGCCAGGTGGATCTCAGTTATGAAAGGACTTCTCCACCCTCTGACTCTACAAAGGCTGGAGCCTCGCTCCACGTTGCTCTTATCAATGCACAGCTGGCGGACGGAGGAACCCCTCCCAGCTTTGCCATTCGGGAAACACAGATGCTCACACCCGCGATGAATGGGTGGCACCAAATGTGCTTTTTGAGCCCCTGTGACCCATCTCATTGTCTTGGCTGTGCTCTGGTGTGTCTTTGATGTAAGGCCTCCCTGAAAGATTGTATCTCTGCAGACAAATTGCTTTCTGTGTTTATATGCTGTGTAATACTGTAGATTCCCTCATTGTATCTTTACCTGACGAAGGGGCAACAGCTCCGAAAGCTCGTAATTTTAAATAAATCTGTTGGACTATAACCTGGTGTTGTGCGACTTCTGCTTTTTGAGAGCCTGGCACCTGGGGAAAGTGCTGCGTCCCCCCTGTCCAAGGGGAAAGGGACGGAAGTGCTGTCCCAGCAAAAACAACGAGCTCTCTCCAACCTGCTTCATGCATCAGTAGGCTGAAATCAGACCAGCGTGACAAATGTCACAAAAACTGATGGCTTGGATGGAGCTGGTGGCTTCAAGGTTCAAGTGCTGTGTCGAAGCATTGCGATGACATACATAGACTGCAATTTTCAGGCACCAATGGTACTTGGTGTAAGGGCAGCCACCAGCACTCACGATGTGGTCTGGTACAGTGACTCAGCCGGTCGCACCCGCGCCTCTTAGTCAGAAGGTCGTGGGTTCAAGTACCCACTCCAGAGACTTGAGCACAAAATCCACGATGGCTCTCCAGCTTAGTACTGAGGGAGCGCCGTCTGTCAGATGAAACGTTAAACATAGAAACATAGAAGATAGGAGCAGGAGTAGGCCATTCGGCCCCTCGAGCCTGCTCCGCCATTCGATGAGATCATGGCTGATCATCCAAACTCAGTACCCTGTCCCTGCCTTCTCCCCATATCCCTTGATACCTTTAGCTTTAAGAAATATATCTAACTCATTCTTGAATATATTTAATGACTTGGCCTCAACTACCTTCTGTGGTAGAGAATTCCACAGGTTCACCACTCTCTGGGTGAAGAAATTCTTCCTCATTTCTGTCCTAAATGGCTTACCCCTTATCCTTAGATTATGACCCCTGGTTCTGGACTCTCCGACCATCGGGAACATTCTTCCTGCATCTAGTTTGTCCAGACCTGTCAGAATTTTATATGTAACTGAGATTTTGGAGAGCTGGCAGACTTCGGGCTGGGTGGGCGGGGTGTCGGGGTGGGGTGGGGGGCGTTGACAGCTAAAATGGAGCGGGGAAAATCCCCCTCCCCCACACCCCCACCTCCCCTCCTGTAATTTTGAGGCTCTGGCCGCCCCCCCCGACGCAGATTCGTCAAAGGCCAATGAGCCGCCACGGAGGGTAACTCGGAGTGGGGGAGGGGGGGTGTAGCGATCTCGGAGGGTGAGGGTCCCGGGCGATGGCCAGCCCAGATTATTTTCGTGGCCCACGGTGGAGCACTTTACCCGGCCTCTTCCCTTCCATCTCTCGTGGAACTGAGCACTGGGTAGGCCCCAACCAGTTCCTATCTGAAATGGCGGCCGGGCTCCTACTTACATCATTGGGCTTCGATTTCCCCACTGAGAAGGGGCCCGTCGCCTGAAACAGGCGGGCGCTTTGGACGCCCGTCGGTAGGCCCCTTTCAAAATGGCGCCGGTCGCATCGCCGACGGTAACGGGGCCGGCGAGGCTACTGAATCCATTTTGAGGCCGTCAACCCCAGTGACCATCATTATTTTTTTTTAAATCCTCGCTCTTAAATGCAGTCAATTTAATTTTTAATCGATATGAAAAAAAAAGTCTTCCACCAAATTAAATTTCTCATTTGGCTTCTGTGCTTGAGGGACACGGCAGCTCGGAGAATTCAAATAAGGGGGGAAAAAAACCCAGAAGGAAATAACAATGGTTTGCATGATATTAGGCTTAGTGACAGGGGAGACTGATGAAGTGAGGCCTTCTTGTGATCTGAAACTGAGAGATCCAACACTAATATCCAGTCTCAGCAGGTTGCCTCACACTCTCTCTCCAATATTCTCCTCGGCTGGCAAAACCTCATTTGTATGAAGCGAAGAATTTTCAAAATTACTTTCTTCGAAACCTGGTGGGACTGAGGGAAACTATAATCTACATCTCGTTCCTCTAGAGTGCGATATTCATCTCCTTCGAACAATTTATGACCTCTTACCTCCAGCTTGGGGAAACACTACTCAATGGTTTAATTATCAGTCTTAGCCCGGGCTTGATATATAGGAACTTTCATCGCTATTGTAGCAGTAGAGGGAGGGAATTTACAAGGAATGTCTGTCAGGACTTCGCTTTCAGGCGGCTGACAGCTCAGATTGTGCAAATAAGAGTTACGACTGTGTGCGGCTTGTAGCGAGCACGCAGCGGGAATTCATGAGCTGTTTTACAGCCAAGATTTCCACTTCGCCCACAAGGGCCGCTGCCCTCACAGCCAAAGAGGCTGCCTTGGAAACGGACGTCAGGCATGTTTAGCGCAAATTAATAGCTGCTGTTAGTTCGATTCTTGCCGTTAGTTTACGATTTGGGAGGGGAATTGGATAAATACTTGAAAAGGAAATATTCGCTGGGCTACGGGGAAAGAGCATGAGGATTGGGACTAATTGGGCAGCTCGTTCTAAGAGCCAGCACTGGTATGATGGGCCGAATGACCTCCTTCTGCGCTGCATCATTCTGTGATTCTATTATATAGGGCGCGAAATTCGGACGCGCCCCGTTTGGGGGCGGTAACCGAGTTAAGGCCGGACATTTAGCACCCAGCGGGGAAGTACCGCCCCGGCCGCTAAATTGGGCTTACCGCCCCGCGCAGGGAGTGGAGCGCAATCTCGGGCGCTCCGCTTCCTGGTGAGGTGGTAACCGAGGCGATGTCGGGGTGCGATCGGTAGCACCTCCCCTTTAACTACCGCCCCGCGAGTGGAGATCGACCCGCTCGCGACCCGCGAGGCTGGCGCTGACACCGCCCCGCGGCAGCCTTGCGGGGTGCAGCCGGACTTCTGCCGCGGGGCGGTAAGAGGACGCGGCGGGGAGCTAAGGAGCCGTGGCGCGCAGCGATGACGTCATCTCCGGTGGCGCAGCGGCCCGGGGCGCTACCAGCGGGGGCGCGGCGCTATCGGGTAGCACCTCAGCAACGCCCCGCCGTTTGCGCCCCGTTAGCGACCCCCGGAGGCCCTAACGACAGGCGTAAAGGAGCTGAATTTCTAGCCCTATGATTTGTACAGGTGACTGTGTGTGTGTGTGTGTGTGTGTGTGTGTGTGACTGTGTGGGTGTGTGTGTGTGTGTGTGGTGACTGTG